>JAPZDX010000013.1:17091761-17101802 GCA_029783625.1 Naso annulatus | reverse complement strand
ATGTATTATAACACATTACGAACATACGTGATACATTATAACGCATTAGGAACACACTTATAATGCCTTATATGTGGTTATGGTTAGGGTTAACCATAACATGGCTTATAACTATGATTATACAGCACTATAGACACAATTTAACGCATTGTAAAGATGCTATTAATGCATTATAGATGGATGCTTTAAGTAAAGTGTTTAAAAAGAAAAAGGCGGTTAAATATGATTTTTGTTAATTTTTAGCTGTTTTCAAAGTTTGCAACACATTTTAAAGTTAAACTGTGAGTTTGTCAGGTTTAACAATTAATCCTCGTCGGTGCAACAAAGCCTCATAACTCAGTTAAAGCAGAACCAATGACGTCTTTGTGTCCTGCTGGAATCAGCTGAGTGAATGTGGGTGACTGGCCAGCAAGCACATGTGATGACTGTGACAGCTTACATACATGCACAGGATGCTGACCAAATGTTTAGAACATACAATACTGAAAAACAAAAACAAACTTTATTTTTTGAATTTAAATTTCTTTTTTCAGCAGTTCAGAATTTTCAATACGGTCACAGATATGTAAATCTGAAACAAGCTGCTGGTTGAAACAGCAAATCTTAAATTTGCCATAATATGGGCTAAGAGCTACTTATTTTTATGTGTTTTACACCACATTTTATCATTATTGCTTCATTTCTAAACATCAGATGCCGATCCTTATGTGTGATCAGCCTGTCTCGTAGATTCAGCACAGGTCACAGCTTTACCTGCATGTTCTGCTCTGTGCTGAGGACCCAGGATTTACTAGAGAAAATGTGCCAGACAGCAAACAGACGAGTTCAAACTCTGCATAAACGAACCCTGTGATGTACAGATTCACAGTCTCAGTTCGTGTTTATTCTTTCATTTAGATATGTAGGATTTTTGAACATGAGGTGCTGAGGATTACCACATGTGTTTCTCTCCGTACTCAGCAAACTCTGACTTTTTCCTCGGTGTCAAAAGTCATTTGAGGTCACACCACCAACAGGATCCACCACAAAACACATGCAGCATGACGTGACGACTCAGAGGTGCTGATTTGACTCAGAGTAAACCACAAGACAGAGAAAGAAAACAAGAATGTCCTGGCGTAGCAGTTTACTCATTGTCTCCCTGGCAACATCACACTTCCTGTTGACTGTTTCATGATTATTGTTCCATGGTAATGCAGTTCAGAGATCAATCTTAACTGTGTATTAGGTCATTCTAAATCAGTAAGGTAACCTCGACAAACACAGATGATATTTGTTTGTCGGTGATGTTTTCTTACACAACTCAAGCAGGTTTCAAGTGAGCTGAGTGGCTTTAAATCCATACAGCAAATAAAAAGTCATGACTTCAGGAACACTGAAGCTCTCTTGGCTTTTGCCTTCATTCTTCTTTCTGTTCTCCTTGTCAACCAGAGGCCTTTAGTTCAAAAACATAAAATGAAAGCTGCCAGGCCATGCATAAAGTGCAAATGGAAAATGTACGAGCTGAAAATGGACAGACTTAGACTCTAATACAGTTAGCTCGCCTTTTCTTCATGCTTTTCATCTGCACCCGGAGCACTTAAACTGAAAAATTTCTGCTTCAAATCCTGTCAGTTTCACCTGCATTCATAGGTAACCCATGGAATACATAGGCCGAGTGGAAAATTACAGACAGCGTATAGGGCAAAGTAGGCCACTGTGTTACATAATAAGCTGACAGGTTAGAACAGTGCAAGTACGTAGGTCCCTGCAGATTAGTGACCCAGAAACATCAGCTGCAGGTTTATGGCACATACTGTGTTACGTCCAGCTCTCCATTTTACACTGTTGGCTGGTTCGCTGTACTCTGATCTGCACGTTCTCTGTGTTCCTACCAAGAATGAGAAACATCTACATGCCAGTTAAGGCAAAGAAAAGCACATTTATACATCAGTTTGTCAAGTTATGCCTCACATTCTCTGTTTGCAGGAAGGTACTTCAGATGGATGGACTGATTGTGTGCATTTTTACAGTGCTTCTAGACATATAATTGCTCTGTGAATAACATCGTTCGTTGGGCCAGCACGTTGGTCTAAACTAAAATATCTGCTGATAGATTTGTAAACATTTTTGCACTAATTTTCACTCGAGTCATTTTCACAACTTAATGACTTTAGCAATCTTTTGCTCTTTTGCAGACTTTCAGGGTAGGGGCTCTGATTCTGTGACCTTTTATTTTGAAACATCATTGGGTCAAGTTGTCATTTCGTCCAATAATTTGGTTTATGACACAAGTAATAATGACACCCCCAACAGCCTGAGTTTTACTTTTTTTTTTTAGTGCTAATTTGCAAATGTTAGCTTATGCTTACACACAAAAATAAGATGGTGAACATATCAAACATTGTACCTGCCAAATATCAGCATGTTAGCATCGTCACCGTAATCATGTTAGCATAATTGTGTTAATATACCTTCAAACGGAGTTGCTTCTATTATATAAAACTTTTTTACTTTGTTTCAGTATTTGAAAAAAAATGTTCTCACACTGCACATGACCTGCAGACTGAAAGAAATCAATGATCCCAATAGATAAAACCTTTAAAGCTGGGGTGCCAAAACTTTTTCCCATGGAGAGCAAAAACTGTAACTTTATGGTGAGCCAGAAGGCCAGAAGCAAACACTTACTGTGTTGCATTGAGGAGATTCAAAATGTTTGGCACAGTTCACTGATTTCCAGGGAAACTGTCACTCTTACCACCTAAGATAATGAAAAATAATTACTAATCAAGGATTTTACATATTACCACAGCTTTTTTTTAGCCCCAGTGCTTGAAGTACTCTCCTTATTCACCTGTTGGCATGTGAATTGTATGCAAATCATCGAGTAATAGTCTATGTTCTGACTTTTTACAGTGAATAAAAGATATGAGGGGATAAAGCTGATTTTCATGAAAATCATTTTTTAAACAAACTGCTTTCAGTTGTCTGCCTTGGTATTTGACCAGAGATACATATTTGAATGTTGGAGAGCTGTGTCATCATCAAAATTCCTTCCGTTTCGTGTTCTTTGTGTCTGTTTGGAGCCATGCCACCATTACTGTCCGCTTTTTATCCCTTTGCTTCTCCCCGTTTATCCAACATTGTTGTGACTGGTCAGTTAGCGTTAATGTGATGTTCCTCTTCCGTAAGAACAAACAAGGAACCATCACACAGTCACGTAGGAACAAGAAGAAATGATTTCGTCTACACTTCAAATACCAGGTTGTGCTCACTTTTGAAGATTTTCTTGCTAAACTCTAAGTGCAGCGATAAATATTGTCGTTTAAGGCACTTTTCATCATGTGCTGTAGAAACAGCAGATTTTTAAAACATCGTGTGTGCACGACATCTGCCGTAACGTTACAGCTAGCATTGTAGCCATAGACTTACACATGAATAAAGTCTACGACTGTAGCTATGTTAGCATGCTGCCAGTTCCACAGCTACATCACCCTGCCGTGCTATCAGCTAATTTTGCTTCAGAAAATAGTGCTGCCACAGCCATTAAATGTGACATAGTTAAGCCAATAAGTGCCGCTGTCATTGCACACAAACTAACGCTATGTTACACAAGAAACATTATCGTTATAATCAGCTGTAACATTACGGCAGATGCAAAGAACACACAGTGTTGCTAATGTTTGGTGTTGCTAACCTATCTGTACACTTTGAGTTCAGCATGATAATTAATCTTAATAATACACAGTTAGTGCTGTACGTTATTTTTCAAAACATATCCCATCTTCCACACATCCAAGTCCAGCCATTACTAGACTTGCCTACTCTTACCTAAAACCTAAAACAAATAGGTGCCGAGCCAAAATTGAACCTTGTGGCGGGCTAACTTGGGTCCGTGCGCCTCACTTTGGGCAACCCTGCAGTAAAGAGATAAAAATCAACAACTCTAATTCAAACCAGTGCCGGCCATAATTAAGCTCCATTCACATTTCTGCACACACAGTCATTATTGCGAGCAGTTGTTAGGGCAGCAGTTGCTCCGTGTGTGGGACAAACTTAATAAACCAGATTTTGGAGGATTCACTTTCCCTCCCATCTCTTACAAATTTAGAGTGACACCCATAAACCCCCCACAGAGCTCCAATCGGCCACAGGCATGAGAACTGAAGAAAAGGATAAGTGTGTTTTTATAGGGGAAGAATAATACAAAATAGCTGTTGGCCAAATGGAATTAATTAAAATCTTGCACAAAACATCAGTGAATCCCTTCCAAAATTCCCCCTGCCAGCCAGCTGTGGTGTTTACATCTTGGACTTGTTTTTAGATTACACGCACACACAAAGGTTTTTCCATTTGCTGCTAATGGCAGAAAGGAAGCGACGAAGGAAGGAAAAAAACGGAATAATTAGACAGATCAGAGGAAGAGATCCTTTGCTAGAGGTCATGCGGCTGATAAACGATAGGCTTGCCTGCAATGCATGTTAAGTGAGTATCGGTGTAATTATCCCGGCTGTGGCGCCTTATGAATGTGTGTAATGTCACGGCCTTTCTTCCCTCACCCCCCTCAGGCGCTTTCCTTCCTTGTCAGACGCTCCACAGACAGCGAGTGAAGGTCACTTGACCAGAAGAAAAAAGGTTAAGGGAGGGACCAGGCCCACGACGGACTGATCAGCCCACCGCCACTGAATGGCGAATTTAATTAAGATTAAGAGTGACATTTTCTTTTCTCATCTCTTCTTTCCTGGCTACCAGTCTGCGAGATTCTGATTATCAATTTTTCTGAAAGAATAGGCACTTCAATCAAATGAGGATGGAGTCCCCTGAAGGGATTAATGATGACTTAGTAGGCTTATTTTCACTTCCCTGCCCTTTTTTTTAGCAGAAACTTTCTGGAAAATCACTCGCCAAAAATTCTCTTTTTACCTAATCTCGGAGGTTGACAAGTTCACATGTAACAAGGCGCTTTTAGGAATGCACGAGATATCTTCATTAAAACATCAAAAAACTTCTTCAGGATCCAGGCAGCTGCTTATCCAAGGCAGACCTCCTTCCTCTAAATTGAGGGGAGCTCGCGCCATGACAATCTGTGCTTGCTTTGCAGATTCTTTGGAGCCGATGGGGGACCCAGCGCAATAAAAGGAGCCCTTCCTGAAGGTCTGGCGGTATGTTTCTGTGGGCGACACGCAGGAGATCAAGGGAGTGAGAGAACTGACTGGGCAGGCCTAGAGCCGCCTCTCTCTCCAGGGACTCTTCTCTTTAATCACAGTGCAGCCAAGCAAAGTGATGGTGAACTCCACATGCCTTTGGTCTCCCTCGTTTCTCTCTCTCTGTCTTCATCTCTGTCTCTCTCATTCTGCGTCTCTCTGTTTTCTCTCTCCTCTTTGCTCTCTGTCCTCACCCTGCTGCTCATCTCCTGCTCGCTCATCCCACCCCTTGCTTCTCTCTTCTTGGTGTTCCTCATGGATTTTGTTGTAAATTTCAAACTGCAGCCTGCATGCATGTTTTAATACCGCTGCACAAGGTGAACACAAACAGCACCAGAGAGGTGTTATTCGTGTAAAAGCTGCCTCTGGTAGGCACGGAAGGCTCCTTCCAGCAGCCCTAATTGAGACCTGGACATGTCCCTGATCACTGAGCCTCCCGAGGCCAGCTGCCATAAAAGCAGTGCTAGGAGCAGTCATTACTGCACTGGGAAACATATGGTGTCAGGTATCTTTAGGCTTAACTGTCCGGTGGCACATGGAAGAAATGAAGGCTGGGGACATGAGGAGCTGACCATTATGAGAAATCCTGACAGTGCTGCACAGTGGAGGGCCTCAGACAAGCATGTCATTTACAGCTGCCTGTTGTCTCCTCCGTCTTTTATTGAAAGTCCAGAAATGCGCTGCCAGCTGCAGTCAGGGCTGAGATGTGTGGTGGCAGGTAGCGTGCACCGGATTTTGATCAGAACCTTCTCAGCTGAAAACAGCTGCCTTGTAGAAACACGTCTGATGACTGTGGAGTTTGCTAGCTGGAAAAAATAAGCTAGCAATATGCTAAAGTAAACTTGAAACCTCCTCAATGTTGAGAGAAACTACATAGTTGGATGATAATTCTCTGTTTCTGACTGTAAACAGCTTCTTTGACGTTATGTTTACTCATTTGATCTAGTAATGCAGACTAATGCAGCCTTAAAATAGTTATCAGCAGATGCAGATTCCCTTTAGCCACATCCAGTGGCTCCATAAAGACGGCTAACAGAACAGCTCCTTACAATGAAAACATCTCATTCACGGCCTGGTGTCTGGCTGCAGTACAAGTCATAAATCCACCCCCCTCCAAGTAGATGGGACATACAGACAAAAAGATCAATGAGCACATCAAAAACATTTTCCCCCAAAGATGCTTTCTGTCATTTTAGGTAGTTTGCATCATGCTGATGTATGTCCGACTGTTTATTTCTGATAAGTTTAGTTTTTCATTTGCCGTTTGCTAAAAAAGAGGGTGTAACAGCTAACTTGTGACTGAGTCATGAGGCTGGATGGACGTCAGAACCGCGGCTACATCTGATAAGGTTTGAGTGTAAGACGACCAACGTTATCATAGTAAGTGAGAACTAAAGAAAAAAATTAAAACTAGACTAGAGAAAACATTTTCATAAACTGAAATAAAAATAAAAATGAGGCTTTCAGAATAAGAAAACCAAAAAAAAAAAGATTTAAAAAAGATTGTAGTTTTACAAAACTAACTAAAATCACAGAGAAAACATCCTTAGTTTTCATTTTTGTCGTGGTATTTTTGATGGATATTGAAATATATTTCAAGATCTAACATCGACCAACCTTGTAGGAATCATGGCGGTGAGGATGAAGTTGTTGTTTTGAAAAATAAAAACTAAATGAAAAAACTTGCTTTACTTAAAACTAACTGAATTTGCAAAAAAAGTCAAAAAGAAATAAAAATGAAAAATTCAAAAGCATTCTAACCTTGATTCTGCCTTAATTTTTGAACTGCGGGAGGAAGTAGAAACGTCATTTATCATTGTTTGCAGTCTTTGTTGTTGAATATTTCATATTGTGGTGTTTTTTTGTTTGTTTATTTATTTACTTCTTTTGCCCTTTTTTTAAAATCACTGTTTGTTTTTTGCAAGAAGACCGCTGCATGTTTAGAAATGCTAACGCTAACATGAATCAGCTGTTGGTTGAATCACTGTGATCCCGTTTTATTTATCAATGCGACCTTAAATAATTTCTTCATCCCATGGAT
Organism: Naso annulatus; assembly: GCA_029783625.1. Lineage (NCBI taxonomy): Eukaryota > Metazoa > Chordata > Actinopteri > Acanthuriformes > Acanthuridae > Naso > Naso annulatus. Next base: position 17,094,578 of record JAPZDX010000013.1, on the reverse strand, counting down.
TTTCTCCAGAATACTCAGAGTGAAAGCTGCAGATGTTCAGCTGTGTGTGACTCCTCAGTCAGAGTCTCATGCAGCAGGTCTTCTTCCTGCAGCCACATTCCTGTCAAATTCGGCCCTCCGGCTTCTGACAGCATCTCCAGATTCCCGGGATGCCTCTTTGGGCAAAGCTGCAAAAAGCAAACGAACGTACATTCTACTACAACAGCACAGAATTAGGTTAGAGCGTGCATAAAGATACTTTCATAATGTTCTTTTATTGCTTGCAGCAACGACCTGTGAACCATTAGCATTTCAGCAGCGCTAAGCCTTCCTGTGCTGTAATATGATGCAGATTAGTGAGTCTGTCAGTGAGTCCTTATCGAGCCTATGATGTCTCTGTTGCTTGGCAGGCGTCAAAAACAAATGACGGTTGAAGCGCATTCTCGGTTTTGAAACTCATTTCCTCTCCTGTGTGTGTTTGTGCGAGCGAAAGGGGGGAGGAAGAGAAAGAGGAAGAGCAATGTTATTGAAGTTACCATGGTGATTCAATTTCAGCAACCCCCTTACTTCCCTCCGCCTTTCTCACCCTCATTTCCTCACTAGAACAAAAAAGCAAATATTTCTGAGAGGAATTCCCTCGGTTGCGGGAGCTGCGGCGGGTTCCACCAACTGATCTGAGCAAGGTTTGGGTGAATTTGTTTCCCACTGGGGATCCCTGCTCAGATATGCATCCTCGCAGATCTGCTGAGCACAGAAGTTACTCAAAACAATGTTAATTTCTGGAATTTTAAGTATTTCGTGAAAATCTTCAGGCTGGAATTATAATTGGGCGTAGACTGCGTGGAAAGAAGGAATTCGATTACATTTGCAGACAACAGTTGACTTTTATTGGCAGTTGATGAACATCATCGTGTGGAGCTGAAATGTCAAATCCTTTGCATTCTTTGAACTAACTGCGTAGCATAAAATTTACGGCTCTGCCAAGTCAAAATGTCACTCAGAACCGGATCTGTCCTCCCCATTAGGAGGTTTTGGGTGACATCATGTGCTGTGTTTATTTGGAGTACAAACAGGAAGGCTATTTATGCCTCCATCTCCTCCTCCATCTTAACAGGGTCCGCTGAGATTTTCTTTTCCTCCCAAAATTAGACAAGCTAGAAACAGAGGGAGAATGTTTCTAATTCCCAAAACAAATGATGGGCAACGGGGCAGCTCTGTTTTGACATCTAAGAATGTGATGACAGCAATTTTTTTCCCTCCCGCATCTCTCTGAATCGCCCCGGGTGAATCAGCAGCCGCAAGACAAGCGGCGCTGAACGGGAGAGCTTGTTAGAAGGGTGTTTTAATTCCATTTCCACACTCTTTTATCGATGAAATGCAGTTTAAGACTTGTGATCTAGCCAGAAAACACACACACACACACAGGGTTCCTCTTTAGTTTAAGCTCAGCTCTTCCTCTTCTCCGACTGTCTCACAGTCACCATCTGCCATGTTGGAAATCTGCCCTCTCTCTGAGAGCTGGAGGCTGACTTGGGAGCTGTATATATAGTTCTCCATATTTCACCTCTTTAGAAGGGGAATTTGTAATCTTGCTCGCCTGTAAATCACAAATCATTAATAATTGAGCACATTTTTCAAACCGGAGCAGGGAACAGTGCGCCACATCGGTCCAGCCGCGCCGTAAAAGCTCACAGCCGTATAACCCTATTTTGTGGTTTTCCCGAGCCAGGGCCTGTGTGGTGTGGTAATTAGAGCCGCCACATGTTCCGGGTGGGGGGGGTTTACCGACCAGTTGGTGTGATTGAGCAAGCTGGGGGAAGCCCACGGCCGTGCCAGGGAAGGTTTGATTCGAATCCATGTGACACCGTGGCCGTCACTGAGCTGAAAGGGAATCCCTTTCCTGTTTCCCCTGTTTTGTCAGCCGCTCAGACTGCTACCATGGTGATCCAGTGTTTACTGTACTGACTGGCTGGCAGAAAAACAGCAACAGGCGGATGACGTGTTCATATGGTAATGCCTATTTATAAGCCTCAACTGTAACTCTGTGTGCTTATGTGTGAGTGCATCCTCAGTGGAAAGCATGGCCTAACCGCCGGGCTTTGATTAGATGAGCAACTGGGCAGCTGCCGGACAACAAAAGTCCAAATCAGGAAGGACGGATATCCTTAAGTAATGTGGAAACAAATCTCCATAGCAACCATATCATAACAAAGATGACTGGAGACTAGAGCTGTATTCCAAATCGCATATTTCCGTTAGTATACTTAAATGCAATACACTTCATTGCAGTAGACTTACTGCGTGGTGCACTAATGACAGGCTGCCGTTTTGCACTCACCGAAAGTGACAACGTTTTCATTTTAACCGCCTCTTCCTATTCTTCTACTTCTTCAATTTTAACTGTGAATTGCAAACAGTGGGTGAGCAACTATGACTAATATTTGACAGCTATTTTTACCCACTAGTTAGTTCATTCAACTTGTATTTAAGAATGTTCTACAGTAAAGATGACAATCACACAAAAACCAAACGCACACCACAACATTAATGCCTGATAAAAATGAGCTGCCGTAGACAGGCGCACATTAGCTAGCTAGTGGATGCTAATGTTAGCCAGCACGCTAACGGTACCAAATCATTACAGACCTAACAAACATTACTGACGACGGCTGTCTGACAACAGTGTATATACATAGACGTGCGTAGTACATAAACATGTATAACTTGCATCTGTACAAGGCGGTGACATTCACAGCCACCAGGTCAGTGGTACAAGAAAACCCTTGGCTGTGATCCCCTGCTGCCATCGAGGGAGCAAAGTGTTCATCATTCTACACT
>JAPZDX010000013.1:17061101-17076379 GCA_029783625.1 Naso annulatus | reverse complement strand
ACCCGCCTGTTGTTTATGCCTGTGAGGTGATGCTGTCCTAATTTTGCTTAATATTTTGCATTTGATGACTGATAAGTTCTGTTGTGTTTTAATGTGGTATTTGTAACGTGAATACATTTTTCCTCTTTGGCTGAGCTGTCAGAACTCTTTTGCAAATTTGTATTCCTGTGTTTCTGTCGCAAATTGGTGTCGCGGCTGGTGTGAACCGAACAATTCGCATTTTCATGTTGTTTATTCGTTATGCACCCGGTGTGTAAAGGCCACAAATATGTCAGTGCTGTGTGTTTATTCACTCAGTAATTTACATTCCATTCTACGAACATCTGTCTCCACTAATTAACACAATTCGATGTCTGTTGCTGCTGTGCATGGTGGCACTGCACAGGAATTACTAGATTTACGTAGCCACCCGAACTCCTCGGGAACAGAGCTACGAGCGCAGACAGCTTATTTCAGTGTGGTTAAAAACATGTTAGCTAAGTAATGCTCAACTGTTTTGTATAAGTTAGTGATGTGTCGTTCTTGAAAGGGTGTGTTACTGGTGGTTTTGACAGCCTGCAGTGGTAACAGTGGAATGTTTTTCACAGTAACCTTGTGATTGACCGCACTGGCGAGCACTTAAATGTAGGCTATGCTTGTGCATGTAACTTGGGAAGTTGTAGTGCCCACCAGAAAATAGGGCTCCCCCATGTGCAAAACATTTAGTTAGGCTAGCAGCTTCTTGTTTTTAAGCTTCTTTTTATTGGATTTTCCAACATGTGCAACATACACAAACATAACACACGCAGCTTCTTGTTTTTAGGCGTTGTGAACCAACGCTTTTATCAGTTTATGTTGCAGGTGGTCACATCAGCTGGAAGTTTAGGTCCCCAGATGGTCTCAGGCCCCGAGGCTGTTATCTGCTTTGCCTGGGTGTTGGTCCTGCTTTGGGTTTGATTGACAGGCAGCTTCTTGCTGCACAAGGATCTTACGTTAAGAGTAGAGAGGTTACTAAAAGACATCAGAGAAGTTTAAGTTGTCTAAAATCAAAATTGTCCTCATCAGATTTTCATCCCCTGTTCTTTTAGGGATTATGGATCATTTGACACCAACTACGATCAGCTCATGGTTAAATATGCTCGTCAGTTAGACCAGAAAATGTACTGTTCTATACTTTGTAATGTTTTCCTGTTGGAAGAGGAAAGAACCTGGCCATCGACAGGAGCATCAGTAAAATTGCTGTGTTTCAACCAAATTCAAGGTCTGGCTGTATTAGAACAATCAGACCTTATTCTGCCTCTCTCACTGCAACAAAAGCACTTAGTCTGCATCTTCTCCCAGCAATTGATCTTGAATGTCCTTCTCTCTGTGGAGACTTTAGTTTGTCCCCGGTCCTTAATGTTCATCCCTCTGCCTCTCTTTCCTCCTCTGTCTATCTCACTCTCCCTCACTTGTTCTCTCTGCATGCATATTAACGAAATGTGGCTCGTTTCTCCCTGCCTGAAAGTCGTTTATCCTAATGTGGGCGGAAGTTGCAGCTTTACCGGCCTCCTCATTACTTATTCAGGATAATGTGCGACAGTGAAGCTCTAATGGCATCCTGTTGGAGAGCCACCGACAAATAGAAAGGCCTGTAGTGTCCACCCGGAGTCTGATTAATAAGCGGCGGCAATCAATAGAGGTGGCTGATCCCTGGGGTGATCCGTGGGGAGGAAACCAGACGGGACAACGGTATGGACAGAATGTACAAAATGGACCATATGTTTGACCAGCTGAACATGTGTGTGTGTGTGTGTGTGTGTCTCGGTGTGTGTGTGCTTGAAGTATTATCAGCTTCAAGTGATGGAGTGTCTCTGTGTTTCTGTATTTATTCGTTTATAGATGAAACCAATGTGAAAAGCATTTTTTTAAACTGGACTCATGATGACCCCTGTCTTTGCAAGTCCTTGATCTGAGCTGTTTTTTTGCTCAACTGTCTCCTCTTAACCGTATTGACACTGTGAAAAGCAAAATGCACACAAGTCCAGCAGTTTGGTGGTCAGCCAAGACACGAAAAACCCATCAATAACCTACAGAGGCAACACACAGAGGGGAGATGGCACATCCTCACAGCGTTCCCCCATAAAACGGCCCCTGTTCCTTTTCCAGTAAACTCCCAAACGATGACAAGCCAATTAACCTGCATCATTAGTTTGCGAGTAAGCTCTTCTAAATGAAACCACAAGGCAGAACTTTGAGGAGGTTTTGCATTATTGATCTAATGTCAGGGCCGGAAGCAGCGGTTGTCATTGGGGAGTTGACGCAGGCTGAAGCGAATTACAGTAATGGCTATCTTTGCCATCTGAAAATCAGCTATCATTGTTAACCACTAATGGGCTGTAACATACTGTTAGTGTGCTTGCTAATGCATTACAGATTAGCTGGATTTGGTTTCCTCCTCTTCATCTGTTGTGGAGAGAAGAGCTCTGAAGGGCATTGTTTCTGTGAGGATTGTGCACAAAAGGAGATTTTCACTTTGTCTTCACTCTTAAAAGAAGTGACATATTTGTCTGTGCAGTATGACAATACATATTGTATGTTCAATACAAAATCATTTTAGTTTTCCTTTTTTTTTCCATAAATATTAAAATGTTGTTTTAGGTTATAGAATAAGTTTAAACATTGAAGTATTTTCTGTTCCCATTTCATTTGTTTGTTTAATTAATAATAAATATTGAAGTTGTCTTTTGTTGCAACCCTGTCTGTTGACTTGCCTGTTGCAAAGGGAAAGGTCTGTGTAGGCTGACAGACATCTATAGGGTATTTGAAATTGTACTGTTTCATATTTAGCCTGCTGCTGAGTAGGCTAATGTTTGAGAAGTTCTTAACTGAAATGGTATGTAGATTACTTAGCTCATTTACACATTTCAGGAATTTTGTCGTCTCTTAATATTGGTGGTTATACAGGGCATGTCCCTCTGATAAAGCCAAAATTTATAAATTGGCTTAAAGAAAAGGTGCTTAGCTTGAACTTAGCCTTAAAGAGGGAGTCAGTAGCATTCTTATGGCTTGGTTGTAAACACAACATTCAAATTGGGCTCCCTACTCTGGGCTCAATTATACTTCTTATACCTACACAGCAAGCTACTTAGGTATATTGTGTTAGTTTTAATGGAGAAGTTGATAATTTAGCAAGCTAGCACAAGCTAACCGCTGGTGTTTGGCACCTACCTGCCCAACAGAAGGTAAACCAACTCTTGTAGCTCTTCATCCCCAGACTCTCTGTCAGCGTTCGAAAGACGAACCGATATTCGATCTCATCCATTCGATTTCCTTTTCTTTGGTATGATTACTTATTACTTACATACCATTTCCACTGGCACCAAAATTAAGGCACTCTTCCCATTTGATGAGACAGGAGTCTTGTCTCGATAGCCGAAATAACTTGGGCATTGCCAAGATGGCTGCTGAGTGGCGAGACGGCTGTAAAGGTCTTTGCTAACATTGGTAGCTAGCAAAAAGCTGAACTGACGTGGTAAAGCATCATTTTATCCTGCAGTGTCTACGTAGCAATGGTTACACCAGAGAAAAAGTTGGTGCCAGTGCAAAGAAATGTTTAAACAAAAAGAGAGCCACCAACCTGAGTGGGCTGTAATTGGTTTCCAGCAGAGAGCCACAGCACTGTAGCTCTCCTCTCTGCAGCCGGCAAAGTCAAAGAACTGCATGATCATAAAAGGCTCTATTTTCTGTACAAATTGAAAGTGAATCTTTGATTAATCTCGTGGCAAAAGGTTCTTTGATAAGTGAGACAGAAAGCTAAACTACAAGATTCCTTCTTGAACCTTATGGCAGAATTTTAAAGGGTGTATAAACATCTTGGATTTTTCAGATTCTCACCCTATGCCAGTTCATCCCTCAGTTTCGTGATTTACTGTTTTTCCCCAAAGCAAACTCTGATGGTAATTTATATTGACCAGGCCTATGCATTTACATTCAATAAATAAATGATTGCTGAAGTTTAAAACTTTTTGGTGGTTCTTCACATAAATTCTTCATGATCCCTATATCATTTTTACAACCCCAAACCTGGCTGCTAATCGCAACGATTTCACTCCCCTTTTCATCACATTCTGAAGGGGTTGTGAAGATACAATAAAAATGTTATTTTCCCTCTTACCTCACATGTATTATTCACTACGAGAGTCGAGATTCTGTCATATCTCATTGGCCAGTATAACAGTGAATTTAATATAACACCCTTGCTCATTGCAGTGGATCAAGTCTTGTACTTTTTAATAGAGTTAAGAGTGATGTCACATTTTGTTTCAGGGGAGAAATGTGAATTTAAGGGTGCTGTCCTCACCATCATGTGAATCGTGTCACTGGTGTCGCTCTGTTGAAGTTTGAGATCCACAGCACAAAGTTTTCTCTTTTTCCTCCACCTTTTTAACACTTCTCTCTCTCTAAGACATGTACGCTCTTACTGGGGGAAGGGCACGATCCTGCGCTTCATTAGAAATGTGCTACACGTGCCCTACTAAAGTGATATGTAAGCAAAAAAGAAACCCAGTTGAGAACATGCATGCTGCTCTGCCATGGCACCACTCCCTGCTTCTGTGTGCCACGAGCATGCCTCATTACCTTCAAAGAGCATTTTAAACAGCATGTTGGGAGTCTTGCCAACACTTTTTTTCCTCAGAAAATTTTCAAAACAATTTGGTTTTGCCATCTTTATTTTTATGATTTGAGCATTGAATAATTAATGCTCTCTCTGCTTTGCCTCATCAAGCACAGCACACAATCCTGCACACATCCCTCCCCCTCGCGGTTGATTGTCATCGATGTAAAGACAGACAGTAAAAATAAAGATATCATTCTACGTGGGCGTCATGTTCAAGGAAAAGGACCACAGCAAATTACCAATAAAGGGCAGGTCGTCATCCCCAAGTGGCCACAAGTACAAGAAAAAAATACATTAAGTGTCATTGACTGGATTAATCAATTTTACAGCGTCTTGCTTGCTTTTTATTAAGTTTTGCAGGTAGAAAATTTTAGCATCCCTGAGCTGCACCAAAGAGAGGAGCATTCAGCACATTCTTTCAATACATAAAGCTGCGGGGGTTATGGCTCTCAGAGGAGTTTGAAATGAATGAGGAGCACACTGCCTCTGAAAACAGCTCGACTGAAAGACAAACGTGCTCAACCAGACGTAACTCAATTTGCTTAAATATCCACTGACTTTGCAGCAATATCAGCCCGCTCAGGCCTCAAGTTATTTTTTTCCCCTCTCTCAAGTCGAGATGCAATTATAGATGCTCTGTTATATGTAGAGGATGCGTTTGTGTTTCCACGCATGCATGCACACTTGGAGCTGGTGGACAGAGTGGATTGTGTGCATGGAGGACTGAGCTCATCCCTCTGCCCGATGACTGATAGCTGCCCTGCAGGCGGGGCTCACCTGGTGACCCTGCTGACCCTTCACCTTTCACACTTCACCATAAAATCCCGGCTCTCTGTTGCATTTTATTTTGAGTGTTAACTTCAAACAAAGGCAGGAATGTCACATTTTGAATATGTTAAAGGACCATACCAGTGTAGCTACATGTCACTGGCCTTCATGAACACAGGTAACATAAACTCCATTTGTCCCAAAATAGCTTTATTTATGATATATTGTGTTTGTTACATTCAGTCTATGTTCAGTAAACATTACAGAAAGCACCTGAAAATGTGTGACAACATTAGTTAACACCAGAAGGGTTAAATTCCAAACTAGAGAGGCTGTGAGTGGCCGTTTTGACCGCCAGATTCCAACTTTTATTTTCTCTCATTAAAAAATACCAGCTGTAGAAAGTAATGCATTTATTGTGTTAGGATGTTTTTTTTTAGAAAATTAATCTCCCGAGGACATGCCATGAAGGAGGAGAAAACACTCACTTTCATCGGAGACGGAACATCCAGATCCGCTCCTGGCTGATGCAGGTGAGCTCTGCTCTGCTTTGAGGGACAAAAACTGCTTCTATAAATGGAGCTCTTGGCGGCTCTTTAAATTTTACTAAGCAACCAAGATGTAGCTGCCACCGCCTGAAAAATGTATGAATTTAACCACAGCAAAATCAGTGCGGTCATTTTGACCGCCTTCGGCCAAAACAGGTATAAATGATCACATTTTCGTTGCCTTTAGTGCAATGTATATACTTTAAAAAAAAAAAAAAAAAAATTAAAATACAAACATTTTTAGGATAAGTCAGGGACCAGCAGCACTGTCATTTTTAATTCAACAAAGGTACATAACATATGAATGTGAAAATGGTCAAAATGGCCGTTATAGTGTTAAAAAGAACATCAGTGTGAAAATCCTTCCTCACGCTAAAATTCGAGCAAGGAAGGAGGCACGTTTTAGGAACTATTTTCCCAGGCATAATTTTTGTGTCACTGACTTTCCTTTCTCTCTTTCTGAATGATTTTGACCAAATAAATGCCAATGGGGTTAAAAATGCAGTCTGAGATCTACTAAAGTTTACACATGGTCGAATTGTAACATTCACAGAAGATAGGAGTGATCTCTGCTAATGGTGATTAGTCAAGAATAGACTGGAATGGTCCTTTAACTGGTTTGCAGCTAAGGCTGGGCGTAATCCAAACATCCACCTCTCAAGGAAACATCCTATTCTGCAGAGATCCACATTCAGTGTGTTTCCAACGCTTTTTTGTCCTGAGTAACGAACAGCGTTCATCGTCCATGACTGCCAAGGTAGACAGTGCGCTTGCCAGGCAGACATGACATGAACCACAAAAACATCCAGGCAGGGAAGGCTTTTGTTCCATAACCTTAATCTGCACGTCTCTCGGGGAGTCTCTCCTCGAAGAGACTTTTCCAATCATGAAACATATTTTCCCTGTTGTGGTGTTGAGTGTATCTGAAGGTCTGAGCAATAAAATTAAATGGGGTGTGGATGACCGGCCCTGAATGACACATGAATTTTAGCAAGTTTGAAAACAGGAGTTATTATGATTAGGACGCAGCCTACAAAGCAAAGTGACCTCTGGTTTTTCCAGCACTCGAGCTAACAGAGAAACATGCGTGCTGTCGATGCTTTAGGATTTGCCACCCATGCTGCTGCCATCATTAGAGACTCCAGACTGTCACAGACGGACGTGTCTGTTTTTTCCTGCATTCCAAGTCAAGTGTTTGGGGTCAAACATGATGACCTGGCCTTCATTTAAAAAGCCACCACTGATCAGCCAGTATCTGATATGGGCTGTTGCACTCTTTCTCTCTTTGCCTCGCTCTCTCCAGCAGAGATGAAGGAGCTCTCTTGGCTCTCTAGGGGTCTAAATCAAAGTAGACCCCTCTACGGCCAGGCTCGAGGGGGGCTGGGGGGGGGACACAAAGGGAGGCCTGGAGCGGCTTTCAGGTTCAAAGGTATTTATCACCTCCAGGAGCTGACCACTGTCAACTCCAGTAGAGCCAACAGCCTTTGATTGTCTCCTTGTCCTCTTGTATCTACCGTGGGTTATCCGCCTCCACTGACACATGCTAAAGGCTGTTAGCTTTGATAATCAAGCAGGGGGAGAGAGGAAGCTGCTCAGCTCATGTTCCGCACAACATGTTCACACAGGAGCTCAAGTGTTTATCTACACTGGGAACTCAACTAGATGCACCCTTTCTGTGATTTATAGTGTCCTTCAGTGTGCGTGCAGCTATCAGCGCCCTGTCTCTCCACATGTCTTTGCATGCATTAACAAATTCTGGTAGAACTTGCCACTTACCACTTCTTTTTTTTGTCAGAGTTTGACTGAAACCCTTGAGTAAATCAAGTTAATGGCGGCAGACTGCAATGGCATCCGATTTTTCCTCTGACAGCGTATCACATTGCGGAGAGAGCACATGGAATGTATTCCAAGGATGTTGGAGGAGGGCAACGCACCTCATTGGCTTTCCTGTGATGTCCTCGACCGCTTTGAAGATGTCCTCCAGCTCCGTTCACCTTTGAATTCTTATCACGGCCCAATAGATCAGTAGTGAAATATACCCTCAAAAGTTATGAATTCATGAATTTTACACAGGTATATCTTTCACCAAGTCCATATCACCAAGGGGAAAGTTTCCTCGCTCAGAGGGAAAGTTGCAGCATGTAAAAAAAAAAAAAGAGAGAGAGAATAATAAAGCGGCATTGATATTCCATGCTAACACCTGCGTCATGTTGCCTGGAATTAACTTCATGTAAGGGAGGGTCCGTGCTTATTTCATATAAAGGTCACCTTTTTATAAGCCTGATAAAGGTTGAGATCATGTATCCAGCATGGAATAAAAATGATGTACTGCACTTCTTGCACTCTGTGTCTAAGGAGTGTTACTTATGTGTGTATGTGTGTGTGCTGAATAAAAAAACAGCCAAATGTAATCCTCGTGGGAGTCATTATGCTCCTCCACACTAAACGAGACTTTGTTAATTCTAAATGCCACGGTGTGTCAACAGTACGTCTTAACATGAGTGTTCAGACATGTGCTGGTGAGGGTGTGGGTACGCGTGCGCTTTACTGTACTGTCTGTTTGCCGCTCTGTTTCTTATAATAGTCCCAGCAATGTGTAATAGCACTGCGGTGACTCATACCCTCTCAAGTCTGCACTTGCAAACAATCACATTTGAGCAAGTGTGGCAAGTGTGTACACTGCTACTTCCACACATACACACACACACACACACACACACACAAAGGCATATCTCTTTCCAGCGAACCATACAAACAGTGTCTGAGAGATGCAGATAAACAGCAGTGATTTACTTCTCTTTTCCATTCCTGCTCACACCAGAGTGCCAGATTGCAGCAGGCTCACTCACATCCCTCCTGTTCACACGCCGTACTTAAGAGGCTACAGGAGGGCGTCTTGCTTGGTACCGCATGGCACCGTTTGGGTTAACAGCGAGTGAGGCTCCTGGGAGATCGCCTGAGATGATGGAATAAACAACTGTGATTTACCTCTCTGTTATTCTGCTGTGAAGGGGGCAGAGACGTCGGTCACGGTGGCCTCTGGTCTCCCTGAGAGCGGCCTGCTGCTCGCGTCGCCTCGAGCCAATTGTCCCAGAGGTCGAATGGAACAGGGAAGCAGCTGGAAGTGTAGGAACACACACCGTATTTACAATAGGAAAGCACACACTAACACAAACCCGACGAGCTCAATATGACATCCTCTACTCTTATCAGGCCGCATCTGTTTCCTGGAGCTCACGGCGGTCGAACTCCAGTGAACCATGTGGGAGAAACACGGCTTGTGCTGTTCAGCCAAGCTGCTATTCATAAATGCTCATCTTCCCCGAGTGGGTCACAGAGAAACGCAGGTCCACTCATTTATATCTCCCCACTTTAACCACTATAAACACTCAGAGGATGTGTGGTGTGTCCTCAATAGCCTCCTCGCTCAGCAACAATGGCCCGACTTGTCAACATGGCTGTAGTGCGGATGTTAGATATCAGCACTATAAATGATACAGTTTGTTACTACGACACGTGCTCTGTGTTTATTTAGAACTGAACCCACATGGAGTAACATGCTTTTTCTCCTGGAAAGGTTTTTAAATGGGCAGGTCTGATTTTTTTGTTTTTTTTTATTTTTAAAAGCTGTTTTTAAAACACTCCCTCTGAGTAGTTCTTTGCACAGTGTGATTCCATTTCTCTTTTTCTAGACTTTTGCAAAACAGCGTCGGCTCTGTTTAAGGTCACAAATGACATCTAATTGCGGTCTAATCAGGAGCATCAACATGCACTTAGTTCTGCAGGGTTTAAGTGCTGTTCCTGATACTAAAGATCATAATACATAATAGATACTAGATTGCTCTTGAATGTTTTTCTTCTTCTTAAAGTCGAGATGAAATAAAAAATGCTTTTTTTATCCCTTTTAGATCATATCCCCGGTCATAGTATACATTTATTTAACAATGTATACCAAAAAACAACAACAACAACACTGAAAAGAATTAGTTTATTTGTATTCTTATATCAAAATGTTATGTTTTATCCATGTTGAAAAAATCTGCAGAGGAAAACCAACCAAATTCCAACCAATCATATGGTAACATCTACCTGTCAATCAAACTTTACATTTCAGGCAGTTCATTACTAAAATTCATCATGGAGAGCGGGACAGACAGAGACAGATAGAGACTGATTTCAACAGAATCCAGACAGGGAGGGAGACAGACAGCTCCAGAGAGAGACAGACAGATTCATTGAAGTAACCTTAGAGGGAATGTTACCAGCACATTGGGCAGGTAGTCGGGTAACTAGTTAGCTTGACTAGCAACAGGATAGTTAACTGTGTGTGTTTGGGTGTTTGCCAATCAAACTTCTGCTAAAGTTATGTCCCACCTCTCCTCTCAGTTTCACTGGGAAATGTGTCACCACACAGCCGTAAATACAGCTTCAAGGCATCTGTAATATAACTGTCAAGTCTCTTCAGTCCTGTTATTTTCAGTGAAGAAACATAACGCGTCCACTCTTATTTTTCCAACATTTTGAAAAAAAATCTATTATTCTGTCTCCTATCATCACAAATATTGTGATGCATCACGTTCTTGTTAATCCAAGAAACTGTATATTTATACTTACACCACTTCCTAACAGAAGAGACCTCTTGTGGATGGAGCGCGTCACATTGTCCAGACTGACAACCAGCGATGTCGCAGCGGAAAGAGCTGTTGAGTTGATTGTGACAAGGCGGGGGACATCAGTGTCGTTTCAAGCCAATCAAAGTAGGGCAGAGGTGGACCAAGTGTGCAAACGCCTTCGCTCAAATAGAGCCGAAGCGAGCTGCAGCTGTTCGCTGTCGCACGGTGCCGGTTAGGACATCCTAATAGAAAAAAAAACCAAAAGCATTTAGCTGTTTGTTCACTCATGTCACATCTAGTTAGGATTTGGTGTTCGTTCAAATTCTTCTCCACAATTATTAAAAAAGACTTAACATCGTTCCAGTATATTCCACTACAGATGGACATTTCTTTATTTACAAGTATCAAAATTAATCTCAGATGCTGCAGGGCCAGAGATATCGTTTTGTTGTTTTTTGTTTTTTTTTACATGCGTTCTTTTAACACCTACATCACCCACAATGCAACTCATCTGACATTTTGTTGAAAATTGCCAGAAATGAGTGATGTAGCCTCGAGTCATTAGTGTGCAGCAGGAATGAACTGCAGAGATCTAATAAATTAATTCTTTTAAACCCGCACCCTCAAATTTTTTACATATTCAAACTTGTAGTATTCAGTCCCAACCAGCACTTAAATGTAATTTATCCGTCTTCACACAGCTCTGTTGTCTCTGGAGCCACAAAAGATTTCACACCAACTTCTTTTCCTGTTCCCCTTTAAAAAACAGGATTTAAATTCCCAATCCTTTTAATTACGTTCGAGGCATTACACAATTTCACTACAGCGTATGATTTACAGGATCGTGCAGTCTCGCCTCCCAGATTATGTAACAGTCTCCCTCTCAGGCTGAGTTCAACAAACTGTTGTAAATCTTTTCAGGACTTGTTTTTTGCAGAGTCTTTTTATTGATGGTCGCTGCCCTATTTTTTTCTCCAACAATGTTTGCTGCCTTTGATTCAGTTATTGTTTTGCTTTTTTTTAATGTCTTTGTTGTAGAAAAGTGCTATTTAAATACAGTTTACATGTGTGAATAACTAAAGTTGATCAGAAGTTTCTTTCTACTTTTTTTGTAATTTCTATTGTGATCTTTAATGAATGACTTCCCTGAAGTATATTTCCATAACTCCTTACTGATAAAGAGGTGGAAATTCAAGTTGATATATCAGATTTGGTTTGAAAGATTACATAGAGAAGCAAATACAAAGAGAAAAGACACAGCAGGAGGGAGGGGCAGCAAGTAACAGAGTGCAGTCATTTGTTACTTTGTGCTCTGAGCATTATAAACACCATAGCAGAGAGAAGCTGTGACGAAGCATCAAGTTTTTTTGCTCCCAGCATGGACGCACAACAGGATAAATGAGACATTGATGACATTAGTAACCGTTTTCTCCTCACGCACACTGCATGTACAGATGTTAGGGATCTGTAAACCATACACTCCCCTTGAACCGGCCTGCTGGGGTTAAGCATAGTGAGACGCAGCAGCTGTAAGAGATTTACCTCCCCAGCCTCCTCCCTCCGTTCCTGAGTTGCTTCATCTTTCCATCACACACAATAGCATCATCTACCTCCAGCTGACCCGGCCTGCTCAGTTCCTCGCAAAGGCCAATGCCACTTCTGTTTGTTTCATTTGTGTGCTTTTATGTGTGTGTGTGTGTGTGTGTGTGTGGTATGTGTGTAAATGCAGTCATGATTCACTCTGCACACACAGCACAGACCTGACTGGCTTAAAATGTATGGGCTTTTGTTTTGGTCTGCACCCTGTCCTTTCCCGAAAAACACGTACACACACACACACACACACACACACACACACACACACACACAGTCAAGCCCTCGAGAAAGAGACGGCAGAGTGGTTATGAATGAACGGGTGGAGGAGTGGGGGGGGAGAAACGGGCCGTGCACAATGACACTTAACAAAATGTCTGAGTCAATTCAAACACATCTAAATCCTTCCTCCTGGGTTCCCCTCTGACGCTCTATTATCCCTGCTCCACAGAAAATCCCTCTAAATGGAGAACCTCAGAATGGCATCGGGGACATGAAACAAAACTGCCTATTCATCTGCAGATCTGACTGGAGCCCCATTAAAACCTCTCAGGGAAATTATTTGCATGATGTGTTAAATCTGTCATGGTAAACAAAATACTTCTCTTTTTTTTTTTGTTTTATAGCTCTTGCTAACTCAATTTTCTGCTCTGTTCTTTTCCCCTCTCCCTGACCTCCTTATAAAAAAAAGCTTGTTTTGGCCTTCGCTCAGTTTTCTCTGCTGCAAAGTGATGCTAACAGCCCCGATGAGTCTATCCTTAAGCAATCTAAGCAAAACTGGGCTCTTCTCTGAAGTACCATCAAGAGGCCACTGAGCATATGCATTTCCGAGCATGCTCCAATGAAAGGCTATTCGCCTCCTCCTCCTCCCATCTGTCTGCAGAGGCATCACAGCACAGCGAAGGCGAGGAAGATCAATGCCCTGCTTCTGCCAGTTCAAGCAAAGGGATGGAGCTCTCCACAGCAATCTGTACTACATTTTCAGTGTGATATACAATGCAAACAGGATCTTTGCGGGCGTGTAAACATGTGTTTCGCTTTATTTGCTTTCAACTTCTGCCCGTCTACAGCTTTTGGCAGTTACTGTCTCATACAGAAGAGAAACTGATTCATTCCTGTGGCCTCAATGTTATACTCCATAAAGAAGCACGACTGCTGGCTGTCGCTCTAAAGATGTTTGGCCCTTGATCTATAGACCATTCGCAGGAAAAATATTCTTATTCTTCATGGATGGAGTGTACGGTTGTATTAGCAGACCGCCAAATTGAACATTAGATGGCTGCTCAGCTGTCACATATCACTGCTGAAACAAGAGCGGACAATTTGGTCAATTCTGTGATGTACTTAAGACCTGCCAGCAGCCACTTCAGACCAGGAACTCGATTCCAACACTCAATCTGACCAAGAAACGGCTCTAATATGACAATTACTCACATGGAGCAGCCCGCTTGCCAAAAGCCCTCACAGTTAATGACAGGAGATGGCGGTTAATCACATCCTTATGCAGGGATCAGGGTGCGGCTCATGGGAGCTAAAGCCTCGCCGTAACCTGCCAGCGCAATTACCTTTTAGCAATTACAGCGAGTGTTGTTCAGGACACTTCAGCAAAAAGCTTTAAACAAAGAGATGTCTGCCAGGCACTGCAGCAAGACGGGCTGCCACGGAAAGCTACAGTGGTTGATAGGTCAAATGCAGGATGGTGGATTTGCCTAAACGCTCGTCCTCTCATGTTACGCCCACTCAGAGTCAATTTATCACAAGCAGAAAACAAAGGTATCGAGGCCGTGAAGGCGATGCTGTCGATGAAACAGGAGAAGCTGACAGGCAACATGTCCAGTATAATCTTGTATAAAGTACCCAAAAGCCATACTTGAGTAAAAGAGTAAAAGAAAGAATAAAAGAGTAAAAGTAAAGATACCTTACTAGAAAATGACTTTGGTAAAAGTGAAAGTTGCCTGTACTTAGGTATCAGAAGTACTTTGAATATAAATGTGCTTAATTATTGAAAGTAAAAGCACAAGTAAAAAGTGCGTGTAAAAAACAGTCTAGCTTGACTTTTAAAAAATTGTTTATTCTTCATTCATGTAGCATCTGGTCTACACAAGGACAGAATATTTCAGTCACAAAACAAAATGCAAAAAAAGTGCTAAAAAGAAATGTTTTCTGAAAGCTTCTTAATTCTTATGGGTCTGATTCAAACACAACAGGCAAAGTTTAGCACAAGCTGAATCTGCAGCTGGGTGACTGCTTTGACGTCGTAACAACAAAAATGATTTAAATCAAGCAAAAAACATGAGGACAGCAGCACCCAACGTAAAAACCCAGTCATTACCTCTACTCACGCCTAACATGATTAATCAATGATCCAACTTCTTACAGTCTGTGATCCAACATTATTGGCTACCGAAACAAACAAAAAATAAACCACTGGCTAGTAACCTACCAAACTTCCTCTGGTTTTATTTTGACCAGTAACTAAGATTCTAATTTGAAATGTAACAGAGTAAAAGTATCCGTTTTCTTTGGAAAATGTGGTATAGTAAAAGTAGAGGTCCACAGAAATAAAAATGGTAAAGATTTCTGTAAAAAAAAAAACTACTTTAGTACAGTAACAATGTATTTTTACTTTGTTACTGTACAACACTGCATGTCTGCAATATTTAGCAACCAGGAATCCCCTGCAGCTAAAAAGACCATGCTTTGTCTCAATGATTAAATGATTTGTTAGATCTGAAGAGCTTAAATGCTGATTGCATAAAAGAAGAATCAGAAGAGGAGACAAAGATGATGTTGGATTGCTGGGAGCTCTATGGGAGCTCTGTGCATGGATAGTCTTTAAGGATGGCCTTCGCTGTTCCTCTCTGTTCAACATGGGTATTAAAAAAAGAAAAAGCGGAAGAAACAAGTAGAGTTGGTAAGCATGTTGCACAAACAAAACAACAACTAAGTTCTGTGGTAAATTGGAGGAGAATGCCCCCCTTAAAGCTGGAATAGGCAGGTTATTTTTGGTGTCATCCGGGGGCGTTACCAGCGGGGGCGAAGGGGTGGGCAGTGCCCACCCACGGACACGCTCTGCCCACCCAAGGAAAACTGGATGTAGTGTTGACGGCAGTCTGG
>JAPZDX010000013.1:17044248-17058734 GCA_029783625.1 Naso annulatus | reverse complement strand
ACAATGTTCTACAGATGTAACTGCATAGTTTTGCATGTTAGCATGTTAACTTTTGCCCGTGAGTATAAACAGAGTGCAACTGAGGTTAATGAGAATGTGATTTTTTATTTTTTATTTTTGGAAGTGTCTTAGTCATAAACTGAATGAAGTCTTGAGGGATTACCAAGGTAAAATGCTGCACAGTGAAAAAAGCTGCTTGTTTTTGTATTTTTACACAATATTTCAAGTATTACGTAATAGGCCCTGAGATCTCATGATTACACTTTATGAGGTTTTTTTTCCATTTAATGGCCTACTGCAAACTACTATGACAACAACAATGATTCATCAGACACCATATTATTTACAAAATAAATTCTATTTTAAAGCAGAAGCAAATAAAATGAATCTGAGGACAAAACACAGCGTCATATTTGTTGAACCTGAAACCAGATTTAATAAAATTGCAAATCGCTCAGCAACGAAATCTTCAGACTCTCTGTTCACTCTGTGAAATGACTGAATAACACTTGCCTATATGCACCTTGGAAGTCTTTTTAACCTCTAACCTAATGTTCTTATGTGCACGGGCTTGTACCTTTTAATCAAAGACCTTGATAATTTCTATAACAGGTGTTAATTTTATGTGCTGATAATTTAATGTTTCATGTTCATCCAAGCTGCCAGAGTGTTCCATCTGTGAGTCATGTAACATCGTCTATATTAAAAAATGAAAGGGACTTTTACTCACATAATTAAGACATCAGACTGACATGTTAACAGTCTCAAAAGGAGGAGCAGAAAGGAGCTGGATGCATGAATTGACATGACCAACAATGCTCAGAATGTGTCCCCTAACATCTTCTTTGATTATTCATTTTGTATTGATGAAATTCCCGTAGATAGTCTTGTATCACTTTTTAGGATCTACTCAGCCTGTTTCTAAAACAGCTAAATCAGTGTAATCAGTGTAATCAGTGTAATCAGTGAAGTGATTTGGCCGGCTTGTACTCAAGGCAGTCTTTTGGCCCGAGGTCTGAGCTGTGTTTGGAGCAGCTGTCTGGGTGACTGATTGACCTCCAGGGACAAGAGTCTGACGACGGCCGCTGGACACGGGCAGAATGAAAGACATTAGATGGTGCTGACAGATAGTCACCTTTCTTGTCTCCTGTGAACAAGACAACAATCACTTTCTCTTAATGCCTTCAAGGTAGGACTGGGAGCTGGAACAAATGGAACAAATGGGATAAAGAATTGTGTTCTGCACTGTTGCATTGTTTATTCTGTCAGTGTCAGACAGCAGCCTGGTCGCCACAACAAAATGTTTGCTGCTTATGTTTTTGCAAATCATGGACACCAGCAGTGTTGGGAAGTAACTAGTAATATGTGATGAAATTATGTTATTTAATTACAAAATAAATGTAACTGTAATCAGTTAAGTTACTGAGAAAAAAATGTGTAATTAAATTACAGTTGCTTATGAAAATGTTGATGATTACAAGGGATTATATTTGAATATGTTTTGTAAAAAGCTTTGGCTATATGTTGAATCATACTCATTTTGTTGCTTTGCATTTTCTGTTGTGCACGATGCCTGCTTTTGTCATTTCCCGTCAAGGTCACTTAGTGAAGTTTGGTGCTATTCTGATGCGTTTGACTGGTTCTCTTGTTTGAATTTGCAGCGCCCCCACCTCTGCCATCAACACTGCCTGGTTTAAATTTTAAAATGGTAAACAGTTGAAAATATTTGACAGAAATTTAGAAAAAGAATTAAAAATTAATCAAATGCAATAAGTTACATAACTTTGCTAAAGTAGTTAAAATAGTCACGTTACTTATTAGGGAAACTAGTAATCTGTAAACTATTTCACTTACAAAGTAACCTTCCCAACCCTGGACACCAGGACATTTGATTTATTCATTTCACACATGAGATTTGAATGTTTCGTAGTTCTGATTAAATGCAACAGCTACCAGCAGCAGGCCCGTGTTTGAGCCCACAGTGAGATCAACAGTTTAAACTGGGTAATTTTGGGGTGTTTTCACTTTAGGCATGAATGTTTCGTATCGTGCCCGAGCATGATTGCACCTCCTGTTCTCTACCCCACTGGCCCGCTTTCACGTTCGCAAAGTCGTTCCAATTTGAGCACACTTGCGTATGCGCACAGTCCAATATAGTAGGTGGCAGTATGCATGTAGTTGGTTTGCAGTCTGTCAATACACGCAACGATGAACAAAAAGCAACTACTTATTTATTTTCCAAGCTAACGTAATGGACGAAGCGGGCAGTAGAGAAATATGTTTTTAAATGTAAGTATTAAAATAACAAACTAAAAAATTGGGGGGCCTTTCTTAATGTCTGTGTAAGTTAACTGCCATGTCACAGTTGCTAGGCAACAACACCTGTGTGCTGTGAAAAAACGGGAATACTCTGATACAGCCTATCACACAGCAGCCCACCTCCTTGTTTGGGCACGGTTGCTTGCATATCTCACGCGTACCATGCCTGAGTACACTTAGTATACATGAATCGCGCAGGAGACTGCCTTTTCAAACGGACTCAGGCACGGTTTGTGAAACGTGCTCCAGCACAGAACACTTGTGTCCACAATAATTCAGTGATCTGGACTTCGGGTTCAAGTGTGCTGGGACACGGGCCCGGGCCCCTGGTGTGAAACCACCCAAAAACTATGTGACTAAATCCTGGCGTTTCTGCATTAGACGATAAGAGAGTTTCCAAATGACAAACCGTGTGTGTTTAGCCAAAATATGTTGTTTTCTCAACACTAACCAGGTAATTTTTGTGCCTTAACTTAACCAGACCTTAACCTGTGAAATGTAAAAAAAACACAAAGAAACCTCAAAGTTTCAACATGTCTGTAAATTTGTGACATCAACGTTAATTGCTGGTAATTGGGTTGCGAAATAAACCAAGATAGGAAAAGAATTTAAAAGTTATTCTGGGAGATTGAACACGCACACACACACACATGCCAAAAAAACAACAACAACATTTCTTCACATGCTGCTTAATCTGACGTCAAATCAGAATTCACCTCTACAAAATGTTTGTACTGTCAAGAAACAAACACTTGCCAACAAGGCAAATCTTTTCAGCCGTCCTTAGATAATAGGGCAGATTTGCAGGGACTGGAACTTGTTTACATTCTTTGAGCCCTCGTTACAAAGTGCAAAGCCGCCTGAGGTGAAATGAGTCATTGACTCCTTCCAGGCCATGTAAGGTATGTCTGTGTTCAGAGCACCTTGGTATGCAACCTGTGCAAACCTGCCCGATCTCCGTCTGAGCAAAGACGTAAAATTAAAAAGCTCATATTTTCAACACATCATCATTACCTTGCAAGATAAACATTTAATCCCAATGCAATACCGAACTGAGCAAATTATCTCGGGTCTCATTCTATCAGCCCCTAAATGAGATGATATTGAATTAGATTATACTAGAAAATGAGGTGTTCACGCCAATTGAAAGTAATCAAGGTGGTTGAATCGAAGGATAATGAAAGCCTCTGGAGCTAATCCAGCCTGCAGAGAGGTTTCTGACTAATAATAGCTGTTTGTCAAGTGAATAATGATGAAACCAACGGACAATAAAGAGAAGCCCTGGAAAGCTGCGAGCTACTGTAAAGGGGTTAATGACTTAACAACACTGGGGGATGAAAGGTCTATTGACCAGATGTTTACACACTGTATGTCACGCACTGAAGAACACTACTTGTATAGAAACCAATGACTGCAGCTAATGCAATTTTGTGTATGGATCTTTGCCAAGGTCAGGTGACAAAGGTGCTATATGGCAGGTTGGCCTGGGTAATCAAAATCCAAAGAGCAGGTAAGCATGTAAATAATTAGTGTCAAATATCCTGTCAGCCAGAGTGTTACACCTCACTTTACATTATGTGAAACAAGAAGTAATGCCTCACTCGGGTTATGCAGCACTTAAAGGGATAATACATCCAAAAAACTGCATTCAGAAATACTTTTCCTCTACTTTGAGGGCCATCAAAGTTTTACTTTTTGATTTCTGTTGTCTTTTGGACAAAAAAAATTATAAAGCAGTTTTCTTTTTATTCAAATTTTAGGGTGTTTTCACATGAGGCACAGTTGTTTCTTTCCGTACCCAAGCATGATTGCTCCCTCCTCTTCCTCTCCCCTGATTGACTGCTTTCACGTTAGCAATGTCGTTCCGTGCCCGAGTACACTCGTCTGTGTGTACAGTCCAAAACAGTAGGTGGCGGTGTGCACATAGTTGGTTTGCAATCCTCAAAAACACACAAAGAAGAAGACAGCACTTTTTTTCAAGTGAACATAATGGATGAAGCAGTGGTAGTAGAGGGAATATGTTTTTAAATGTAAGTATTAAAGTACCAAACTAAAAACTTCTATCTTCTTTTTTTACATGCACATAAGGTAACAGTCATGTCACGGTTGCTAGGCGATGAGCGGTGCATTGTGACACAATTTAGCAGCCAATCACATACAATCCCCTTTCCTTGTTTGGGTGCAGTTGCCTTCATATCTCCTGCTGTGCACGAGTCCCGTACGCTTGTGTTCACACTGAGCAAATGAACTGGACTTTGGAGTCAAGTCCCTATAATGTGAAACCATCCTTAGCCTTTTGGTTCCTATTAGTGAGTCAATTGTCAGTCAACAAAAATGAGGACATTTTGTCAATATAGTTGCTCAGTATTACTGCAGATATATGTGCTCTCCAGTGCAGAGCAGAAGCTGGATTTAGGCACATTTTGGCTAAAATGCTGTTCTGAGTTTTTCTAAAGAGCAGCAGCTACACTGACTTAGCAACAGGAACAGTGGTTTATGGGCTGAAAGTGTGTATTGATCCTGCAGTCCTAACCAACTGAAAAGTAGCGTACTGTTACATCTACAGCTAATGTCACATTAACATAAACTGTTCACAGCTGCTGGACTGCATGTTATTTCTATGAATATGCGAGTTTAACCCCACATGTGTTGTTCTGCATGTTATTGTCATCTTTTTTGTCAAAGTATTTCCTGACATCACTTTTCCTGCTCACAGATAACATGCATGTAACAGCAACTTGAAGTAAAGTGTAAAACAACGCCTGTGCAGCGAGGAGTGAAATGTTACTCGAATAATGACGTTAAGAACGATTACTCGGGTAATCGTACCAATCCCTTTTTTCAAATAGAAAATTGTTTATTAATGCACACGGGTTCAGGAAGGTTTTCCTACATTTTTTTTTTGAACCAACAAGAACTTTAGATAAAACCTTTAATAATAAAAAATAAATAAAAAACATTAATATATTAAAACCTACAGGGACATTCACAGATATGATGGCTGGCCAACAGTGAGAAAACAAGGATAAATTGTTTCTTGGAAAGTTTTCAGTCTTTCAGTCACCTCACATGCCCCTTGAGCTCCGCTGTTGTTAATATCAGCCATCTGGATATACAGTTTGTGCTCAGAGTACAAATAATCCTCCGTGGTGTCTTCAGGATGAATTGTGTTTGGATAGAAATAATTGATGTGTGACTGTAAAAGAATAAGAGCAATTTTGTCAGAAAATTTGTTTTGGGGTAAAAATGGAGGAGTAAAAAGAGACATATTTCAGTTCTTTAACTTCAGAATTACAATGTGAAACAATATGTTCAGTCAGGCAAAAGAATGTCAGTGCCTGAAAAAACAGACTCAAAGGCCGCACAGTGTGTAATCAAATTTACCTTTGACTCGGATTCTCCTACAAGCCTGTAAATCAGGACCCAGATGGAATTCAGCAGTTCACTGCTGACGTAAGTCTGACTCTCTGTGAAGATAAATGCACAATGAGCGCTGCTTGCTCAGGGTGGAGAAAGAGTTTGGCGGCGTGACTAAAGTACGGCCCATTGACCGATAGCATCTCTTTCTAAGAGCTGCTCACAGAGGCAGCTGCTTTATGTCTGCTTTACTGTCAAATAGGACGCTCTGTCCTGCACAGGAAAGGGATGAATCGGGCCTGTTAGACCCTGTTCTGACTCATTCTGGCCTCGCTGAGAGTGGCGTTCCTGCACAACCACAGAGTTAAAAAAAAAAAAAAAACCCTCTTCCGTTCCGTCGGTGCTTACAGGCCTCCGCTTCAATATCTCATTTGGTTTTCTCCGATTTTGGCCTTTCTGCCACAACCATCTCAGCCATCTCAGGAATTTACTCCAAATGATTGTTTTGCTTCCCCTCCTCTGGAGTATGTGTTACAGTACGCGTTTGTGTGTGTTTGTGGGGGTGTGTGTGTGTGTGTGTGTGCGCGCATAGCTTCAGGCTAAGGAGTAGTAAGGGAGTTCCCGCACATCTGTTCACCATAAGAGCTTGTTGACAGCAACTCTCGTCTCTCTCTCTCTCTCTTCCAGCTCCCAGTTCATCCCTTCTTTGGATTCTGCTGCCGCTACTCCTCATGCAAGATTAAGTAGAACACAGTGTGGCCTGGTGTTTAGGGGCCTGCTTGGCCGCCTATCCGAAAACAAGGGTCAGGTCTGTAGCCTTTGATAAGGCCTCTATAAGGTACTGGATCATGGGAAAATGGTGGGGTATTGTTTTCTTTTTTACCACATGCAGCATTCTCCAACATTTCTCATCTCAGCGTGAATTATTCTCTATTAAAAGGAGAATGCACACAGAAGATTAATCCTCATTTTGATCCGATTACTGATATAAAAACAACAAAGCTATATTGGCTCGAACTGAGTTTTTTAATGGAATGGACTGAAAAAAAAAATGCATGATTCATTTCACCAGCTGCACAAGTGCGTGTGTTTTTGTGTGAGTCTATGTTTAGGAACATACCACACAAAGAAGAATCACACACAGGCTACTAAGTAGCTATCTGAAGTTAAGGCCAGAGTGTTTCTACAGGAGGATTGAAAGCCACCCATGCCTGTAATTGGGAAAAGGGCCATTTGGACCATCAGAGTTGTCCATTTGTTTTTAAAAGGGGAGAAGCAATCGATGGGCAGCATTAAGCAGATCTGTGAGAGATCTAAATGGCTCCAATCTTTACTTCCTGCTCCAGAGATACTGGACTTTAATGATTGGACAAGACCCAGAGATAGAGACCAAGCTGTAAAACCGGCCAATCAGATGAGACCAATGTGATACGACACCTACCCTTTGACCCCAGTGTTCTCACATCAGCCTCAGTCACATATTTACCAAAACAAAAGACAAATTTACAGTAAACAGGTCACTAAACTGAAAACTGCAGCTTGTCCTACCGTTAATTGACTTGCTAATTAGCTCTGGTATAAAAACGCAATTTTCTTCTGGGGTTTTGCTGGCGTGACGGTCCTCATGTTGAGCAGAATAACTCCACATTTCTGTTCTCACTAAAGTGCTCAGGGTTCTGTCAGTGCCTGAAAGTGTATTGATCTCCTCTGTACATGCACAGTATTGACAAGTTGTTCACCCAGACGGTGTGTAGACCTGTGGGCAGGGACCGTTCAACAGGAAAACGAAATATCAGCCTCAAAAAGCCATGAAAAAAGAGTTAGTCTGTGTCAATTCCCATAATTATTATTCGTGCCTGTAGTGTTTTTCTAAAAGTTGAATTAAGGTGAAAGCCACAAAGGATGCACACCTGCTACATCACCGGAGATGGCGGCTTAAACCGCTGGAGCTGTAAAAATGGGTCCTCTGAGGACTTCTTCTTCTTTCTTCTCCTTCAGACTGTAAAGTTTTCCAACAGCTGGTAGACAATAAAAAGTGAGTGCGCTGAGTGGGGCTGTGATTGCAAAGCTTTCCAGAGGTTTTATGGGAGGGGGAAAACAACTGTTCTGTTGTGACCTTAAGTTCAGAGCTGTACAGTGACCTTATTTATTCTATTTTATTTTTTTTTGTGTGTGTGTGTGTGTCTCTGTGTTATCTCTTGTTACCCAACTCAGCACATTCATAATAATGTCAGTTTTCTCAAGATTTTTGTAAAATTAAATAAATGTTTGACACTATTTATGGACAGCATTTTTTCAGCAATGGGCAATTGGTGTATTTAGGCTACACTGTGTAATTACCTTCACTTTTCAAGTAGTTGTTGTCAGTGGGGGAGTTCCAACGGGATTCATAGCTAACAATTCATAGTAATACAGCAATACTGTTTTGAATTTTTAGTTCAGTAGATACGAACTGTCTGTATGCAGTGTCAGAGCTTCATCAAGTTACTGCAAATGCTAAACCAATGCTCCACATTAAAAGCTGTCAAGTGATGAAACACAGGGTTGCTTTTATTGTGAAGGTTTACATATGTGTCACATGTTATGCTAAATATTAGGAGGCTGGGGCTAACTGCAATCATTTGTCAAAATGTACATCTACAGATTTAAAACAAGGATCATTTTTAACTAATTTGTGAAAGCTGATCTGGTTAAAATATTGCAGGGAATAATAAAACAAGCTAACAGGAGTTCTTAGCAAGCTAACTTCTTGCATTGCACCCTGCTGTTCTGTAAAAAGCTACCCACCTCAAACAGCATGAAATCAGATAGTTGTTGGCATTATGGAAGAAGAACAATTATTGACTGACTTCTTTATTTAAATAAAGAAACAGAGAAAACAAAGAAAATAAAGCAAAATAACATGAATCTGCTGTTTATTTTAGCTTTCCGGTCTTTATGTCTGATGCAACACCCTTTCAAAATACCATATCTGGCTCCAAACCCCATTTTTTCCAATTGGCTGACTATAAAAAAATCTCTATCAAACTTTCATTCTGCCACTTTCCTAGTGATGAGAAGGACAAGAGGACATGGCTGCAGTTCATAAAACAGCATTATGTTAAACAATGAAGAAAAGGTTTTGGCTTTAGTGATTGGGTGCTAAGGCTAGCTAGCTAACATTAGCGCCCATTCTCTCAAACCAAAGCGACCCTGTGCGAATATCCCTCATAGAAGTTATGTTTTAAAGCGCAACAGTAGTAGTGTAAGATAGCAGTGTTAGCTGTGCTCTTGCTCGGTAAAAACAAAAACACAGTTTAAAGCCCATAACCTCTATCAGGGATATCCACACAAGGTCAGTTTGGTTTTAGCGAATGGATGCTAACATTAGCTAGCTAAACTTGGCACACACTCGCAAGAGCCAAAACTTTTTTTCTTCATTCATTTAATGTCTTTTATCAACTACAGTCATGTCTTCTTATCTCTCTCAACGCTATGAAAAGCAGCAGAATGGTTAAAAAAAACAAAACAAAACAAAAACAGATCTGTCCAAACAACACAGAACGCAGCACTGCAGCATATTGAAAAGACAAGGCTTGGACCCAGAAATAGTACTTTGAAAGGGTGTTACGTCCCAACTGAAAGACCAGAAAGCTGGTTTCACCTTACTGTTTGGCAGGCCCCAAAATCTACTGTTTTTGTTTTAGGCTGCAGGTTATATTAACTCTGAAAAGCCATTACACTGACATATTCAGCACCAAACAGCACAACAAAGTTAGTGACTAGCCGGAGAACTGGAACATTTAACAGCTAAAGAATCACATTTCTCAACTGGAAGTAGGTAGAGACCAAAAACAGAGCTAAAATTGAGTGCATATTGGACTCGATTCGTCAGGTTGCCAAAGAAATGACTCTTAATGAATGATGATGGTGCTGTAGGCCTATTGCTGTTGATTGTGTATCAGCAACTTTTGATAACGAGACTGCAAAGTTCACAAGTTGTTTCTGCTGCACTCAAGTGGAAAAAAAAAAAGTCCTTCATGCAGGTTTAACTTGACCTTATTTGTCATAGCAATTAAAATAATTCATGTGGCTGCAGTATTTTTTGGACTGGCTTGATTCCCAGATTGCAAATGAAAAGTAGGAATGCACATCCAACATGTTAAAAGAACACAACTGAATACAGCTGTGACTTTGTCAAACAGATTTTCTCATATGGCCAAACTCATAATAAATTTGTGTTACACTCATTTTTAAAAATCCCCCAAAATCTGCATGGGGCAGATGGAACCTTTTTTAGTATTCATGTCCTTTTCGTATTCAGCCTCTTAGCCATTCCTTGTCTCAAGACGAGTCCTGCTCCCCTATCTCCAAGTCTCTTTGTTCTTTCTAAAAGTGCTTGTCTTCCACTGAAGCCGCCACTGTTGCCGTGTCTTTGATGTGAGTCGGGGAGACGGCAGTGAGTCCTCACCTGTCAGCTTTCATGGCTCCCTGAAGGTTGACTTTGAGCCGGTGTCTGTTAAATTGGGATTGATCGCAACAACAGGAGCCACACATTCCACGCACACACTGGAGAGGAAAAACTGTGCATTTCCTGACAGTCGCGCAGGGGTTGCTGCTGTATGCTGAAGAGCAGCCATTTTTCATGGTGAACGAGGCAGTTTGATGTGACCACGAAAGCCATTTGTTTGGAGTTTCATTTTTTTTCGGAGGCATAGTGGGATGTCAGAGGTAGTGAGATATGTAGGGAATGCCTAATGCCTGTATCAGTTAGGTGGAAGACTTATTGGTAAGAGTGGCTCTTCCTGGAGCATGTCTGACTCACAAACTGTAGTGTTACAGTTAGAGAATGATAAATACCCCATTTCATCTGGAGCCCTCGACCACAGCGGCCCTCCAGCTCTGCCTCTCTTAAATCTGAGCTCCACTGGCTGTTTCTGTCTCAACAACATGAAGACTGCATACCAATTGTCAAACTTCATGCTGGAGCTGTCAAGCCCCACGTGCATGCTGAATGTTCAAAGCCTCCATCCCCATTCATTTTGCATCGCTGTTTTCATGAGGTTAAGTTGCACCGTGTCTGTTGTGGGAACGTCTTTGGGGATGTAGTCGGGTTTGTCGATCGTTTGGCTGCAAATGAGCAGAGGTTGAGGCTGATTGGCCTGTGGGGAGCTGCAACATAAACAGCGAAGGGAAAGTTTGTAGCTTTCCCCCCGCAGTACAAGCAGAGAGCCAAAGAGCGCCTGATCCCCAGGCCGCTTCTAAAGCCATCAGTGATTAGATAGAGAAATTTCTTTGGCTATGGAATCTCAAATAAAGTCTCCTTATCTGCAGTGATAAATGTGTGAGAGGGAGAGGGGGAGAATATAGAGGTAGGGGAGGGAGAAAGAGAGAGAGAGACCATTAAAGGAGGAGAAAAAGGAGAGGAGAGCCCCCCACGGATGCTACTGTCAGCTGTGGGAACCCAGATGAAAGTGGTGCAGCCAGATACCAGCGCTCTTTGATCGTGCCTTTGTGTGATAAACATCGCGCTATGCCAGCCGTGCTCAATGCATCGTGCCAGCCCGGCTGTGAAGGTGAAGGGCTTTGAGCAGGCTTCCAGCTCCGCTCTGCTCAGGACCAGCAGGCGTTTGCCATGCCAGAGAGCTGTCTGCAGCACACACACACACACACACACACACAAACACACTGACACATTCTCCAGCAGATTGCTCTCCCTTTCCCTTTCACTGTCTCTCTTTCTCTTTCCTCGTTTTTCTCTCCTTCTTTTTCATTCTGCCCCCTACCCTCGAGATTTTTTTTTAAGTACTTGTTAAAGATGCAGCCTCGGTTGCAGAGGCAGCCGCTCCTGCTGTGGAGCGGGAATCCTATTTGAACCAATAATCATCAAGTTTTCAGAATTAAAAGTGTGCAGGGAGAGCATGCAGGGGATTTTTTACTGTGTGTTGTAATAGTAATACGGGCTGTTGAATATTTCATATCTGCCACTGCACTGAAACGGTGCAGGTTTGCCATGGTAGGTGTAACAAGGGAGGTATGAGGGAATTCTGCCAGTGCTGCCTGCATAAATCCTCATCCTCTTCATTTTTTTTCCATTTCTTTCTTCCTTTTTTATGCACAAACCTGTTCGCGCACACTTTTTTTTTTTTTTTTACACAGTATAAGGCAAAAGCTACTCGGCTCGCGGCTTCATCTTGTGCCTACTGTAACAAAGCCACATAATGATTTTGATTCACTGAAAGGAGACCAGGATCGCTCTTGCTTCACAGCGACGCAGAGAGCAGAGTGTGCTCGTCTGAGTAGGGGAAGAGCAATCCGGGGAGAGGGGAGGAATGAATGCCATGCATGTGTGGGAAGCGGTTTTGGCAGGGTTTGAAATTAATGATCTCAACATGTGCTAGAGTTGAGAATCATCAGAAAGAAAAGTGCAGACAAAAGCACTTGCAGCACAGCCATGCAGGGGCCACAGATGGAGAAACCACAAGGACTGTGAGACAGAAGCTGTGGAGAAAACTTTTGTTGAAAAGAGGAAAAAAAAACATGTCTTTAAATACAAAATGTCAGCTTTAATGTTGAAAGAAGCTCAAACGCTGCTTTCGCTTGAGATCTAAAAGAAACCAGCAGCCATGCAAGGACATGTCAACTCTCAGCCGTCGACACAGTCCGCTTATTTAACAGAAGAAACGATTCGTTTTACTGGCTCTTTAAAAGTGCGAGACGTGCCAATCAGCCCGTCACCATGGCAGCATGTTACATTTAAGTGGGAGGGTTTGACACATGGAAATGACACCTTCCAGCCGCTGTGCATCGCCCGACGCAACATCTCTTAAGTAATGCATATTTCACGCAGATGGCCAGTTTATGAATACGCGCCCCTGAGTTCATGATGCGTGGTGGAGCAGCTATAAATGAAGCTCCGCAGGATAAATACACACTTTTATTGGCGGGAGAAGATGGTGAGATCGTTGGGGCTCATTGGAAGTTGACGCCAAATCTGATATCACATATGCACCAGACTTTTTTTTTTTTAAAAAAAGAAGGTCATGTCAGGGTAACATGTCAAAAGCAACAAATGTGATAGCAGTGTGGGGGGTGTGTGCGTGTTTGAGAGGGCGAGAGAATTTTAAATAAGGGAGTGGAAAGTCACTCATTGTTGAATAAATCTCTGCTGGCATTTAATCGTGTGCCTTTTGATGTTTGAAAACTCTTGTTACCACAATTCTGGTGATTTTCATGTTTCAACCTCAGCTGAAGGATTGCGTAGTCCTTTATAAGCCAAAAAATTTGACTAGCACGACACTTTCAGAATGTGTTTCATTTGAAAGCCGAAGTTACACTTTGCAAGGACTTTTATTTGACATTTGATGAACTCCCTGTTAAAGCTGCGCCACACCAAAAAGAATCTGAAATAATTACGTCTTTCTCTGAGCAATATAAAGACGGTCAGGATTAGATACTGACTCATTTTACTGGTAAATGCCACAGATGTCAGTGCAGGAAAAAAATACTTAGAAGTATGAGCAGATCTACTGGGGTTACTGCAGTTTTGAGTGCAATGCTTCAAAAAGATCATAATTAACTTAAGTGAGATCAATTAAACTATATTTTCACTGCAGAGAAAAGGCTGAGAAGTTTTCAAATTCTTTTACATCTTACAGAAATGTAAAGAATCTGCATGCAGCACATATTTAACGCACATCTGAATCCTATCTGCAACTGCTGCACAATTGATTCATGTTTAAGACAATGGCAAACATTGAGTGAGATATCACCAAGTGTGTCAAAGTGTGAAGGAGGTTGTCAGAGCCCATGAAGCGTATCCAACATTGTCATTGCCGTTCGCCTGTCTGCCTGTGGAGAACATCCGCCGCTGACAAGAGGTGAGCTCCGGCTCCTCTCCGCATCAGTTTTGGATCACTACTCTCAATCAAAGCCAGGAGAGGAGGGCCCGCATAATGTGACAGAGCCTGTCTCACTCTTTGCCTTTTGTTGCCTGAGGAAGGCTTAACCAGAGCAACCCCTGTCATAAACCTGCCCAAAGGCCTAGACACAAAGAGATCCAGGAATATGAGGAGGCAGACAAACAGACAGGCAGACGGAAAGTTGCAGACACACTGACAAACAAAAGAGCAACAAAGAGGCGAAAAAAGTGAGGATTTGATAAACAGACAGCAGCAAGCGTGCAGTGATGGAGCAGGTAGATGCATCAAAGCTGTAAAATATCCAGCCTATACAAATGCTATCAGCGCGTGATAAGACTGCACTTTTCATTAAACGGCCCCCGTGGACCAGCTAAATGTATTTGCAAATAATGGCAGTCAGATTTAATGATATTATGAGCCATTAAAAAAGGGGGAAAAAAAGTGACTGATCTTATCATCTCCTTGTTTCACATTGATTGCCATATCTGATATCTTGTTTCATATCTCTCCCCCATCTAATGCAGTAACAGCTGTGGAAATCGGAGCTGATGTGCATTGTTAACTGTGTTTATTGTGGTTGTGTAATTACAAACTGTATAATGCACAATCTAATTTATTAGATTAGTGAAAGGATTGTAAATCAGTAATTGTGAGATGGCGTGTTTGCTCTGCTGCCGGATTCGGGCGGTGTTGTTGTAAACAGTGCCATCTAGTGCACCCCAGCTGAGCTGGACGTTGTGTTGGGGATTTGACGGAGGGAGAGAAGCCTGGGAGCATGCAGGAGGAGCTGTGCAGCTGGCAGCGCTGCATGGAAGACATGAGCTTTTGCTGCTTAAAATGAACTAAGAAGATGTTGCGTGTTACTTTTCCCACTGCAGCACTCAGCCATGAGGTCAGACAGGCTGTTTG
>JAPZDX010000013.1:17021636-17033826 GCA_029783625.1 Naso annulatus | reverse complement strand
TGCAGTAATTAAGTTTATTCGCTGTAGCGCTTTTTGAACTGTTCGTGCGCGCTCACCTCACAACTGACTGAACCTCAAAAGTTGCTCATTACCTTCTCTCTCATTAAACGTCAGTATTAGCCAGTCTGACAGTGTAGCTGTTTGCTATTAAACGTGTTTTCTTGGTTCGTGCAGGACTAATATTATCACGGGACCTCTGTGTTTGGTGAAATATGGTCTGTATTAGTCGGTAGAATTTTCGCCTTACACATGCCTGACATGGCAAACTGGATTAAGATCACAGACGTCCTCCACAATTATTACAAATTACCTGGGTTTAGTAATGAACCGAACTCTGCCGGTATCGTCTTCTCCTTTAGCACCAGGCTGGACGTGAAGCGTGATGCGACGGGCGTGTCGCAGGTAATGTGCAACAGAATGGTGTTGGAGACGAGACATTATGGAAATAGTGTGTCTGGGCTTTATTGATGATTTTGTCTCGATTATCCCACAAACACAAGCCACAGCTTCCCTGTCATTGCAGCTCAGTTTTATTTTTAGCCTACATTTAGTTTTTAACCATATAAGTGCTTTCCCTAAACAAATGAGAGGATAATTTTAATTCTCCCCAACTATATTGAGGCTTAACATGCAGCTTGGGGCCCCCTGGTGGCCGTGGGGGCCCTATGCATCTGCATAATCCGCATATAGCAAGAAACGGCTATGTGTCTCTTTCACTTGCTCCCAAAACAAATGCACGTGTTGCTGGTGTTATGCCAAGTTCTGCCTGCCTGACATTCGTTAGCAAAAATCTTTATGACTGTAGGCACTTGTATCACTACTGCTTTTGTCCAAAGGGGCCGCTAGAATCAACAAAAACTTCCTTGTCGCCTCTTTAAGTGATGAACTCCATATTTACAGTGTCAAGCCAAACACACAATTACCTTCAGGTCAGTCTCTGTTAAAGGCTTACTCCCTGGTATATTATTTCAATTTACTTGCATGAGGGAGAGAACTGGATGTTCAACTCTCCCCTCAACATAATCTTCAATCGCGCAGATGCAAATTTGTTATTGTAAGGTCGCTGCTTTGAGCCCATAGACCTAATAATTTCATGGAAATAGGAATTACCAACTCACTCACCCTCCTCAATAATTCCACGTAAATTGTCCCTCAGTCGAGCAACGAAACCCCGAGCTGCTCCAGAGAAGCAGAAACATAGAGCAATAATTGGGTACACTGCGCTCTGAGAATTTCCTGCACCGCAGAGAGAAGCTGCGAATGGCCCAAAGATGGTGTATTCATTAAGATCCTCGCTTCTGTAATCACATGCAATCCTGGTGGCTGAGGACCAAATCCCTGCACAAACGTCTCTCTGGTGTCTCCCAGACTCCCCACTGCTCTCAAATGCTGACTGGCTAAATAGAGATAAAACAGAGAAGCTGTGATGAGACATCCAACACATCATTCTGTATGAGTATCCATATGTGTGTCCCTGCATGTGAACATGCCAATAAACCAACAGCTCTGCTGTATTGTCTGATCTGATGCAGGGCCTGGCCTCACATGGACACAGTGGGAGATTTAAATGCCTAACAGAGCGCACCTGAACGCTCACTGTGGGTTTTTTCACCACCGCTGACTCCCAAAAGAGGAAATCACCCTGTTGTTAAAAGGAAATTGTATTGTTACAGAAGCAGTGGCCTGCATATTAATCCACCACCGACATCCTCCACTTGTAAATAACAGCCATTCCCTGCCTGTCAGCTCCTTTGCATTTCACAACTGCAAAGTGGCCCAAAATTAAAAGCTCCCCAGTTATCTTGAAACAGACGGGAGGGTGACATACTGCAGCTTAAACACTCCTGTACTAATTGATCTCTCACCGTGAGAGAGAGAAACAGACATGCTTCGTAATAGACAGCAGCATATGTGGTCTTTAGATTTATATATGCAAAGAAAAGGAAGAAAAAAAAAACTGGCACTCTGCCTTTGGCTTGTCAGGCAATGCTTATAGCTAATGATATCATGTAAAGGGATGCTGGGGGACGTGCTGCTGTGTGTGCTCGTGTGTATATGTAACCGTTAGGGAGTGTTTGGGTGTGCTTTCAAAAAAATAGAGTGAGGCAATTTGCATGGGATTGATGCGCAGCACACTGCAGTGCCAGCAGGAGCAACACAATGCGGTTGTTAAAGCCATGTTCAGCCCTTTGTATATGTGGTACGATGGCAGGACTTCTTCCTGTGAGCATGTGCAGCAGATCACTCAGCTTCACAGGTGACTGATAAATATTGTATTCACAGGAGAAGCTGCATACTTAGCATTAAAAAAAAAAGCTAGCTAAAGTGAATACGATTGTCCAAATGTTTTATTTCACCATCTTTTATCTTAAAGTCCCCATGAAGTGAAAAATACATTTTCCCAGCTTAAATCCTGTATATGTGTTAACTGTCATGTATCTCATCGTATAAATAAATCATTTCTGAGTATTTTTACATCAAAATCTGGTCTTTTCTCTCAATGGAAAAAGTTTTTAACTTTGCGATGACTCACCCTGCACCCGGGGGTGTGTCTAATTTTGTTGTCCAATGAAAATGCTTTCTAGATTTTTTTCAGATAATACAGACACAAGCCTACAGTTGGCCCCGCATCAGCTCTATCACGGGGAGGCTCATTCAGAGGAGGTGGAGGACTCACCACTTTCTGGAATTAACTTCAGCCGTCACAGCCGTGTTTGCTAAACTATACCAGTTTTGGAAGTCATAGACACGTTAGAGAGCTTACGCTGTTGTGTCTCTGTTCATAAAATAAACAAAGGTCTGTTCATGTGTCGCACAGCTCAGTGAATAAACATACAGCCCCAGTTAGCATTAGCTTAGCTAATATCGTAAGGAGGGAGAGGGGTTTTCTATCATTAACTACAGCTGATATACTGATTGTTTCTCCATAAACTGTTGTGGAAGTCCTAGAAATGTTGGAAAATTTAACAACGTCGTTTCTGTGTCCATAACCCTGTAATGTGGACAGAGTCATGTTGTTCTCTGGTTGTACCGCTCCGTGTATTCACACACAGCAATAGGCGGGCGTAGGGCACATACTGGGTACTGTAAAGGCCAATAAATCTCTGCAACAAGACGAGCCTGTTCAATTTGTTGGTAAAATCCGCAGGTGTAGGTGAAGGTATTTGCAAGAAATCCTCCACAACAGAGACAAGGCTGTCATCA
This sequence comes from Naso annulatus, assembly GCA_029783625.1. Lineage (NCBI taxonomy): Eukaryota > Metazoa > Chordata > Actinopteri > Acanthuriformes > Acanthuridae > Naso > Naso annulatus. The sequence continues at coordinate 17,030,622 of JAPZDX010000013.1, read as the reverse complement.
TTAGCGTTAGCTGCTAGCTACTTTCAGTCTAGCTGGGGTGGCGGCCCGAGTAACACACATTCAACCTTATAGGCTATTGTAAAGATCGATAAATATCCACAAGAAGTTCCTGCCTAGAAGCCTGTTTTAGTCAAACACGTCAAAATACAGAGCTAAATCACACTCTATCTTCTGTTTCACCTAAGGTGACGAAAACCGAGGACATTTCCAGTTTAGTGTACAAAATCTTTAAATATTATCAACATTAAATATTCATGTATTTTGACGACTTGTGAAGGACACAGTGGACCACCATGTCAACTTGGTGGGTAACAGGGGGATATAAGTATATATTTCTTTTAAATTAGCCTATTTTTCTTCTTTTCTTGTTATCTTGTCATCTTGGTATTAAAACGACATTTCTGCTTCTTTAAAAGAACCATACCTCCTCTTGAATGCTCTTCTCTTCCCTCTCCTTGTGTTGCTCTGCTTATCTTAACTTTATCTTCTTCTTTTCTCCATCCTTCTTCCTTCTCTTCACTTTACCTTTTCACCTCACTCTTGCATTCTCTTTCCTTAAGTTGTTTCCTCCAACTAATTTTGGCTCTCACTTTCTTCTCCTGCCATTTCCTCTTGTCTCCTTCATTCTGCCTTTAACAATAAACTCTGTTACAGCCACTCCAACGACAGTATATGTTACTGTCAGTAAAATAGGTCTTCAGTCCACTTCAACGCTGACTTATTTCTTTTTCTGTCCGAGGAAAAACATTATGGTTGAAGGTGGTACTGCATTAGTCTACACGCAACCAGAATCACAGTTGCAGCGTCTATTTCACTTAATGTTTTTTAATCTACAGTTGAAATCGGGAACATTTCCAGTGACAGCTCTAGCCGGGGATAGGTCACTCAAAACAGGGACTGTCTCCAGAAATGGGGGACGTCTTGTCACCCTAGTTTCGCCGGGCCTTTAAATCTCAGCACCATTATCTTGTCCGGTCTGCGTTACCTTTCCTCATGAGTGCAGAAGGGCATCCTGTCCGTTGTATTTACTTTATTTCCTCGACTTTGGCCGACCCTCCAGCATGTTGGCTGCCCAGGAAGCAGAGAGCCTTGTAAATTAGATTAAGATACTGTGTGAAACACTGGTTCATTCCATAATGCTGTATCGACATTGGCAGCTGCCAATACAATTCGTGACATCCACATCATCATCCCGAGTGGAATGAACAGCCCTGTCAACTCGCACAGTGGGGAGGAGGGAGCTGAAGGCTGGAGGAAGAACTCTGAAGGCCAAGTCATGTGTACATGCAGCACACTGATGCATATTTAAGTCACATACATTGCTCATATTGAGTCAGAGCTCATAGATAATGCACCTTACACTGGTCTTAAATTGAGCCGCAGCATGACGTCCACATGGGCAAAGAAAAGGGTGGTAGTAATATTCCGAGCTAATGCCATTTACAGAGTGGTGTCACCCTGAGAGAGAAGGCGAGCTCGTGCCTGACCCCTCTCCTTTAACCCCAGGCTCTGAATCTGTGGAATAGTTTTACATATCTAGCCGACTTGTCCATCTGACATGACCTCGGGGCGTAGCAGGAGACACGGGCAGGCTTAACCAAATCTCACGCAGCCTGGCTGAAAAATGACTCTCCAGGTAATGTGGGCTGGAAATATTTTCTTTCCCCTGCTCCTGTCCCAGGTGAATTCCATGGATTTTAAAAGGACGCTTTGAATTCAGCGGAGGCTCTGCTGAGAACAATCAAGGAACATGGCTGACTGATTATGTACGGTCGGTGTGGGGGACATTCTCATTCATGTATGCATCTCAGCATGTAAAGTTCTTTATATTCATCTTATGAATCTGCAGCTGCCTTCAAGACAGACTTCTGAGGAGAGTCACAGAGGTACAGAGCACCAAGACACATCCATTACATACTGCCTTATGCATATGCTTTTTCATTTTCTTTTTCATGTGTTTCGATCGCAGATGTTTGTGCGTAATGTCAGGATCCACATGCAACACAAGCATCTGTAAACAGCTGTAGATCAATGAAATCTTTGTTGAAATAATGATACTGTTGTATCATATTTTATTCTTTTACATTTCAGATAGGAAACCTTTTTTAATGTAAGGCGTGCTGCAGAAGATTTTACACTGATAGTTGCCCTATTTATGCAAGAATAGTGGCTGTGTTACAAAACAAACAAACAGCCGTTCACAGGTTACACATCTGTGTTTAGCTTCATGTTTTACATGACAGGACACCACTAAACATTCAGCGAGTTTCATGTCTTTTAAAACAAGCTTTTATTGTATTTTTTGATGGATTTTCTGAGAGCACATGCTAGTCTGGTGACGTCAGCAATGAGCTCCAGCTCGCAGGACTGCGCCGGTTGTCATAATAATGCTGTAGAACATCGTATGTGATTATAAATATCCTTATTATAAGGCTTAATGTGCCAAATACCAAACTTCCTCTTTAATGACATAAAGCAACCAAGCAGATTTTCCCAAGACCTAACCCTGGCACAGTGTGACTATTCATGACCCTTTTCATTTCATCTTTTTTGCACAGTCGTCATTCTTTAGTTCTAACATATTAATTTGATCTCTGGTCAGGTCCAAATAAACCCTTCTTCACAGAGGTAGATGTGAAAATCTCTGCTACTACTGATGCCTTACCTTCCTCTTGCTCCTCTCCTGCTTCACACTTTTCTGTCCCTGCTTGACATGCCTTCAGGAGTCAAAGTCCTAATCGGAGCTGCTGTAAATCTCATCCCCTCGCCAACGAAATCTCTGTGGTCAAACTGTCCTCAGACAGTCTGCGAGGCTGTTCTCAGTCCCAGTCGACTGTTCGCTGGGAGGCTGCTGAACCCAGATCCACTGCCCGCCGTGTAAACACCAACACTCGTCGACTGCCCAGAGCTCCCAGTCTGTTGAGACTTGTTAGCTTCTGCTGCTACCTGCAAATGAAGCTACAAGCTAAAGGCGGCTACAAGCAATAGCCAAAGAGAAAAATGAGCAACAGTTTTTACTTTGGTGGTATGCTGCTCTCATCATTTTTACACATTTCCCGATTAAAGGTGATATACATAACATTTTCTCAACAGTTACAGCATAATTCCTAAATAGTGGTAAAACTAGTACTGTGTGCTGTTATTTATGGTTGATTAATCAGTTGATTAATCCATTTTGACTGTAAGGCATTAAGGACAGGTAAACTGTTCCCAGTCCTGGAGCTGATTCGGGCCGCCTGAATGCAAACCAGGAATTTTAACTGTTGGATTATATGGGACTTACACATCGTAAATATTGTTCTTTATATTGGAGTCCATTAGTGAAGATTGTCCCAAGTGATTTGAAGCAGATTTGACCACATATTGGGCCACAGTGTTCAAGGGACTGCACTGTGATTGGTGCTAAAATGTACATTTATGCTACCTTTACAAACAGGAGTAAGGTACCTTGTTGCACTCCGTAACATGTTCCTTGATTATCATGAAAATGGTCGGTTTGTAGTTTATGTTCATCAGTGCTACAGCTCCTCATTGGTCAGCTTTGTTCTGAGAGAGAGCGTCAGTGTAGTCTAACCAGTTCATATAAGGTGTTGTTTGATTGCTGTGGTCCTAAGGCCCATTTGTCAATACCACAGTGGACCCGCAATGGATCCAATTGATCTATTCTGATCACGTGGTGTGTGATTATGACAGCCAGACAAACTTTAGGAAATCAGTAGCCTATGGAATTTACTTATTCTCTTAAATGACTTAATGGCAACGAGATTGCTTGATTAATTAAAAAATGATTATCTTTTGTCTATATCTCGCCTGCTTACAGAAAGTTTTACTAATTGGTTTTAAAGCAATAATATGTAAGTTTGACTGCGACCCACGACATCATTAACTAAACTTAATGATGTACATTAATACATCGTGAAACCAGGTCATATTTTACCGTGAAAATGTCCTCTGTTCTTTTCCTGTGATGTCCTACAACGGCTCTGCCTCAACTCTGTGATTCAAAGAGGTTCCTGAAAGCAACATGTAGGCTGCCTGCAGACTGAAGCTGCAGCTGCAGCTGCAGCAGTGGGTCGTTGTTGGTGAGGTGAAGGCTGCAGACAGACAGAGCAGTCGTAGGAAATCAGAGAGAAAACCAGACGACATTTTCTCTGTAAAATTTGACCCAGTTTCTCTAAAATTGCTGTTTTGTGTAACATATTACGTATGTTGTTAGGTTCCGTTTTTCCAAAGTTACATAGTGTTGCCTCAAAGAAATTAGTTTTTGGAATTTTATTCATTCTGGGGAATTAATTAATAATATTACTATATTGCTTTTTTTTCCTCTTTTTTTTTTACTTCAGCCATTTGGGGAAGGATTGATCATCATGCAGCTGCAGGTGTTTTCTGGTCTGTTCAGGTCAACTACATTTTGAATCTGGTCTAATTATCCTTGACGCCCTTAATCGGGTCTGACCGCTCCCATCACCCTCAGACTAGGTCTCTTTTTTTTAAAAGTTAATTAATGCACAGAGGGTTCAGTGGGTTTTTTCTTGTAATTTAAAGACTTATATTGCTAAGTAATGGAGCTGAACGCCACAGGCATGCTTGGTAAGTCAGAAAGTACTAAGAGGCAGACTAAGACATCATTGGTTTTGGTCCTCTTGTGTTAAAAACTATGTGAATTCATCAAAGATACTGTACCACTGACAGTGCAGAGCAAGACGCATGAATACACACACAGTTTGAGCAGCAGCAAAGTACAAAATATTCCACATCATCCAAAAATAGTCTCTTAAATGGAAGTTGTACTGAAGTCTCTTCCTCCAGCTGCACTGATGCAACACAGTCTGTACTTGGGGAGGTCAGATGTTAATGAAATTCCTGTGCTCAGTTAAATAGTCATTTAGGTAATACAGTGTGCTCTATACAAACCAGCCATAAATCATCCTAATTTAATAAATGTAGGAATAATGACGAGATGTCCGGCGAAGACATTTACTGGCAGACCACATGTCACTTTAATAGTCGCAGTGTGAAACAGAAAGACGTCAGAGAGCATTGAAATGGAGATGCATCACAGACAATCGGGTCAAGTTCTACCTGAGGATTGTGCTCAGGATCACATCTCCTTCCTCCTTCCTCCAGTTAGACATGTTTGTTTTTTCTTCCTGTGGAGCAACCTGATTATTCAGACAGTTGCTTTCCAGGCAACAGAATACAATCCAGTTACAAGTGCGGGGTTGATTTTTTTTATGAAAATTCAACTCGTTTTCGCAGAAACTGCCAAGAATCAATTTGGACAAATTAGCACATAGCATGCATTAGCCAAGATATATATTTTACAAGCAACACTGTGCTTTCAGTAGGAGGCATAATGAAGTGTGAAGGAGAAAATCTGGTGTTTTACGAATCCCCAGTGAATTCGCTTTGTTTAGCGAGTGAATAGACTCTGTTGTGGAGGAAAATTTATAGCCTTTTTTTAAAGATCCCTACACCTCACCATGGGTCTTTTTTTTTTTTTCATTTCAGCTATACATTTTCACACAGTGGGGCCAAATATAAAAACAGTTCAGAACAACAGACTCCAGCTGATTGACTTCAAAAGGGGAAGAAATGAAGGTCAGCCCTGAAACATTACAGATACTTCCTTTGATGTTTAGTTTCTGCAATTTTGACACAGTTTTTATTCATTCTGAACCACAAGGTGCCAACATCATCGGGCATCATTTGTTTATTTCTGCCTTCGCTGTGTTTTATTATAATCTAGTGCCCCCTAATGGATCTAAAACTTTGGTGCCTCTGTGATATAATGAGAGGCTGGGAATTTAATCACTAGAAAGAAGATAGTCAATGTATTGGTATAAACTCATTAGTTGTTAGGAGATGTTCAGTGATACTTTAATGGGCAGCCCCGACTAGCAGGGCTCCTCTCAAAATAAAAGCTGCTCCATTTGTGCCCTTCCGCTGCAGACAGCCTTCCCCCTCGTCTCTGCTGTCACAAAAAGCCCATTTGGCAGAAGCAACAATAAGAGTCACTATTGCGAGCCGAGCGGCCGGGGGAACATCCAGCATGAAGACAAATCAATGAAATCCATTTGACTTTTAAGCCTCCAAATGCCAAAACGCCAGCGAGTACAAAAAAGCTGCATTTCTCAGCGACCTATCAAAACCTGTTAATTCTTTGTGACATTTCCCAGCAATTTCTTTCAATATGTAAATGTCTTTCAGCTATCTGATTTAAACAAATGCCATTCATGTGTTGAACAACAACTGGACAGTTTCTTTGTTTTTACATTTTTATCTTGTCATGCTAAAGGCAATCTGTAACAGTTAAATGAGCCCTTTGGACAGGTGTCTGTGAGTCATTTTAACAGAAATGCAGCTTCTCGACAGCGTCTGCAACAGTCTGTGCAGAAAATCCACACATACATGTGATCAGAGCTGGATGGTCATGTGAGATATTACACCAAGTGTACGCGGTATTACATTCTTTCTGCATGTTATTGCACCAAATGTTTAATAAAAATCCTGAACGGTGTATACCTCACTTTTGTAACACAGCTCTTTCCTCTCCAGAGGAGCCACTGTAAAAGTTCAAAGCCGTGGCTCCGAGCAGCATGTGGCATACTCCACTCCAGTGCAACCTGTCTGCGTGTAAGGCTGCCGGGGCACGTCAATTTAGCTGGGCTGAGATCTGAGGCAGAGCAGGAGTAACTGTCCAGGAGGGGCACAATGGAAGGGGTTAGAGAGGGAACACACAAAAGACGCAGTTTTCTCTCCTGCAGACGAGCGAGGGAGTCATTGTCCAGAAATGAGTGCTGGTGATACATATTCTGTGACTTGAGCGGCGGCCCAGACCTCTGAGCTTCAGTGAGCGTCAAACAGTCAAATCCACATGGACTCTTCTGCAGCTCCACTGCATTACAGTACGTTCTGTGAATGGCATTGTACTGGCACCAAAATGGCCCTTGAGGGCTAATTAATTTTCCAAGCTGACAAACTGACACTGTGCACTGCTAACTCTTCCAAATTATGGAATACAGGGACTAACAGAGCCGAGGTCCTTTGCAGTCCCACAGCTAGACTGACATGTATGTTGACAAAGCGTGCGTATGACCTGAATACTGTTCATTACATTCATATTACTGCACCAAACTCTGATCATAACCGTTAATTTGTTAATTTATGTTTAATGCGAAATGTAGAAGTGGCACATGTGGAGACTTTTTCAGCAAAAAATATGACATTGGTGCACAGACCCTTCACTCTGCTGTTCAATGTGCAGCTGCTGCTTCTCCTGTTCTGAGCTTTATTTGACCAACAGTGCCACCTAGTGGAGCAGACAAAAAGTGTATAGTGTATCTATATATATATATATATATATATATATATATATATATATAATGAAAGACACTTTTGTGGGAATTTTTTTCTTCTTCTTTTTTTTTTTTTACCTTGACCCAAAAGACACCAGATCCTGAAATGACAGGATATCTCTGCCACTCCTGCATCAGTTTTGACTTGTATTTTAATTGAATTAGTATTTCATTGTAAAAGCATTGGTTCTCAGTTGACTTATCTGGTAAAATAAAGGAAAAAGTAAAAAATAAATAAATAAACAAATAAATAAAATAGTCTGTCTCTCCTAAATCCTGCAACTATAAAAGTGCAATACTAAAGTGATGAATACTCATTTCCAACCCTCTATTAAGTGCAATTAGGTTGGCAGAACATCCCCGTTATGTTCATTTTATAGTCTCAATATAAGAACATCACACTGATTGAGTGTTTATTTATGTCCTGTGTTCTTTAATGTAGAAGCAGCCTTCATTATAAGCCCCTCTAGGATAAATTTAATGTAGTCGTGATTGTTTTTATAAGAAAATTTGTTTATTTCCTAAGCTCAACCTGATGTTGAGGCGGAAATTGAAAGTTATGTCCTGTGTAAAAAAAAAAAGCACTTGCATAACATTTGAATCAATGAGGTAAAACTTTTTAAAATTCTAATGTCTGGAGATTACAGACTACAGTTTTGGGTTTCATGTTGGATACCTTTTTAAAGAGGGGAAACCTCATTTCTGTACCAGATGAAAGATGTAATTTTACCCTCATAAAATTGGAGAAACCCTGAAAGCCTTCAGCAGTGTGTATGCTGAGATCTGTTAGTATCCAGTCATTATCTTGTGTGACTCTATGAGGATTTATAATTCAATGTGGCAGCTGAGAGCTCTCTTGTATTGTGCTGGCCTGCTGTTTGAAAGCTGTTTACATAATTCTTTTCCACCAACAACATCCTATCCGCTGCTGTAACAAGAACTGATCATGTTTATTGAAGTTTCATTGCTTTTGTTGGACAGTTAAACTGGTCTTTGTGGTTTATGAGGTCATGCTGTTTAAGAGTCTGGATGGGGTTTCATGGAGCTCCAAGTGTGTTTTGATCCACATGCTTAAACCTCATTTTAGTATCAATATAAACACAAGCATGCACACTTAAAATCTTTATCTGTCTCTTGATAGGGAGTCCACTGATCTTTCTCTCCTTAATTAATTTTTATTCACATCTTTTAATGACTTTATTTTTACTTTTATGAGTCCAACATTTATGGTCTCTGACAGATACAGCATTATCTTTAATTAGCAGATTATAAAAATCATAACAACCATGGGGCGATTAGATGCAGAAAATGTATCACATCTTACATCTACTGAAATCTCATCAGTGTGTGCAGACAGATGTGGTGGAGATGCAGATATAAAGAATGTTTTATCTATTAATGATGACACACAATCTTGTGGAGCACTTGGTAATTTATTGGACATGAAGTAGCCATTGCCAATTGCAATTTAATGATATTATCATGTGAATATTATGAGGATTTCCTTTTAGTATGCATTGGACTTACACAATGTTTTTTACTACATACTACAGCTACGAATGATTCCATACAGTGTTTTGATTTTCTATAAATTTTTTATCTCTCTCTCTCCTTGTGTATATATATTT
>JAPZDX010000013.1:16981798-16994896 GCA_029783625.1 Naso annulatus | reverse complement strand
ATGTTTGAGGTTCCCTTTTCTTGTTGTTGTAAGTCCAGTCTTTCATACACACTCAGACACTAAATTGTTGGATGTTCATTACCGCCACACCACTGTGCCCAACAAAGCAGGGCCCGTTATATCCAGCTCTAACAGAAATGCTTGCTCATTCACCACTAATTAACTCCTGCATGCAGTGCAGAGGAGTGCAGAGCAGAACAGTTCTTGCTGTCTCAGTTTGGAGTAAACAAGACCCCGGCGGGAAAAGGGTCTTGTTTTGCCTGGCTGGCTGGCCCATTTTAATAAATCGATGCGCTAATCATCGGACGTGCACCAAGTGCCCCGGCCGCGTTTCCAGTCCCTCTCCTTTTGAGGTTAATTTAATTAGGTTCCAATGCTGAAAAGCCCCTGACATGCACACAGAAGTGCAAGGTGTAATTGATTTTTTTTTTTTTTTTTTTCCTTGCTCCCTGATATTCTCTGCTTTTAGGCGGAAACGGTGTACAGGGTGAAGGGAATTTAATGACAAAAACAGTCAACAAAGAATTCATTTCTGTGGCTCAGGGGAAGTTTAACTTATGATACAGCCATGGTCTAATGAGGGGAGATTAATCCTTAACAAATATGTAGAGTGTATTTACAAGGCACTTCTTTTGTGTATTGTTTTGTTTCTTCTGTTTTTCCTCAATTTGGCGCTGCATTGTTAAACAGAAAAAAAAGTTGAAGAAAAGGGTGTACCGTGTTTTCCATTTTAGACTGTGACATTTTGTCCTCACCGTGCCAAAATAACTAAAACAGAAATGTAATTGAACATTTGCAGCTGTGTAAATGGAAAACAGTAGTGTCACCATAGAAACATGGGGTATATTATGGTCATTTGAAAAGCCAGAAAATATCAGGTTAAAAAAAAAATCTGTTTACTCAGTCTTGGTTGCGGCTGTTCATTACTGTCTGCGAGTCACCAGCCAGCTGGGAGATCTTCAAACATCAGTGAGCAACACGTACAGGTGAGTAACACATACCAATTTGTCAAAAAGAACAAATAAACCAACAACAACAACAAATATAAAACTTTTGTTTCAAGCTGTGGAATGATGGCCTCATAAACAGACTGATAAAAGAAATGAGAAATTTCATTGTAGTAAGGGCGACACAGGCATCTGAGCGGTGGAGCAAGACGGCCGAAAGCATTTCAGTTATTAGTTACCGTCAACTCGTCCGTGCTGCTGTGTAACAGATTGAGACATGGGGCCTCTTAAATCCACCTCCGCTGACAATCTTGTTCATGTCCAATTAGAAGAGCAAAGCTGAGATTGTGCAGCCTGTAACGCTGTCGTCATTCTTCAGTAAATGGCAGATGTTAGTGGTTTTGAGGAGACTCCAAAGTCTCTGTCCTCTTTAGGACAAAAACTCTTATATGTGTTGTTTTTTTGTTTTTTTTTACTAAGGGAGTTAAGCACGCCTCAACCTACTCATACAGAAGTCTTCACATCTTAATAAAAATCATCTTATTTCTCCAAATTCCTGAGTAATGATGCAAAAGAGTAATGACAGTTAAACAGTCTGATGTCGTTTTTCAGCTGAATGATGCACAGGTGTATTCTTTTACTATCTCTCAGTTGCCGGTAAGTTACACCTTGCTAAATCTTAGCCTAAAACAACAGCTGTGTAATAATACTAGGGACTGCAGTGCAAGTTATTTGTCATAAATTTTAAAAAATGAAAAGTTAAAGACATGAATAAAATAGAATGTACATTTACATAATGATAGAAAAAGTCGATTTACAGTGTCAGTTCGTCTAAAATTTTGACTTTTAAAATACAGATAAACACGTAAGTCCTAATCAAATGTTCCTAAGTTAAATGTCTCAAAGTCAAACTTACACACTTTGATAATGAAGCTTAGTGAAAGTTCAATCAGGAAGACTGTCTGCTTGTGCATGCCCAATAAATCACCATCAAGTTCCTGCTATCCTTACGCTCCACTACTCATCATCCTCTTCATTCAATGACAATCTGCCACCTTCTCTCTTTTAACCAGCCAGTTGTTAGCTATCAAATTTAAAAGTGCTCTCTCTCTCTCTGCTGTCATTTAACACTCAGAAGTTTGCTCCGCCCTCCTCAATTAAGATACTGACCATCTTCAATCCCTTCAACCAGCAGTGTCTTGGCTCCAGTGAAGTGTTCGTGACATGGGAAGCATCTAATCCATCAAGCTGCTTCCTTGGTGATCTACTTCCTGTGGGGTCTTTTTTTTCTGTGTACAATAAGTTTGATCTCATTTTATTCTCTTTTATTCTAATTGGTCTATCCTGATTGAAATGAGGTTGGGGATCGATTTACTCCTGCATTTATAAACTCCAAACAGCCCAGAACTGACCTAAATGTGCTGTGCATGATCAGTTTTTCCTGCGGTGGTCTTTTAACACGAAAATTGAACAGCATAAATCTTTAGAGGGAAGAAAACAAGGATACCATTTGCATGAAGGGTAGCATGCATCTCATTTGTGGCTACCGAAAGTAAAGCAGAACTGTTAAGTTGTCCACATTTTCTCTGTTCGTCATGGAATCTGTGAGCCGCTTGCTAGCATATTTATAGCTCGTTGGGTTTGTTATGTAATAGGTCATCTGGAAGAAGGTCCAATAGCAACCAGCTAAACAGGGCGTATTGCCACAGACATACATTACGTCAGCAAATCTAGTGTTAATGCTAGAAGGGGCCAGAATTGCACCAGAAAGGCCATGGGTGGTCCTTTTTACCACTAGATTCAAAATTCTATTATTCTATTATAGAGAGAAATGCATTTATTGTGTAAGGTAAATTTAAATAAACAAACAAAACAGAGCAATACAAAAAAGTGATACACACCTGAAGATATGCCGAGGTGAAGGAGAAAACGCCCACTTTCATCGAAGGTGGATCAACCAGATCCGCTCCCGGCTGATGCAGGTGAGCTCTGCTCCACTGCGCTGCATCGAGGAGCAAAAATTACCTTGAAAATGGAGTTAGCAGACCAAGATGCAGCTGCCATCGCTTGAAAATGTATCAAAGCTGCGAAGTCAGTGCGGCCATTTTGACCACCTGTGGCCGAAATAGGTAGAAACAATCACATTTTGTTTGTCTTTTGTGCGATTTGTACAAACAATGATTAAATGAAAATACATTATTTCATTTTTAATGCAACAGAGTAACACGATACATAAATGTGAAAACGGTCAAACTGACCATCATGGCCTTTCTAGTGTTAACTGTAGCTTGACTTAACTTTGCATTTAAACAAACTGTGTGTTTATTTGCTGTAATGTAAGATGCAAAGTTATTTTTTTATTGATCTCTGCAGGGGCACTGGTTCCCTGTCTTGCATGCTCAGTATTAGCAGCAGTGGGCAGCCATCGTGCAGCCCCTGGGGATGAACTCCCGGTCTAAGCCAGAGCCTTGATCAAGACCACTGACAGGAGAATTAATCTAACATGGCTTTGATGGCAGGTCAACTTTGCTACTGGAGGAAACCCAACCAAATGTGGACAGAGCACACAAACTTCGCACAGAAAGGTCCTGCCCTGGCCAGGAATCAAGCTCAGCACTTTTTTGAACCCCACCTCAGCTATTCTCCAACTGTACAGCCCTCAAATTTTTTGTTCAGAACTGGAGAGTGGACTCTTGAGGCATGTCTGCCTGCATTCACTCTCCCGCAGAGGGATGTGAAAGGCTCCAGCAGATCCTCAGGCCATTCAGCTCTCATATGGACAAATCCCTGGAAGCCATGGCAAAGGCTCAGTCAAGGCCTTTACTGTGCCAGCTCTTACATTCATGCAGAATTCTCTCATCCCACCATCAGTGCTATATTCAAGGGAAATCCATCAGCTCACAGTACAGTAAAATTATATGTGTTGCACTTGACATCCGGTATCCACGTGCCAACGATTGTTGCATGCTTAAGCTTCTTTTTCCTCCTCCAGAGACATACAGCAGGATGGAATTTGTCTCTGTGTGTTGCCAAACACACTATTTGTCCTCTAAAATAACTCTTCCTCTTCCTCATGCTTGGGTTGCGAGGTGCGTGGTGCAGCCACAGCACCACGGGCATGAGCAATCAGCCTGTCAGTGTAAACAGGTTTTCAGTTTTACAGACAGCAGAACACACCCTCTTCCTCCTGCCTTCATTCCAAAGAATGAGAGTGAGGACGGTATTCTGGCTGGCTGTTGTATTGTCCACCAAAGGCCAGAATGAATAATTCTGGCCCAGCGTGTGCTAAGTTTATGTACTGTATAAATCGCACTGCTCTTGACTGCAAAAGGATGCAAGTCGGCATAAATGTACAATTTTTTCTCCCATTAATGCTGATGAGGCTGTGTTGAAATCCTTGGGTCAGGGCTGCACTCATTGTACACTGGTTATTTCATGTCAGAGAGTCTCTCCAAACCTTTAAACTCATTATTTATTTAAGGACTTCTTGTTTGCCTTGTCAAACTGCGGCCTTGCTTCTGGTGCCAGCATGTGCCCCTGTCTATGTTTTTGCATCTCACAAGGCTAACCTGTATTAATATTTCAAATCAGGGAAGCAAACAGGCCCCGGTCCATCCTTTGATTGGCAGTTGAGGTGATGCAGCATTGAGAGATTATTGATGCATTGTTATGGGGTTAGGTTTGGACTGCTGCAAAATAGAAAGATGAAATAAAAGCAGCAAACATTTGTCCATCAGTTTTGCATAGTTTAATTGAATAATTCCTATTTGGGTTGTGAAGCTTCAGGCGGATTCCAAGTGGCACAGATGTCCCATGAATAAAACATCAACTCTGTGAGCAAATATTAGCACTTGCAGTTATGATTATTTTCTTGTTAATGTTTGGCAATGTTAAACATGCGCTTTTGGGTTGCTTTGCAATTGTGATTATAATTGGTCACGTTGAAAACACACAAGCTGTGACACATGACTTTAACAGGGAAGATAGAAGTAATCCATTAAGATTTGCATGTTATTTTTGAAGAGATTATCTTCATTATTCCTCTTCTGGATCGCATTTTGCAGTCAGCGTTGTTTTGTAATCAAATCCAAATCAGTCCACGCTAATTCCATCCACTTGTGTTGCATCTGTGCAGGCACGAATCAAAATGAGATGCCAAATGTTAGAATGAGTTTGTGTGAGCACACCTCATGTAATTGTGTAAGCGTCTAAGATTTCTCAAAGGTTGCAACAACTCCGGGGCCATTTCCTTTATCCTTTCTACCTACTGCAATCTCTACTCCCTGTCAGGTTAAGTAATCTCGCAGATCAAGTTGAGCTGACTGAGGTATGGCCATGCATGTTAACACCGCAGTCTAAACTTCACTATCTTGTCACAGCATGCAGGTTAGACAAAATACAGTGGGACTGTTATCAGAATTTACTGTCATAACAATGTTCAGCAAGCAAACACCTCCTGACAAAGATGATAGTGCAGAAATATAAAACGTTCATGTTTACATTTATTTCTTAAATAAATTAGTAAGCATCAAAACAGATATTTTTTAGAATAATAATGTAAGAAATGCCAGTATATAATGTGATAAAGTCCATTAGTGATGAAAAGATTTATGAATTTGCAGTTAGCCAAGGCTTTATGGCAACTTCACAGTGAGTTTCAGCTGATTGTTTAGCAGCTGAGCTCCTGCTTTAGTTTATTCTCATGGACTCATTAGCCATTATTACACCAAAATCAGCAACTACTGTATATAGTAAGAGTAATAATAGAAAGTAATAACTGACCCTTTGCTAAATTTTGCCCCTGAATGTGAACAGGCCAATCAGAGCGTACCATCTGCCAGCTCCGACCGAGATCTGTGCTCCATAGAAACTCAGGTAATTTTTTTACATTTTCTTCATTTTCAGACTTGTTCTGTGGTTTTTAAGCTTGTTGTGGCTAAACATTATGTCTGGGGCACTTTCTAAATTAATACTTGTTTTTTTTTCAAAATCAAATGCTGTAAAGCGCAACGTTGTACTCTGGGCAAAACTGCGTCCTCATTCCCCTCTGAACCCCTCACAGTTTGACAAGCACAGCCTTGTCTGCTTCTGTAACCTTAAATAAACACTAAGGACATTTTACATTGTTGTTAGCTGATATTAGCCAGTTAGTTTGACTTACTTACAGCTATTTAGAGTGCTAGCAAGCCTAGCAGCTAAGCTAAAATCTGTAGCTGGGGTCTTTAAATAGCGGCTCTCAACAGTTTGAAATGCTGGTAACGTGAACTCAAGCCCGACAAAAAAGCCCAACTTCACTTTAAACATTAATATATACAAAGGGACGTGTCCTCCTCTTGTCCTAAACGGGTCCTAAATTGTTATGAATATGAATTAAGTTAAACATAAAGTTAAACATAAGTTGAAGCTGCTCCACTGTGATCTGTAGGCTTTAGCACGTATCTTTATGGTCATAACTCTAACCTGTTTTCACTGCTGAGTCAGTCTGACATCCTGCATAATTAAATTATTTGTTGTAGACCTTCTGTCACCAGGGAGTGCCGTTAGTGACAGTGTGAACTCTACGCTAGCTCGGAAAGCTTGGCAGACACAGCCTACTTTCAGACACTAAGAGGGGTGTGGCTTAGCAAAAGTTCAATAGTAATAATAATAATACTTAAGTTAAACAAATGGATAGAAATAAATTATGTTGTGCGTATGACACAAGTAATTTTATTTCTTTCTTTCTTTTCCCCTTGAATCAGAAGAAGGTCTTTTGCCTCTGTGGTATCCTGCAGATGATGCTGTCTATATTCAGGTTTTTCAAGCTAATGAATGTCCCCATCAGGGTGAATTGTAATAATTTTAGTTTAAACTGAATCCTATAAAACATTTCCATCAACTCAGCTGTGTGTGCTTGTGCTAATTAGCAATTGTTAGCATTTCAACAAGCTACAATAGGATGCTGAACAAGCTTTACATTATACAGATCAAAAGTCACCACGTTAGCGTTGCTATTCTTAACAAGTTAGCATGCTAAATTCTAAAAAAAAATATTGTACACATCTTACAATTTAATGTAGGCCAACAGAAAACCATGTGATAGGTTTTGCTGTGAAACTGCTTAATTGGACTGAATTAGATTTTAGAGTTATGCAGGTGAATAAAATTAATTGGTTAAATAAGAAATTAAGTTTATACTGTGATGCTTTTGTTAATAACCAAGCAAGTTCTCATTGTCAACTCCTAAAATTGACTTAAATAATGCAGTGGTTCTCCACTGCTCAGACTGTTTACCTTGAGTATAAACAAATGAAGGATGAAAAAATAGCCCTACAGTATATCTAACATTAAAAACTGTTATCCACTATATTAGATGAAAAGCACTTTTTGCTGAGAATCTTTCATTTTAACAATATGAGACACACAGTGAAGGGCACAGCACACAGGAGACAAAACCTACCATTCATGTGCAAACACGCCTGTTTCATATCCTGAGTAAACGCTGGTCCAGTTGTCTGCTGCCTACATGACAATTCTTATCATGTTGCAGATGTTTATTTTGCACAAGCCTTTTCTGTGAATGGCGCACTGTGAACGGTGACTGCTGTCTCTCTCTCACTAGGTGGTCCCGCCTTTTGACAAAGTTTGTATATTGTGTTTTCTAAAAGGCCATGAGAAATGACATCCCTGCGGAAGCCTCTGAGAGAACACGTCTGGCCTGTGATGAGTGACTCTGTTGACACGCGGTGGAGACTAAAGCAAAAGAAAAAAGAAACAGCCTTTAATTTAGTAGTGTTGCATTGCATTCTTTTAATTTATTCTCAATCCACTGACACTTTCTTTCTCTCAGTTTAATGATGCATTGCAGTTTTTTATGACTGCTTGTCAGCTTACACGTTGCTGTCACATGGGACACAATTTTTTTGTTTTCCAATATATTTTAGCATAAATTCTTGTCCAAAGCAACTTTTGTTAATTGCTGCAAACTTTGTAGAAACAGTGAGCAATCATCAAGCTGTTAAGTCATGGCAAATTTCAATGAGCTTTGCTGTTATTTAATCTTTAATGTGGATTGACTGAAATATTAAGAATTTTGAGGGAACAATTCAAATGTCATCGGCATTGAATATGAACCATGGTTTTTGTAAACTGTCTCAGTCTACAGATGAAAATCTGAATAAAAGGTATATTTGGCAACAGTACAGTGTGAACATTCATTCACATGCATGTTAGGCTCGTTTCCATTGCTTCCATCTGATAAAATCTACTAACCTTACAACAATCTGCAGTTTGTTACATAGTGATTATGGACATTATGGTGGAAAGGCTATTTGTAAAGGATGACATCCAGCAAGCTTGCATCAGCCTGAAGGGGTTCATTTAACCCAATAACGGCCAGCTTGCTGGACATTATCCCACTTATTACATGACTATTTACTAAAGAACGAGAATATGAAACAAGATATTTATTTTAAATAATATTATTTATTTCAAAAATTATTTTATTTCCTCGGAAAAATAGTCCATATAATTCCACAGTTGGAACTGCTTGCATAGCAACGTAAATAAACCTATCTATGAATGATTTTAATGAGCATTAATGTTTCCTGAATGTTTCCGTTGATGGTGGGGTGAGACAAGGTGAAAGAGAACTTCTTTAGGGACACTGATGTTGACATTTCTCTCCTCATTAATCTGTGTTTCCATCATGCTGGAGCTCTTGCAGTTGACACACCTGGAGCTGCAGTTGGTAATTTTACCGAACTTCTTTCTGCGGATTGATGTAATTGGACGTCGTCGTCCTAAGTCTATGATCACAACTACATCCATAGCAACAGTCTGTTGTCCATAGCAGCGGTCTGCTATTTAGAAATAGCATACTTGAGAATGTTGTAATTGACTAATCAGAATCAAGTATTCAACAAAGCCATTGTATGAGTAATTAAACCACTCGCCTCAATACATCAGTGAATGATGGAGACATGTTTTTCCAAGGAAGTCTGTTTTTTTTTTAATTACAAAATCAGGTCAGCAAGTTATGTGGCAATATGAGCCGTATTTGTGGATATTTTTTTTTTAATTAAATTTTATAAAATAAAATAAAAATGTTACCGTTGTTGTAATTGTTTTCCTTTTGATTTAATTAATGGCTTCTTTGATACAACCCTGATTCCAAAACCGTGGGATGCTGTGCAAAATGTAATTTTAAAAAAATCTAATTTAATCTTTTTTAATCTATTCTCAGTTGAAAAGAGGACAAAGACAAGATAGTAAATGTTTAAACAGATCAACTCTATTGTTTGCTGTAAATACACACTCTGAATTCCAGCAGCACATTTCCAAATAGTTGGGACAGGCGCATGTTTACCGCCGTGTTACATCACCTGCTCTTTTACCAACATGCAGTGAGCGTGTGGGAACTTCAGACACTAATTGTTGAAGTTTTGAGAGTAACATTCTTTCCCATTCTTGCTTGACATACAGCTTCAGTTAATCAACAGCTCAGAGTCTGTGAAGTCATATTTTGTGTTTATAATGTGCCACGTGTTTTCAACGACAGGTTTGAAATGCAGGCAGGCCTTTCACCTGCACTCTCTCACCACAAAACCAAGCTGCTGTAATACACAGGATGTGATTTGCTTCAATCAGCTGGGACATCCCGGATGGCAGCATGAACGCGATGCTCCAAAACCTGTGCCGCTCAACATTAACTGTGCCTTCACAGATGTGCAAGTTACCAAAGCTGTGGGCACAACGAACCTTCATACCGTCACAGATGCTGCCTGTGACTCTTGCGCTGATGGAAATCGGGATGGACATTTTCTTCTTTATCCCAAAGGAACATAACATCCACGATTTCCAACACAATCTGAAATATGTGCTCATCAAACCACAGCACACTTTTTGCACTTTGCACCAAGTGAGGTCAGACCCTGAGAAGTCTGCAGGTTCTAGATGCTGTTCGTTTACAGCATTCACTTTGCAGGATCAAATCTAAACCTCTATAGATGCAACAATAAAATGTGTTTTAACTGACAATGGTGACAGTTAGTGACGTTCCTCATTTAATGACTGACAGACTCATGGACTAAACATGGCAAAGAGAAAACAAAGCTCCTTACTAACCAACTTTGGATTTACTCAAAAAGCTTAACCGGGACAACGAAAATGTAGAGGAGGAAGCTAATGCAGCGAACGTGCATGCTTGTCCATCATTTGACTGCCAACTGTTTATAAGAATTCAGCATAACACTGGAGCGCTAGTTATGGGGAAACCTCCCCAGCTGCCACGGGGTATTTCACACATTGAGGCCACAACTGCCCACAACAAACAGTCAATATTTTAATTACATTATTTTCCTTTGAAAGCTTTCAGATCAAAAAATGAACTGACACTTTGTGTTTGCATTTCTGCATTTCTGTCTTTTCTTCCCCAGCAGAACTTAATTCTAGTTGTTTTTCTTCATGCCTGTAAAATGTTTTTCAGTTTGGTTGGACTGCTTATTGTTTGATCTGAACCCTGCCCCGCTTTGAACTTGTGTTAATAAAAACAGCTCTTTCTGCTTTGCCTGTTCAATCTTTTATGGGAAACAATTATTCAATTTGTATTCTATGAGATTTTTCCACATTTTAAGGATGCTTTAATGAATTATTGATTTGGTTATTGTCTCTTGTGTGTGAAATAAGTTTTCTCTTTTGGTCGGTTGTTACAGTGTCTGGTTTTACTAAGTTGTGTTGTTTTACATTGTGAATCCGATGCTTGATGGAGGTTTGGGACTGAAATATTAAGTTTCCAATAAACATGCTGTGCAAGGGTTCAGCCTTTTTTCCCTCCATCATATGAGTTTTTCGAATAAATCTTGGTAACTGGAGCATCATTGTTGGATGTGGCGGTTTGCTCGTCAGCGGGAGCCTGGCTGCTGTCAGAGATGGATGAGGTTTCCCTTCTGTTAACTGGCCGCCTCATGCACAAATGCTGTGTGTGGGCCCAACTAATGAGGGTCAGCACAGGCCAGAGGTCAGTGGGTGGAGTTTCTCCGTCAAACTGTTCCACAGGCTGATGTCACATGCTCATTATGGAAATATATAACCATGCTGCATTCGGGATATAAGCGCAACAAAGAGAGGAACTGTAGCCTCCTGATACTTGCTACAAAGAGAGGGGAAAGCAACAAGAAATAAACAAATAAATCAGAAAATGAATATATTAATGAGAAACAAAATTAACCATGTAATATTTATATGAGGAAACTAAGAGCTAATTGAAGGCATCTTTATCTTTCTCCCTTAAGTAATTGTGTTTTTGAACCAAGACAAATTCAATCAGCTCCCCACTGACTCACGCAACCCAAAACACTCCCTCCTAATCAGTAAAAGAAAAAAATCTGAAGTTTCCTCACTTTTTCATTAAGTGGATAGAAACCCAAGGTGTCCTTCACCTTCCTTGCAGTGAAAATGTCCTCCTTCATGTTCTCAGCAGGAGGTCTTTCCTGCCCCTCCCTCTCTGTTGCCATTGCTTTGACACAACTCATCCCGAGCTTGCTTTCACGTCTCCCATGATGAGAGCGATAGCAGCGTTGTGGCAGACGAGAAACGTTTGAAAAATGGATTAAATTACCCTCTCTGCAGAGGCTATGTCTCCTCACGCTGCGTTGTCTTTATCACAGTGATGTTTACATTCATTAGCACTTGTCTGAAATGTGTCACAACCTCCCCCTCGCTCTCACACGCCGACCACTCTTCATATCAGTTCGACTGCGAGCAGATGCTATCGAGCAAAGAAAATGTTTTGTCTCGTTTCCATTAGCGAGGCCCAGGGGCTCGGTCAAGACTTTACTTGTCAGAGTGCACGGGAGGATTTGTAGGGCTGAGAGGACAAAACACTAGAATGTGCATTAGCTTCTCTTGCCTCAAAGGGGCTGTTCACCCAAAGTACAACGTGACATCTGCTCTGTTTTTCTCTCTCGCTGCCTATTCATCAGACGCCACAACTGTATAGACAGCAACAGCAACATGTTGCTCAAGAAATCTTTTTGTTTTCTGAAAGATCCACCTACATGTCTACCTTCAAATCATTGAACTGGACCTACTTTGCACTTAAAAAAATGATCCCTATGGACACTTGTAGACAACCATCATGCTGTGCATGAATCTGTAACGTTAAGAGGACAACAATGAAAATTCCCTTTACTTACAAGTTTTAAGGTAAATCTCAAAACAGCACATAAAACTAAAACATTCTGCATGGCTTGAAACAACTGATCTTAATCAATAAAATATTACATAAATAACTAGGGCAAATTAATCCATTGAGAGACATGTTATCAATAAAATCATTCAGTAAAAATAAACAAATGCTAATCACTACATAACCCTGATGAGGAGTAAGTGTAATAATAGAAGTTATAGTTGAACAGAGATTTTTTTACAAACTCGTTTAAAAGAATATTTTAACATTTTTGATAATAGAAAGACTGCCAATGTAATGTTTGTGCGAAAAATATTAAAGGTTGAAAGTCTTCTATGAACATTTAGGGTTAGTCTAGTCACTAAAATGCACCTTGTGTATCTTTGGAATAATCTCCCTCCTCATAAAACATTTGTTATTTTAGAAATCTACTTTCTTAACACACATGTTCAGCTGTGAGCAGTCTTTCCTTTAAGAGTATGTGTGCAAAGAAAATGGGGATCCACGTGTAAAAATATTGTCTCATAGTACTTTAAGTGATCAAAAACTGAACAGACTACCTTTACAGGAGCAGAACGTGGGATTTCATAGCATTTAATGGTGACGCCGCAGATTTTAACCAACTGAGTTTGCCTTGCTCAGCCATTCCCTTCCAAGCATGTACGTGAACCTACAATATCGGCTAATAATGTAAAAATTGCAAAAGGCTCTCTCTTAAGTGTTTGATCCCCTTTGGGTTACTGTAGAAACATGGTTGTGCAACACGACAGACTGTAAAAACCTGCTTCATCTTTAGATGTGAAAGGGTAATAAGCTGAAGAAAACACATTACTTCACATTTACTGGTGATTATGAACTAATCAAAATAAAATTATTAATATTATATTTTATTTCTGTTCATATATGCCACCAAATCCTGTCCACCTTAAGCTCTTAAAGACGGTTACAGCCAGCCTAGCTATGCCCATACAAGTCATTGGACAG
>JAPZDX010000013.1:16722017-16732882 GCA_029783625.1 Naso annulatus | reverse complement strand
TACACGTTGACCCTGACGTGATTTGAACACGCAACCTTCTGATCTGGAGTCAGACGCGCTACCGTTGAGCCACAATGTCAAAACTGCAAAATAAAAACTCATTAAAAAAGCTGTCTCGTTCGATGTTTAAAGTGAACAGTAAGAAAAGAGTTTTCAGACAAAAATAATGACTCAAGTGTCTCATGTTGCATGTCGTCTATTCTGATTTTGTTTCCTCTGGTCAAAGCTGCAGTCGGCAACTTTTGCTAACGAGCTAACAAGCTAACGTTAGTTGTAGCACGAGACTCGTTGGGAAGCAGCTCTGCTGCAGCCTTTCCTTCCTGTTTTTACTCCAGCTTGTGCTTTATTTCGTTTGTTGTCACTCTTTCTTTTAAGTCCAGTTTGTACTGAGATGAATTGCTTGCAGGGAAAGTTGCAGTGGAGTAAACTGGTCTGTTTCAGCTCGAGCTTCAGCCGACTGACGGTGTCGCTTGCAGACACTGCTGTCAGCAGAGGCGAGTCGGAGCATAAAGCCTTATTTATGCTTTGTTGCTCGACACATTTGATAAATGTCGCTTTACAGGAGTGAAAGATGTTTAAAATTTATGCCTTGGTGAAAGGTTTCAGTCGTCTCCACAGTAACGGTCTCTGACACAAACGCTAAAATATCAACTAGGAAGTTCAGTTAAAACTAACTCCCCAGCAACATTAACACTATCCAGTCTCATAATGCGACAACATATGGTGATGTCTGCGACAGAACCCAGCACTCCAGGTACCGACATCAAATGAAAGTGTCGGGTGACGCTTTTTTGTTGAAATTACATAATTTCTGTCAAGTGAGACTTATCAAATGTGTCAAGCGATGACGCATAAATTAGCCTAAAGGCATGAACAGCTACTCAGCTCATACCAACGTTTGTCGCTTAGAAGTGCAACGTTGACCGGCCAATCAGGACTGAGAGCATAAAGAGCGCCACTGAACTAGCAAATATGGCGCCTTCAGATGGGGTCGTGTTTACCGTGCTCATGAGAAGAGACCATTTGAACGCACCCCTCCAGTTGTATAGGTGTCGTAAGTCGAATTTATCAGAAAGCTTCAAGTTCACGAGTTGTGACGCGTTTGCTGACATTTTCAGAAATGGCGGAGCTCACATTGGCCGATACAGAGCAAAAAGTAAGTGTAGACAAATTGTTAATCTAGATATAAATCATCACCTTCGTCGTCTCATTTCTTGTTCCTCTGTGTGGCGTTTAAACACAAAGTAATAATGTAACATTTCCACGTAGAAAGCCAGGAGGAGAACAAGCAATCTGTTGACGTCCATATTGCTGTTTCCTAGCAACTTGAACGCCATGCCTTTCCTGCACACAACCTAAAGACACGACTTCCATTTGAAGGCAGCAATAGAACGGAAGTGAAAGGAATTTTTTTTACCAATCCTTAGAATCCTTAAAAAAAACGTTGTTGATGTTTACCCCAAAGTTACCAACTGCAGCTTTAAATTGTAAAGGATATAAAGGATGTCTTCCCCTAAAAACTAAATCCATGTGTTCACCATCATAAAAATACTCTTTGATGGATGAAAGGTTCAAGATGCCTTTAATAGAGGCGTAAAGACAGGATGTGGGGAATGACACATGTATGACTAAATCTATACAATGGCGGTGTGTACCTGAGTGTTACATTCTCGGTTGTATGTTTGTGATGACAGAGCGATGTGTCAGTCCACCATGTTGGAGCCTGTCTGCCAGTGAAGTAACACCTCATGCTTTGTTTACCGTGTACCTGTCTCTGCTGCCACCCTGCTCTCCACATACAACACGTCTCTAAATGTGCAGATAAGGTCTTTGGACATTTCACTGTAAAAACAAACTCTGTGTTTACTTTTAATGAAAAAGCAAACTGCTTAATTTGTGTTGGTCCCTTAATTTAACTCATAATCACCTTGTAGCTCTTACTTTTTTGCCTACAAACTTATTTCAGTTTTGTTAAATGTGCTTGATTCTTCTGAGTTTGTATTACAAGACATAAATAAATCATAGTGTTGTGCACATGTCTGAAACAGCGTTGCATCGTGGGAAGGCAACTTCCACAGTAATAACTCCAATCCAGAACATCCTGTCTGCATAAAAATCATATCCTTGTGTTTCTTGCTCTCTTCCCGCTCCACCAGTTTTAACTTTATGTTCACTTTTATGCAACTTCCAATATTTCATCGGAAACCATCACTGAGAAAATAGTGATACTCAGGCAATTTGCAGTGTGGCAAAATCAATTTGACATTGAGAGTGATATAAAGTTAATTGCCCCCCTTTTTCTGCACAGGTGGGGTTGGTCCAATGAGGGGGGGGGGGTGCATGATGAGGGGTGGGGCAAATTGTGAAGTTGAATGAAAAGGCGATTCTGAGTAATTAAAACTTACTCAAGAGTACATTTAAATTAAATCACTTAGTAAACTTAGAGTTATTTAAACTAAAGTGTTTGTATTCTATACTAAATAAGCATTTAAAACAACTGTCGGTACCCCTTCAGCTTAACTTGAGTCAAACTACAACTTGATTTTTTAATTTCTTAAGGCAATCGGTTTGCATGCTTTTTTTAAAAGTAAGGTTAACTAATTAGATTTTACAGTGTAGGTTTGGTAATGGGGACTTAAGAGTGGAACATTTTGTGGTTGTTTATTCGAAGGGAGTAAATATTTTTTAAGGTTAGACTTGACATGTAAATATTTAGATGGAGGACATCTCACTGCTGAAAAACTCACTAGGCATCGATGCTTTTCAATGCTGGAGAAATAGATCTGTAAACACACATACCTTCCTTAAACCACAACATTTATCTTTATCTGTACTTATCCTATTTTAGACAAACATGACCTCACAGCAACAGATGAAATGTTTCTATAACTGTCTGGAATTTAAAACAGGCTTCAGTCTGTCATTGCATGGTACATTAATCTGTGTATTAGCTGTAGTTTCTTTGCATTTGAGCGAAGCAGAGGGAATGAAAAATTGTCCTGAACTTCACCCTTAACTTCAGCAGTGATTGCACTGATCTCAAACTTCAGCGTACCACACAGAATGCCACATTTCCACCGCTGTCTCGCTCCTCCTCCCTGCATTCCTGATGTGCAGTGGACATACTGCAATTCAGGCTCGGGACTCATCTTTCTATGGCAGCCTGGCGGGAAACAGCGACGTGATGCAGCAAACTCTCAAGCGGCTGGTCAAACTGGATTTCATACACAACATACGCTGAAAAAAGCAAAGAAACAAAACAGTTTTACTTTTTCACCTTCTTTAAATGCTGATACACATTAAAACCGGGTGACTTCCTGTAACCTTTTGTTATGACACAGATGAGACTAAATTATGTCAGCAGCTGTCTTTACTGAAGTCTTTTGGAAAGTGTGTCTGTTCTGGTCACCTCTAGGGGGAGTATTAGTGTTGTGAAAGTGTAAAAGCTGCATGCAGTATATCAAAACCATCCAGAATGTGTGTTGAGTATGAGAAAATAAATAGAATAAGTGCACACAGCTTAGCCTTGATGTGATTTGAACATGCAACCTTGTGATCTAGAGTGAAATGCTCGGCTGCTTCTTCAAGGTCACGAGCAGAGACAGTCTGACATGAACTGAACTCAGATTCATAATCACTTTCCTGGCTAAACACTGTGTAAAGAAAAGGTAAAATAAGACTCAGTGATGCAAAATACTTCAGCAGTGTTTTAACTGTCAAGCCAAGAAGCGTCCTGCAACGACACAGTAATAAAAATAATGAAATAGCATGAGTTGGTGGCCGTCCATCTTGCATACGTGTGTGTTTATGTTCACTCATTTGGATCCTGCAGAACAAGAGGTGCAGAGAGTGAGTGCAGCGCTACAGAAAGGTTGCAGCTTTGAGAAATAATCATGTCATATGATATTTAAGAGTCATCCTGAGGTCGATTTCTCACTTTGCACCTCAGTTCAATCACATTAATGAAGGTTTTGTCTGTGCACAGGCTATATCATTGTACTTAGCCTAAGTCTGGATCTAGAGTTAGCTCCCTTATATGACTCCCAAACTTCTGATATTCTGTGACTCCTGTGGAATCCAACATGAAATGAAATGATTGGAAAAATATGGATCAGCTCAGACCCACATTTCATTTTGCCCAGTCATATCTTGAAGGTCAACCGAGCTCCAGTTTCATGTTTTCATGACCCCTGGAAATCATACACACCAAAATCTAGATTATTATAATGTCTCTGGCGTCATTATGTTTATTAATCACCAACAGTATGAAATTGCTTGATTCGTTTTAGAAGATTTCCATTACAGCATCTATACCGCAGCTTTCTCTGTAAAATCCATCACAAATCCACGTGAATCGCAACTTTTTTTTTTTTTTTAGGACAGGAACTTGAATTCCGACGTGTTTGCGTCCAGTTTCGTTGTTTTGGTTGTTGTTGGAAACATTCTTCGTGCCTGCTCCAACATGTGGGCGCACTCGCAGTGTCAGTCCACTTGTGCGCTCTCGCCGGGGAGGCTTTTTGTTGGGAAGTTTCTGTAAGTGAGTCAACACGGCACATGGAGGACGCCACCCAGCCCCGCCGCTGGATTCAAGGCTAGACTTCTCTCTTGTCCTCCGAGGACACAAAGACAACTTTGCTTTGAGTTTCTTCACAACCGATTGGGATTTACTTTCAAACCTTCGCGCAGCGGGGATGTTTTTTGCCGTTTCGACGCGTCTTTTCCCTCACTGGAATTAACGCAGCGGAGGAGAAATGAAAGTGACGGTGTGTTTCGGGAGGACCCGGGTGGTCGTTCCGTGTGGAGATGGGAATATAAGCGTCTACAACCTCATCGAACAAGCAGCCATGAGATATAAGAAAGCGATCGCAAAGGTAAGCCTGCCCCGGTGTGCTTTTGTCACGTCTCGCTGTGTGTGCGCGGAGCAGCACGCTACATCCACACTGGAGCGTCAACATGGCGCTTTTCACGGGCTAAGAAAGAGCGAGAGAGCGGGCAGAGGAGAGCCGGCGGCTGCCCCTGGAATCGGAGCCAGCGGAGACCCCCAGGGGCCCCTGGTGGAGGGAAAGTGGGGGGAAACCTTTCATTCTTAAGTCAAGAGTGATGACTTCCATCGTAGTAGCGGACTATTTTCACAACAGTCTGTAAAAGTTGTGAAGCAGATGTGCCAGCTCTCTGCTCCTCTGTGGATCTGTAGGCTGTCCATGACAAAGTTCAGGAAACAGTGGAAATTTTCCCATTCAGTCCCAGTTACAGGCCAGCTGGCAGAAAAGTGCGCAGGAGAGCACAGAGTTCATCCACTGGAGCAATGACAGAGAACTGAAAAAAGAAGAAGTAGCCTAACATAAGAAGCACATTTGTGCAAATAGGCCAAAAATTAAAATGAATATTAAAACATATTAAACAGGCAACTACAAACACATCACACCTCACTGGCTCATACAGCTTAAGTTCTCTGCTTAACTGCTGAAGCTGAATGTGTGTGTGCCTTCATGTGTCTGTATCACAACACAGTTCATCAGTTTCGTGTTTAAAGTGGTTATAAGCCACTGAAATGATTCACTGGCCTGTGTGTTGTTGGGGGAACCCTCCGCTGCACTCACCACCCTCTGCAGTTACACGCTGAGAAAGAAAAAGTTTCACTTGGTCCAAATTTCCTCTATAAATGATGCAGCGCATGACTGTTTGAAACCCCTGTGCCAGATCTGAATGAAGCCTGACGAAGACACTGATTGCTTTTCCCTTTGTGGGTGTCTAGTGGCTGCGCTTTAAAGCCCATTAAATGACGAATGAATGAATTGGAGTTTGGTGCCGTTTCCATGGTTAGTGACAGCACTTTATCCTCCTTGCCAGTGGGTGGTAATGCCAGTGGAGTCTGCAGCTTGTCTTAAAAGGCTTGGAATACCTCGATGAAGCCGTGCTGGTTTTGCCAAGTTATTGCTTTTCTGTTTTTTTTTAGTCAGGAAAATCTAAAATCTTCTCTGTTTTAGACCTTTAGACGTGTTTTAGAAAAGATCCAGAGAGAGTAAAATGATGGTGGTTGCAGGTTTGTTCAGTCATATCGATTTATTTCCCTTCATTTTATATTTTTTGAAATGCAGCACTCGGCTTCCCGCCTGCATTGCTCAGCTCCAGCACCTGACTCACCTTGTATTTCCTGGAAAAAAGATGAATATTTATTGTTGCTTCCGTTGCTCAGTAGATTTTATCACTTTAGGCAAACAGTGACAAAGTAGGTCAACATTAACACCCATTCTTGAAGAGCAGTTCCTACGGAGATCACACACCAGCAGTCCCGCACACATCTGCATATGCACACACTTTCACTCCTCTGTTTACCAGTGCTCGCTGGTTTTCAGTGGTTCAGCAGATTGGCGGCGACTGGGTCATTGATCCGCGCAGTGATACTGTAAATGTAGAAGTGAAGGCTTCCCCTCTGAAGAGCACTTGGCTCTGGGTCAACACTAACTGTGTCACAGGCCAGCTATGACCTTTGGACCATACAGGAAGATGTAATCACACATAAGTCACTTAAGTTCTAAAGTTCTTGCAGCTGACAGCATCGCAGCACTGCTCCAAACCTGTTTTATACGGCTGCATTTACAATGGGACAGAAACACAAGAGTTCGAAAGGATGTTGTTCCAAAATAGCATCTCAGAGTTTGCTGATAATGCATCATGTATCTGAATGCCTAAAACAGAATTTATTACTTAGCCGTAAGTACATAAATAATACATAATTCATCCGAGACGGCAGTCGGCTTGGACGATTCAGCTTTATCGTGAAGAACAGAGACACAGAGAAAAGTAAAATATTCATCTGCCAGAATTCTGAGGTCTCAGTTTGCAAAGTCACATCCCGCAGCTGAAGAGTGTTTCAAAGAAAGTACACTGAGTGAAGTTAAAGCCGGCTCATATTTGTGTGGGATTCGGGCGGCATAATAAAATAGGTATGTTGACAAAGAAAATCTGATGCAACGATGATCCAAAAGGCCGAATTTTTCCTACTTTGCTCTCGTTGCTTTTAATAAATGATTGGTCCACGTGGTCTATTTGGTCATGAAATATTGAGAAAAATGAGATACGTTTTTGACTTTTCACTCTAGTCGGGTTTGTGTGTCTGTTTTTTTTAAATAGATAGACAGATAGATAGATAGGAACCAAGAGCTGCAAGCATAAAGTCATACAGGCCAACCACTGGGTCATTGTTTGGACAGTTTTGGTGATTTATTTGTGCATAATTGGCGCTACAGTAGAAAGTTCATGCAGCCTGATACTGAACTTAATGTTTGTGCTCTGAAGAAATAACTCAGTGAACACAGTACAAAAAGATGCCTTTTACCACAAAATGACTTTTTTTTTAACACTAGAATGGCCATGATGGTCATTTTGGCTGTTTTCACATTTATATGCCATATAACTTTGTTGAATTAAAGTACCAATTTTCCTTCTTGATACCAATTTCTGATTCCTTTATTCTGCATATTGGCTGATCCAATACTGGTGTTTTTAAAATACAGATATGTACCGTGTATGCAGCTGTTATTACTTTCATTTTTCAACAACTCTATGCTGCTAACCCTGTCGGAATATTATATGATCACTGTGATTGTTGTACAGCCTGACCCAGGTTAAACCCTTGTAGTTTTATGACCTGGCTTAGGATAAACTGTTTTTTTAAAAACATTAACAAATAACATACAGAGAAAAAAAAAAAGTTTCTTAAATCGCTG
Organism: Naso annulatus; assembly: GCA_029783625.1. Lineage (NCBI taxonomy): Eukaryota > Metazoa > Chordata > Actinopteri > Acanthuriformes > Acanthuridae > Naso > Naso annulatus. Next base: position 16,725,152 of record JAPZDX010000013.1, on the reverse strand, counting down.
ACACTTTGTCAGCTCTGGCTAATGTTACACTGCTGGAAATCAATTTCTCTTTGGCACTCTGCAATAGTTGCAAGGTTAAGTAAGGCAAAACTTGTGTAGGAACAAAAGATTTATTGGAAAAGAAAATGGTTTCATCAGTTGAAACCACTTGAAATCAATTTTCTTGTCACTTTCGACCTTGGGTATTTCCCCTGGAACCCGAAAGATATGCAAAAACTAAAATACGTTGATGTGCTTTAAGCTACACAAGTTTTTTGTTATGTACGGATATTGTCCACTGGTGCTGAAAAAACCTCTGCAGTCGCATGCAGGCGTACAGGATGCTGCTGAGAACGAGCAGCAGAGCTGCAACAAAGTCGTTTCGCAAGTCAAGTCTTTGCTCTCAAGTCCCGAGTAACGACAGGCAAGTCTCAATTCAAGTGTGAAGTCTTGAACTTTAAATTTCGAGTCCTAAACAAGTCGTCAAATGTAATAAATTTGCACAAACTGTGAATGTTTAAATTCTTTTTTAAACTTCTTTAAATAACGTTCAAACAAGAATACAATGTAACTGACTACTTCATGCTTTGTTCTTTAACTTGATTGGATGTTGTTGGGTGCTTCAAACAAAGTGGATTCTTTGGTGAAAAGTGTCGACTTGCTGACAGTAAAAAAGTGCTAAAGTCAGTTGATTTAGGAAATGAAGGGAAATATTGATTTATGGCACACTTTTTAATAAGATACATTTAAATCTCAAGTAGTTTTGAGTTAAAAGGCTCAAATCCAAGTGGAGTCGCGAGTCATTGGTGTCAAAGTCCAAGCTGAGTTGTAAGTCTTTTATGATCTTGTCAAGGCGAGTCTGAAGTCATCAAATTTGTGACTCCTCTGTCCGCACCTCTGAAGAGCAGGTTCCTTTTTCAGGACTATGAGGTGTCATCGGATCAGTGCATTGATTCGCTCACTCCTTAAAAACCTGTACCAACATTTTAGGCAGTACAGAAACCATTTACTGGGATTGGTAGTGGATCATCTGTGCCACACAGTGCATGTCCAAAAAAATGGATTTAAAAGTAATTTCGTGTTTGTTTTAGTTAGTTATTGTTTAGTTTGATTGCATCTTTCATGCCAGTCCAAACCAAACCAACCAAACAGGAAAAATTGCCGGAGTTCTTTGGAACCCGACCAGTGAAAGGACATTTTGAGGAAATCAGAGACGGCTTTGCTGCTGTCATAATTTCAAATTTACTTCTTCGTTTATCTGATTTATGTGGAGCCACGTTAACTGATGTGAGACGCACACCCCGCACTTCCTGCTAGAGCTGAAAACTCATCTCCTCAACAACTACTTCACGTCCGCCTCCTCTCCAACGTCTCACTCCAGCTGATCTGGCCTCTGCCTACATTCTGCTTTTATCACATCATTATCTGCCTCTGTAACACACATGAACCGCCTTAAGTTGCAAACATATTTGAAAATTCCGGGATGCTTTTCACTCTTTCAACCTTTGCCTTTAGTTGACGGTAATGTCGGTGATCTGTGAAATTAGACTCATTCTCTTCCTCGGAAATAGAAGTGTTGGATTAGCGGAGCCCCTCAGATGGCGTCACAAGCTGTGCTGCTGCACCTGATCTCCTCTGGGGACTCTTGAAGCATTTGTCTCAGTCTCAGGGGGACCAGGAAGTACGCATCAATCGCTCACTCAAGCCCCATTAACTTCAGACTCAATCTGGTCCCCAGTATGCACAGTCATGAAGGATTCAGCTCCTCATCCTGCCTCTCTGTTCCCATGGCTGTTGTTCTCAGCACTTGGCCAGTCAAGAAATAACTTTATTTACCACGTTTTGTGTCATGTAAGCAAGAGCAATATGAAGATGTTATTTTGTGGGCTTTCCTGTTGGCATACAAAACACCACGTAGACGTGATTTGGAGGCTCAGATCTTCGCTCATCCTCTTACAGGCTCGTATCACTGAATTCTGATACACCCTCAGAGACATGAAACAAAAGAATGCTCAAAGTTGATCCATAATTTGTGGCTTTGACTCGATGAAACCTTGCATCTATTTGTCTCCTGCTTTCCCACAGCTGCTCAATCTAAACGTGGACTAAAGCCTAAAAGCACATAATTGCCATTTTTCCTCTCAAAATTTCACAAATTCAGCTTTGCAGACATGTCACAGCAAAGTCAGGTTGTCGAAATACACAGATGCAGAATATCCTTAGGGGACAACAGGCCTATATTTCTCCAGTAGAAGTTTCTCAACAGTCTCAAATTGACTGTTGAGTAACTTTTAGTTATACCTGATAATGAACAAATGCAACTGGGGGGGAGCCGCTCCCTTCAGCAGTGTAGGAGAACTCAGGTTAGACACCGTGATGCTGCAGGGCAGAGTGAGATAAGGTGGCGTCTTTTTGTGACATATAACATTTAAAACAACAACATAAATATCCATTTGTAGGAAAAATTAAAAATAAGACACCTAGCTAAACGTGTTAGAGATATATTTCTGTCAAAGAAGAAACCTGCAGTTCTTAAATTTAGAAAGTGTCAACTAGCCTAAAATAACTTTAGTTTGCCTCAAAATGCACTGCTCCAAACACCACTTGTCTCCTCTGGGAATCATAAGTCTCTGAAAGAAGGACTGATTTTTAATCTTATGTTCTTAGATAAGAGCCTAATAGCCAGTGCAGCTGAACAGAGAAACACCACAAAAGCCTCGTTTCCATGGAGCAGCACAGTTCGGTTATGGTACGGTGCCCCTACATCTAGCTTGCGTTTCCACTGCTGACCGTACCCTTACCTGTTAGGCGGGATAAATGTCAGGTGCATACATGTTGTGCTGTACACTGTGAGCGCTCTGCCATGTAAACCAGCAGAAAATCATGAACATTTATAAATGTTTGAAGATCCAGTTGTTACTTAAGGGTCCATCATCATGCAAGAAAGGCAAAAGCAAATGAATTACAGATGATGTTCAGACATTTCACCACCGTACGTGTACGATATGTCTATGTGGGACAAATAAATCATCTTGAAACATTAAGTTCTCAAATTGACATTTTAAGGTGGACTGATTAATTCATGGTGTAACTAAAACATTGAACAACATGTAAGAAAATGTTCTACTTCAAAAAGATGCAGCACAGTGAAAGCAA
>JAPZDX010000013.1:16537785-16548012 GCA_029783625.1 Naso annulatus | reverse complement strand
ATCCTGAAAAGGTCTCAAATACAATCAGTGAAAAGTTTTACATGCAGCTAGATGTATTCCCACTGCAATATTAATGCACTGTGCTCAAACCACCGATAAATGAATGTCTACAATGATGCACAATGTCTAATGCGAGTTTTGATAGTTCATGAGTCGACCTTTCTCTTGCAGCCAGCCTTTGGATAGATATTTGGACTTATTCAGATATTGCTTTATTCTTGTTTGTGCAACATTTGATTTTTTTTTTTTTTTTAAGCTACAACATCTCATAAAGGCTATACAGAGACACTGTGGCAGCCATAATGTAATTGTAAAGGTCAAGCTGCCACATCTGCAGCTGCTAGTTTTGTAGTGTTTTTTTTTTTTTAAAGGGCAGAAAGTTAAAACAAATTCAAACAAGAGAACGAATCGGAAACAACCCATCAAATTTCAGGTCATATTGCCCAATTATTGAACCTTGTCTAGACATAGAGACAGCTCCTTGTAAGCAGTCAAACCTTTAATGAAGTTGCACTTAATTTTGTCCCAACGGCCTCACTGACCTGCTTTGACCTGATACATGCCTTAACAAATCATTAAAAAATATTCAGAAAATGCAAAGCAACATAATAAATGCTGTATTCTTTATAAAGCTTGGGACAGAATGAATATATATATATATATAGATAGATAGATAGATAGATAGATAGATATGAATATGAATGTTACCCAACCAAATGAAGCACAGACAGATGAAAAATGGAGGGGTTCAAGCAGCCATTGTTTATTTATTTACATCAGTGGAGTGTAAAGGTGAACTTACTAAGGCTTTAAATTTGCTTTTGATGCAGTCGATCATCAATCACAGTGAACACAGAGTCACCTTTATTTCCCTTTAGGCTCTGCTGTTATTATATTGTGTGGCAGATCAAAGCACAAACATATAGTTTAAAATGTCTTTTGACAGGATGCTCTAAGACCCTGGATTTAGCCCTGAACTCAGTCACTATTTAGCCAGAAACTCATATAAGACAAGGGTGAGGATAATGTGAGCATCCCACTATCAAAAAAAACCCATCATAATTTACCATCCTGAAGACTAACTACGTCACATTTGACTGCAGTTGCTGTGAAAATGCACAGTAACTTTCATAAATGCATCAGTAGGTTCCGAGGGAAAGATGAACTATAGTTTAAATCCTCATATTTCAATCAAATGAATGGACACCGGTGTATGTCCCAAATATCTAAAAACATTGAAAAGTCTTTGGTGTGCTTTTGAAATTCTTCTGCAGTAAAACATGCAAACTCACTGGTATAATCCTTTGAGTGAGTCAAGGCTGGACGCCCACAGTGGGTCTGGAACAGCCCAGATGGAGGTAATGGTGTCATTCCGGCAAGGAGCATCACTGTAATGGGCCGTGCATGTCCCTGCAGTGCAGTTTTCCATTGGAATTTTCTCTTCTTTATGGGCTACATATACAGGCCATGGGAGCATTTGTGTAGAATAGCACCCCTGCTGAGCTCCATCACAACACACTCTGTTGTTCCGACCATTCAGGATTTCAACCAGAATCACGCTGGCAGCCTTTTTCATTTAAAAACTGTGTTATTGCTTTGCCTGTTGTTGTTTTTCTTTGAGCCTGAGTCTGGTTTGGAAGGTGAGACTCCTGCTGATGGGGCTTTATGATTGGTGAAATATGAACAGTTACTTTTGCATGTGAGTATGCCTAAATGGAACCCTGCGTGTGCTCAGCTCATGCGTTGCAGGCATGCTTCTATACAGTAAGGTAGTAGACATGCCACAAATTGACTTTGCGTGCTCCAATCTGTCTTGTTTGTTGTGACTCCTGATGATTATCTCATCAGTGATAGCAATCACTTGTTGTGTTTAGCTAGCAGATTATCTTCCAACTTAGCACACACCTTTGATTAATCGATATTTTGTTTAATCTTGCACTCACTCGCACATACAATTTTTTTTTCCAAGAAAAACTTGTTCTCCAAAACAAACAATAAAAAAAGACAAACGGACAATACTACCCAGAGGAGTGTCTTGAAATAAAACCATTCACCTGTTGTAAATGTTGTACATTACATGCATGAGTACATGTCACCATTAAATATAGGCAATATTGGCTTTTGAGGTATAGACAGCATATCTCAATGCTTATACATTTTATTATGGGCTTCTTATCTCATCTTCAGTGACTGTATGACAACACGTGTCTTTTCAGCAGCTGTTATCTGCACACAAAACACACAAAGCTGCACATCAGGGAACAAATAAAATCTAGCTCCTGAGGTAGATGAGTCAAGTGTGTGATAACCGTGAGGAAGAACATGTCACCCCAAAAAACACGCTCACTCGCAATCATACACATGCTGGGGACGAACAATACAGATACTAAATCTAACAAATGTGCAATGTGAAGTATGGAAAAGTCCTGTGACACTTTGCAAAAGTCACACCCGAGAAGATGTGATACGACTTGTTTACGGTTCATTAAACTTGTCACACTTTCAGACTTACATAATTACACTTATTCAAGATGTGCTGATTTTATTATTCAAATCAGTAACATCTTTTCAGAAACATACAGTTCTTTGTGGCTAACTGCAACAACTCCAACATGACTGCTCGTACTCACATGCACTCGCTACACTGTGATGTTTGATCTATATCTTGAGAGACTGTAAGAAGTCACAGAGAGAGCGTTGCAATTTAGTTACTTATTAAACATTTAGATGTGATTTAAATGCAAATTAAGCAATTGGGAGCCATTAAATCTGAATTAAAAATCTGAATTAGTGTCACTGATATACAGTTATTAGTCTATATAACTGATCAATCATGTAACTCAATCGTGTACACATATGACCCTTTTTGTAATGGTTATTAGAAATAATAAAAACAAGTAAATAAAATAAATCATATGATACAAAAAAAATGCACAGTCTAAAATTCTTTCCATTGTTTTATGTGGCTGCTGACATCCAACAGTTTCAAAGTCCAAAATTAAATCCTGACTCAAACCTACAGCTAAGAGACGAACATGCAAATCAAGGAATGTGAAAGTTCTTATAACAGACGCACATGCAAAAACACATTGTTTGCCTTGATGAAAATGCAAATATTTTTATGTAGTTTGTGTGATAAAACAGTTGAGAGCTGTTTGATCAGGACTAAACCAGCCTCCTGAATACCCGCTAATGCCGTGTGAATGTGTAACAAGAGAGAAGGAGACATAAATGAATCACTAAGCAACACATTCAAACAGTACTTCTTCTATGAACCCTTGTTATTAAATGTATGCATACAGTGTATGCTTGGTTGACCTTCAGTGTTTTTTTTTTTGTTATTCCTCCACATAAAACTGCAAAATAAAGTTGTTCAGAGTGTTAACTCACCTCATGTGCTTTGTCTTAAACTTCGCTCATATTCCAACCTGCATCCCAGACCATGAATGCTCCCCTCTGTTTCCTCGATCCAGCTTAAGTGTAAACTCTCTCTCCCTCTGCCTCTCTCTCTCTCTCTCTCTCTCTCCCCCCTCCCTCCATCCCCATGTTGTCACAGGCGTGTAGACATACACATGTAACAAAGCACTTTAACTTCTAGTCCATCCATTCATCTCTTGCTCATGAGCATTGTCACTGCTGTTTAAGTTTGAGAATTAATTCTTCCCGAGAGCCTTGAAACAGTCTGACACACGACCTTGTGTACAACGAGAGTATTTTCAAACTGAATTATTTTCTACTCAATGTATCTCAACAGATAATTGTTTCATATGACAAAAAAAATCATCCAGAATTGAATTAACGCTTCACGTCTGCTTGGTGTTTGGTTGCCTCTCTATTTTGCTAATGCAGTGTTCAGTACAGTAAACACGTGGTTACATGGTTACAGTAGGTGAGAGTGGAGCGTAGACAGACCGTGCTTTACACTTACGTTTCAGACAAGATGCAGTATCTATCAGCATCTGACTCTGTCTCCCTCTGTGTGATGATACGGGGGGATTAATGAATGTCTGTATCACATTACATGATCCAACAGCCAGATATAGAGAGATATAGACATTCAGTCTGGACCAAAGTGGTGGACATACAGACAGACACTGCCAACCTAAGCTGGATCTCTCTCTACTCAGCACTTGTTTTCTGATTGTTGTAATTTCAGACCTTTCATACTTTGTGACCTTCCTAATCTTTGGGGGGGAAAGTCTTGTGTTGACTGAGTAAAAAATAAGAAAATGTAAAATACAAAAATTACATTTGAAAAAAGATATCTATCTATCTATAAAACTATAATGTTGTCCACTTTCTATAACATTTAAATTGACCAGTTTGTTCAAAGTAATCTGCTTGTCCTGCCTCTGCACATTAGTGTTTACTTCATATCTTTTCATATCTTTTTTTATCTCTTGCACATTTATTCTCTTTTGACTGATATTTCATAATCAACCTGTTGTACAAATATGTGACGCAGTATTATCTAAACACTTTGAGTGAGATCACCTCTCTTTCCTTATCACTCGCACTTGCCGACAGTTTCAACTTTATTTGCTGTGGTTTTAGACCTGGCAGTGAGACTTGATAGAGGAGATAAAGGGAATTTTTTTCAATGATACTTTTACATTTTACAGACTCGACAGCGCAGCCTCTTCCCAGCATCGAATTCCTAACTTGGGAAAATTCTTGACCTTGCTGTGTGCAGCCATCAGTGGGACTGATTTCAGCTGTAGCACTAAACTGCTGCCACGTGGGACATAATGTTTTGATATCTTCATTACAGGCTCTACAACTATGACTGCTTTAGCATAAAATTGTAAAGGGAAAAAAATGTGTCCTCCGTCACAATAACATAAAAAAATGTGTGCTCACATGAAGATATATGTTAATGTTTTCTTGTAACAAGGTGTGGCTCACCTTTCCCGGCAGCTAAACACTCCTCTAGCCTCTAAATGAGAACAAGTTAACAATTAAAGCAAGTTTGAATAGTCATGCCAAAGAGACTGATTAATAACCTGAGTAACCTGATAGTTGTGTCACCTAGTCAAACCTCTAAATCAAAGAGTTAATAATTCAATCCTCTACAAATTCCCCTTCAGACAACCCAGTTATACCTGACACTGACGTCACATGCAGAGCAGCCACACAATCGTTATTAGAGAAGCGTCTTTCCTACTGTTGCTTTGAATGCATCATTAAATAAGGGTTAGAGATTTCAGACAGGAAGATTAGCAGGGATGCTGATGGGAATATTGACGTTCTTAATCCAAAAGGGAGCCATAAAGTGATGTATTTACGGAACAGGAGACGCCGGAGAATCACAGAGGATGGCAAGAATATTTGTTCAACTAGAAATAGCAGTGTGCTATGTTACAAAACTGACCGGGTCAGTTGGGGTAACAAAACAAATTTCTCAAGTGAAAAACAACTTAAACATAAACATTAAGAATTTCATGTAAAAGGGAAGATTAATTTAAATAAGTAGGATGCAAAGCCAGAGAACTGCTCATCATTTGTGTAAAATTATAGATTATTTTCACCGCCCTATGAGGGAGTACTTCTTTCAGCTTTCACTGGCTGAGTCAAGGTAAAGATTTTAATGTATTCATACTTGTATTGAATGTGACCTCAATACATTATTCTGGCCATAGATTATGATTCCTTTGGCCTTTAACGATAATTAAAAAGATTTTCCAGCCTGTGTTGTCTGCCAGTCATCCTCATTCACACTAGTTTGCTAACAAGATGTGAGTGAGCCTGAAGTGATGTTTCTGACTAACAAGCTTTTTCTCGCTGTTTCAAGGCCGCTGGTCTGACCTGCTTCATGTTGCTGCATTTCAAAATCCACGCTTTCTTCTATAATCAAAGCCATCTTCTAAATCAAATAGAAGGCTGAAATTTCTCTATAACTATTGGATGCATTGCCATAGAACTTCTTCTGTTCGATGTGTCCAAAGGATGAATTCTAAGGACTCTGGTGATCTTCATCTATTTCATGTGTTTAGTGAAATGTCTTGATGTTTGTGAGACAGATGGACACACAGTTTTGTACAAGCATTCATTGTTTTCAAATGTTTTCTGTGTTTGGTTATTCCATGACTTTTCCTCTAGCACCACCACCAGGTTGACCATTTCTTTTATTTATTTATTTATTTTTAAAACTTATATTAGTTTAGCTTACATTAGTTTGTATTAGTAATTGGGTGTAGAAATTTATGTTCCCCACTGGACGAATTTTAATATTCTTGGACACTCCATAACTTTTAATGTAGCACCATCAAAAGAGAAAGCTGAATAGTGCCGCAGGGTCTACGGCTGTCTTTCCAATGCCCAGTGCCCTTTGTTAACATTCAGATTATGTACTGTTGCTTTAAGGACAGCGGAAACAGGGTTGAAATAGCACATTTGACAGACTGAGACGGGGAGCATGCAACAGATATAATCCAAAAATCAATAGAGTGACTTTAACAAACAAGCAACACAAAATATATACCAGATATGACGTTATTACGGTTATTGTTGCATGTTTCATATTGAATATGTATTAACTAGGATTACATTTTTGGGCTTGATTTACATCAACTATACTTGCACTTTGTGAGTTTGTATGTGTTGTATCAGTGTGTGACGTGATCCTTGCCAAATGAATTGCCCTCTTGGGGCAATAAAGGAAGTCGTTACAAGATACGGAATGTTTTGCTTGACATTTGTCAAAGTTTTAAAAAAAAGTATAAAAGCCTTAAAAGGGCCAATCATGGCTTTGTGACCCTGTATTATTTGTTGACGAAAGGCAAAAGGGTGATTTATGATCTTCAGTGTTATATAATTCATATAAAGACGTTGAATGTCATGTGAAATTGTCATCGTCAGTGCTTTTATAAACCGTTATCATTCTTATTAATGTTGGTTAATATGATGGGAGGAAAATATACAAACGAGGCTAAAAAATTGTTAAGTTTATTATGTAGGATTTTTAAGACAAATTCTAACACATGCAAGGCCATATTAAAGCCCCAGGCAACTGTTTGCTCTGTTGTAAAGAAATTTAGCCAGCACTCTCTCGTGCCTCTTATTGTGCGCTGTCATGTTGCATTTCCATTCAAAGCGAAGCCAATTTCTGACATCTCAGTGGATTACTGCTCCTCTAAAGCCCCTCTGGAGGACACTCGACCCTGGGAGGAGGAGTAAGAGTAAACCCCAGTCTGCCCTCTTCCACCCTTCTTTGTCCCCAAGGAACACTGCCAGTGTGTCTCCATGTCAAAATGAGTCATTAGTTTTGTCTGTGAATCAAACCGTCAGCAATGTTTCCATATAGAGAAGCAAGAGTAGTGTTTATACTTAGTAGCTATCATAGCATAAAAGAGGTTGCATATTAATAAAACACTCTCATATAAACAGACAAACACATACTGACATGGGAACTACAATTTTCTCTTTTTTTTCCAGACTGGGAACTTTGCATATGGGATTTTTTTGGTCACATTTGGCACGTATCTGCAGGAGCTGTTTGTCCACATATAATGAGGTCACAACTACAGCTTGCAAATGTAAGCAGGCTTACTTGACAACCATACTGCTGCCGCAGTGCATCATGACCCCATGATACAATCTAATTGTATATTACCATCCCAGGACAGATGCTGTTCCCACTGTATCTACTTATGCCTGCGTGGAAGCGCGTATTTTTCTTTTTAGCTTTTATTATCTAGTTTAAACATTTACATTTTTATTTTTTCCCACCTCATTTAATGTTTCTAATATGAAAAAAAAAACAAAAACAAAAAAACATCTAAGTCGTAGGTGCCTTTAGTTCAACTCCTCAGACACATTAAGAAGGAACAAAGCGTTTATGTTACACCAGTTTAATTGAACATATGATTCTAAATCCAGCGACACTGAAATTTTTATACAAAACAGACTCAAACTAACTCTATCAGATCACCTCAACACTATAAATGAGTTATTTATGATTCTGAAATTTAAAAATCTTTAAATTAACCTTCTCTCAACAAGAGAGTGTAGATCTAAAAATCCAATGAATAATGTAACTTTTTAACTTTTTCGCATTTTTCTCTGCAAAAGGTGCCAATGTGGTACTATATAATAACATGTAAAGTTAGGAAAAATTAGTTGAAAAGGTTTTTTTTAATGTATATTATATCAAGTTTAAATTACAGCGGAGAAACAAACATTGTTTAGAGCATTTTGAACTTTCGAACACCCATAACCTCAAGAATTATTATTAAGTAGTAGTAGTAGTATTAGTGGTTGTAGTAATAGTATTAGCATTATTATTTTATAAGGAAAAAAGATCTGGCAGGGGTGAATGCCTAGTATAAAAACATAAAACTGTACACATAATGATGCTGATTCCTTTGTATATGCATACATCTCAAAATTTGGCTTATTGATAGGAAGGATAATGTGTTCCATAATTTCAAAAACAGCTCTTTCTTTGCATCCTGCGAGTCTAAGTATGATTTGTTTATATTTTCCAACACTCCGATGATGAAGGTGTAACTGATTTCAGTGTTCCCGCAATGATTCTCCAACCTGTTACGACCAAGCAGCACAAAATCTTGTTGTAACCATGCAACTGTGGGTGTATTACCCAACATGCACAGGGCTGCGTTCTTTGTCAGGGTCTGGGACACATTCAATAAATCATTTACAAAAGATTAGTTTTCTTGGTGAATCTTTAACCATGTCACAGTCATTGGCCTACAGCATGTGTGGAAAACAAAAATTATGCAAAATTTGTCCGCAATAGTATAATATGCACTTTAAGGAGTTACTGTAAACTACATGCAAAATTGTCATTCGTATAAAACTTGTACATGTAAGTTATGTGACAAGACTTTCTTCTGTGTATAAAAACAAACAACTGTCAACTGTCCATGTATGTTAGTTTGAGTGAATTAGAGGTGACACGCTTACTGCCGGCATAATTAAATTAGGGCATACAAAGTGAGAAATGTTAATGTGTTTCAATTCAAAACAATATTCCCTTCAACACAAGAAATAGCTGGCAGCAGGAGATGCAAGTTGGAGCTCAAGACTTCAGTGCCTCAGTCAAAATTTTATACATCCAAGTCAAAAGCAGAGATAAACGTACTCTTACGTCTTCCAAGAGAGACAATGACTGTCTTGATATTTTATGTTAATTGCAATTTATTTAGATGACATATTGTACTGACGAAAGTTTCTAAACTGCCAAATCCAGAGATTTAAATAGAAAATAAACAAAGAACTGCAAACAGTTTTTCTGGATTAAGGCTGTAATCCTATTTGCCTTGGAAAAAAAAAAAAAAAAACACACTCCAAACAGTGGTCGGTCACAACAAGGGCAAGAAAATAATCTAAGATCCAGTCTAATTCTCTAAAAATTTTAAATCCACAAGGGTTTATTTCTCCATAAGGTCAAGCATGACTTGCCAGTTAACACTGTAATGTTGTAACTGAGAGATTAGGAGTGTAAAGAGCATTTGAATGCAAATCTTATGATGGCACTACCAGTTAATTTACTGAAGGACACTGACACTTGTTCTTACACTCAATATTTATAATACAAACCAAAGCTAAATGGACTCAACCTGCTATGGTACAATGTTGCCTCCAGGCAAACACACCCACTTTTTGGCCTTTTATACTAACACAATATGTCCCAGTTACAATGTAATCTAATGTACAAGGCAGGACTCAAAGGAACAAATAGAAGTGGTTTAATTTGTCAAATGACTAATTGCTGAATCCCTTTTTAGCAGTTTCTCACACAGATCATCTCAGCCATTTCTCTCCACAAAAATGGTCAGAAAACGCCTTTTCCTGGTCTTTATTAGTCAAGACCAAATCTGATTATCAATATTAGAGGAGTAAAGCTTAATTACTAATAGTAATATGTAGTTTATTTGATGAATAAATAATGAAAAATGTTAAAATCTAAAAGTTGTCTTGAGGCAACACTGTGACCATTTCCGAAAATTGCAAATGTTGCCTCAAGGCAACATGGTATGGAATCACCATGACACTGTCACATTTTGGTAATGTGTATTTAGGTATAAATCAGTGATTGCTGACCTTTTATTGATTTGGGTTTTTTTTTTAATTTTTAGATTATTATTTTTTTTTTTTTAAATTGTAAATTGGGCATAATTGACAATAAATGTTCATCCTCAATGATGAGTAAGCCAATGATGGCAGCAACTTAAATGATGGCAACAAATGTCAGGAAAGAAACAG
>JAPZDX010000013.1:16527300-16537685 GCA_029783625.1 Naso annulatus | reverse complement strand
CTGACCTACTAGGGTGCCTCGTGCCTTTTTTACTCAAAATAAAAGCTGCTTGGCCTTATTTTCGGTAATGTCTGCATGAAAAAGTAACTTTAACCTATGTGTTATCACAAGTTACAGTAACTTTTTTGACCAGAAGCCAGTGTGCCGGCCACAGTGCAAGTCTGACAGAGTAATATTTTTAGTTACATACCACATGACCTAACCAATGACCCGTGTTTTCAATGCATGCCCTTTCTGCAGTCACTAAAAATCAGGTATTGAAAGAAGTGCCAGCATACAAGAAACACAAAAGATACCGGAATTTAAAGTTCACCGCAGTGCATTGAACAGTCAGTGCCACAAAACCCACAGTTCAACCACCAATAAATAAGTCTTGCCTTGCAAATAGAACATATTCAGGTTGTGATTCAAAATAACATTTTGGCAGCAAAGATCATACATCTTGCGTCTTATAGACAAGCACAGTGATTCTCAGAAAAATTCCGTTACCTCCCGTAGTCTCATCAGTGTGCTTTCATCGGCTCTGTTTGAGAAAGCCAGTCTGAAAATCTTTTTGATGGTGGCTCCACGGACCAGACAAATACTATTTTTCATTGTTTAGCTATTCTCCCGCTGAACACTTGCCGTGTCATCACAGAGGACTCTGCTGTGAATGGAATGTGGGAGTTGTAGTTTTGAATTATGAGCAGCAGGTAGGAGGAAAAGATTTTAGTAAGCTGTTATGTGAACACACACACTGTGCTCCTAAATTATTGTTAGGGTTTGCACAGATATAAATATCTAGTGGCAAATGCAAGTGAAATACTCACACTGCACAGCTCTGTGAAAGCCATGATGTATGCAAAATAAATTGTTTTTTCCCATAATAATAAAAATGATGTTCCTGTTTGCTCCTTTCTTTCCTTTTTCATTTCATCCTTTATTCTCCACCAAAGCATGACACCTGCGTTCACCCACAACTCGCCCCAACCTTCCTGGGTCCGCTAGATTGCCGAGTCTTTTGGGACCACTCTTCATTACTTGCCCTCCATAGGCCCCTCATCTCCACACGGCCCTCTTCATTTAGCCCTGGCTCAGAGCACAGATCGGACTAAATGGCTTTCTGTCGGCCCCTCATCCAAGAGTTTCAGCTTCCAATTAAAACGAAATGGAAAGTGGCCCCCACCTCGCCCCGCACCGCTCCCACGACGCTACAGATGAGCCCCCACTCACCATCAACCCCACCTGCTCAAACAAGGCAGCGAGAAATGGCCGCTCACCCCCTGTAATAACCCACTGCAATGTGTACCAAGGCTTTACTTGACCACTTAATTATTCATAGTTCAACATCATTCATGCCTCCTTTTTTCTCCACATTCAGTGCTTTTATTATGTGAGGTCACAGCATGTTAAAACATCCTATACAAGACAGACGAGATTCTAGTGTAAATAGCTGCCATTATTACTTGCTGGTACAACATCGGCATCACGGTAAAATGCTGTATGAAATAGTTTGGATGACAATTTGGCCTCGCAAGAAGGCCAGTTTATTGGCAGCCACTGTGCAACTCAATAAGTCAGTATGGTTCCGACTCGCTTAATTGCTGGAGTGGCTGCGGAAAAAAATAATAATAAAAAAAGAAAACGTATTTAATTACAATCCAGATCTGAACCACGGGTGCTCTCATTGAAATTCAAACACCCTCAATTATTGCAACGGGGGTAACATTCGCTCAGTGACCTTCACAGTTTGAAAGATGGATTAAACGTTCTGAGCAGTGGAAAGCAGACTGTCCTCCCACTCAATAAGCTCAAAATGATGATTAATCTGTGAAAAGCACCGCAGAGCTCTTTTTAATGCATGGGTAAAGACCTGGGATTCAGCTGGGACCGTCCGCTCAGCGGGGCTGCGCACTCAGCCCCCAGAATTATCTGTTTAGAACCACCTCCCTTTGACTAAGCCAGGTGTCTGGGATGTCGTAATATTCCTTTTTAACTATTTCTTATGTACCAGAAACTCCAAATCTGCTTTAAACACCCCTTTGAAGTGCTATTCTAATGCAAGATGTTATGCATATTTGAACTCTTTGAAACACTGTATTCAAACAACATTATTCACAGAGCTCGCAGGAATAAGAAGTGCTCTGGACAAAAGCTGGTGACGATAACTCAATTCGCAGTAATTCTTATTCCTTTGAACCTCCGGACCTCTGGTACAGGAGTGGTCTGTTCAGGTTGCGGCCATTATTGATGAGGTTTGGAAAAAGTCTCAGGCCTCTCCGTCCGCTTTGGGCCTTTGTTATTGACCTGGTGATTGATTTAAGCCCTCATAATTAGCAGGCCTAATTTAATTAAAGTGCAATTTAACGATACAGTGGGCAAAGGCAAAGGCAGCTGTGTCATTGATAGATCAGTGCAGGCCTGATATGAAACAGGCACTGGCAGATGATGTATTCCACACACAGCAGGTTTGTCACTGACGGAGGCAGAGACAAAAGAAAAGACAAAGATCGTAGTGGAGGGACAAAGAGGGAGAGAGAGTGGACTAAAGAGACAGGCGTTTGTTTTTCCAAACATCAGCCCACAAACAGCATCGTCTGTCTGCAACACCCGCCCCTCCACATCTCGCCGCTCTCCGGCCTGATGTGGACAAATGCAGCCTCACATCTCTGATCTAATTTGCTTAACAGCATTAGGAACCTGCCTGTCCCTGTAATTTGCTTCAAGTGAATCCACATCAGGCCCTGAACTTTTATGAGCCAGAAGCCATGTCTGTTCAAAACAAAGCACAGAGAGACTGATTTAAAGGCTGGAGATCTTTGCTGATTAAAAGGAGTGCGGGAGTAGGGCAGTTAATAATACACTTGGAAATATCTGTTATGTTATATACCACACATGTCACTGACAGAAAAAAGAATGTCACTGAGAATATGATATGTAGATTCCTATTGACAATAAATTGCTAACTCAAGCTTGATTAAGGATTAGTAAAATAAGAAAGGGATTCATTTAATTTAAGAGTAGTTCTAATCAGAGTTTAGTCAAACTTGGTTTAAAATTAGTTAATTTAGATCCAGATTAAAACTAAGCAGAGCTCTGTTGTACCATTTAAAATTAATTTCAGTTCAGTAAAGCTAAATTTGTTTAAACTGAATTTAATCTGAACTTAATCAACAGGGACAAGCTGAATATTGAATACATATACATAAATAAATATATACATTCTGTCAGTACCTAGTAAGAGTAAAAAGTGGTGGACGGGGGCGGTAACGGTTAAAACGGCTGATTCTCTGAAACAACACACTTCATTGTTGCTAGCTAGCTAAAAAGTTGTTAGCTTAACACTGATTCCTGACTAGACATGACGTGAGCGAGTGAGCTAACAGTGGATCACTTTCGTTTTTTTAATGAGGATGTCCTAACAGCTGAAAATATCGCTCACCTTGGCTCTATTTAAGCGAAATTTCGTACACGTTGCCTGTTTCCAGCCTATTTTGATTGGTTGAAATTAATGTCAACGTCTCTCCGTTTCCACCCCCGCCTGTCAACAGCCAACTCAACTGCTCATTCTGCTGCAACGTCGCTCAGTCAGTCTTTATCCGCTAGAGGTTGCTCACGTTACATCTAGTTAGGAATCAGTGTAACAGAACTTGTGATGGCTGTAACTGCCATTTTTTGATAGATTGGCTCAATCCTCCTGTTCCACTCCTAAGCAGTTTCCTTGATGAACCAGTATCTTGAAAAATAAATCGTCATTGTCATCTAAAACTCAAGTGACTTAATCTGTCTCCCAGTTTTCTTTGAGGAACTTAATCATTTTGGTCAATCCATCTCAAAAACGCCGCCATTCTAAAAAATGAACCTCCTCAACTGTAGGTGAAAAGTTAACCTGAGATCACAATTTAAAATGGAGTTTAAAGTTTTGGTGCAACAGAATAGAATTTAGTCTTGGTTTGGAATAAAACTAAACTGAGGTTTAAAGAGAGGTTGAAGATTTAATCTTTCTTAATTTTTAAACCAATTTCAAAGTTTGGTGCAACAGAATTTAAACTTAAACCACAATTTAATCTGTTTTAAAAGTTAATCCATGTTGGTGGAGTCCAATCTAAAAGGGCTTAATCCGATGAAAAGGTCATGAGAAACTCTGTTCATATTCTTTTTTTTTTTTTTTAAGTTTTTTCATCCAGACAGACTTTAAACAATTCCACATAGTAATTTTTATTCATTTATTTATTTTTTCCCCCCATACCACAACGTAAAAAAGGATAGACACTGGCTCATCCATATCGCCGAGTGGAATTAACAAAGTTGACTTCTAACACCCACGGTTTCCATGTTTGTTCAGATTTTGGCAAACGTTCCAAATCAGCACAGATTCTTCGTACCAGCCCCTCTCCCCCCTGTCCTAACCTAGCACAGCAACACATATTTGACTCCCTCTCCTCATTATCAAAAGGAATAGTTCATCTAAACTGAATTGCAAGCACTCTCCTTTAAAGGATGCCGGAGCCCATGGGTGCACTGTGTGAAATATGAAAGACAACACATGTCCTCATCAGAGGACAGGCACTGCCTCGACTTCTCCTCTTGGCACGCAAACATAGGACTGTAGCATGGTAACCTCCCTCTCTCTCTCTCTTCCCCTCACACACGTATGAATCAAGAGAAAGCAGACACCGGGGTCACACTCCTTTGATTTCCTTCCAGATCTGCAGTTTCCAGTCCAACAGGGAGCCAACAGTTTGCCAAATAAATAAAACATTCAGTGAAACAGGGTCCAATACAGTAAGCAGTAAGGCAATGACTTGTCAGTGCTATCGTACATCATCACAATTCTTAACATCATAACAATATGCAGAAAATAAAAGCATGCTCAAACCGGTTTTGGCCGCTCTCCTGACACCCATTTAAAGCCATTTAGAGAACTTCTGGGTAGGATGGATGAGGTCATTATGACCCTCTCATCATCCACTAACCAGTTTAACTCTTAGCTCAGCCTTTTACAGTGTTCCCTTATCCCCAACATAAATGTAAATAAGTGTCTCATGGTCTAAGTCATTGTGACGTATTGGTTGTTTTAATGGTGTTGGAGTCCGATTGGCGGGTGGTGGAATAAAGGGTTCAGATGGTGAAGAGGGTGTGGCTAAATCCTTGGGTGCAACAGTCATGTCCAATCTGTTCACAGGGGCCATTTGGGTGTGTAATTTTGCCCTAATGGCGGTTTCCTCTGAGGGGATGGATATGGCGGATAAAAGAACTTTTGTAACATGAAGAACATACCATGTGTAGTTAAGTCTGCACGGCTATGACCAGGTCGGGTCATACGTCGGCAGCTGGTGAAGGCTGCTGTTCTGTTTGAAAGTACCCAAGCTGGGATCATCTGTTGTTCAAATGTAGGTGTCCAAAGCCATGAAGCCGCTTTTAACTGCTGATTGAAAACAGCAAGATTCTGGCTGCGGTTAGGGTGGAAAAATATTGGTAATTGCTTCGTGAGGTCAAAGGAACGTTAATAGCACTATTAGGAGTTATTACCGGCAGCTTGTCTTTTTATGTCAATGCCATTGTGCAGTGCAGCGGTACAGTGAAGTCCTGTTTGGTCTTGTGTGTTGTACAGTGTTTAGTCAAACTGCATTAACTGGAGGTAATGAGGGTACAATTATGGCTCCTTAACCTTTTGTGAAGCAGAGGGAAAAGCGTCGTCTGCTTTTTTTCCTCTTTTCTCTCCGCTCGCCAAAAACAGATTCGTTTCACATGTTGCCATCGTTTGTTACCTTTGGCCAGTTTAATGTTTCCATAAGGGGCGTCAGTCACCTCGCACAATTAATGCTTCGTATTTTTAGCCGGGCAGATCAGGGAGGAGCGCCGTCATTGTAAATATTTTAACAGCTATTTGGCTAAATGCTCTGGTTGAATTGCTTGTTTCCTTTATTTGTTCATACAGAGAAATCCCCGCGTTGCCCATTTTGAGACGTTTCTATATCCTGTCCTTTGGCCTCCATTGTTCTGCTGCGGACAGGCTGCTCATTGTAAGGGAGCGTGTGACATCGTCTGACAGGGAGGCCTGCTCCGCTCACGAAGCTGTCACACAGATGTGGACCTCAGCCCTTAAGGAGGGGTGGTGGCCAGAAACACACCATTTACTGTGACCTTTGAACTTGTCCTTGTTAAGCCCTTGACGCCAAAGATGGGCTCAGGAGGGAGTCCCCTCACCCCACCCCCTTACAACTACATGTTGTACTTGCCCATAGCTAATGGCGTGACGCGCACACACGCACACACAGACACACACACAGGCATGCTTACAGTAGGTGCCCTTTAGGCCAGTGGTTGATGGAAGATGACAGCCCCTCAACACACACCCTTTGCCCCAACCCTCCAGCAGTGTGTGTGTGTGTGTGCATGTGTGTGTGTCTGTGAGAGTGAGTGTGTACAGCTCCTCTCCTCCTAAGCAGACAGCTGCTACCTCCCTCCCAAGCTCCCATCCTCTTCTTTCTCCTTGGTCCTTTTTACGTTCCAGCCTGCCCGTCCATTTGAAGGTAACAAGACTCTGCACTTTGCTCTCCCTCGTCCCCTCTCTCTTCCTCTTTTCCTCTCTCCCTCTTTTTCTTGCACGAGTCTCAATAATCTAATGCTGCAGCTGTCCAGTGGCCAAGCCTCTAACCCTTTTGCTTCCCTTTATTGTTGAAGAGGCTGGTGGATTTTTGGCCACAGATCAGGGCTCTGAGCCCTCCCTATATGGGAGGAACAGAGAGTGATGGGGAGGGAGGGGCAGAGAGCAAGGCATGAGTGCCATGGAGAGTTGAAAAGCCTTGTTGCTTCCCTACTCCCCTGGTTACCAAGGGATCAACGGGGCGCTAAAAGCACTCAGGGGAGGAAGAAATGGAGGGTTTTTAGAGAGGAGCAAAGAGGAGATTCAGAATGATGGAGAGACAAAGAAAACAGGGCAGAGAAAGATGCATGTACATTCAGCCTGCGTCTCTCTTCTGCTGTCACTCAGTGTTCGGCTTTGGCACAGACAAAAGGAAAGACGATAAATGGGGTGGCAGTAAATGTGAAGGGAGATAGCTTTCACTGCTGCACTGGTCACAAGGAGACACTGACCCCTGCAGCACTGAGTCACTGTAGACGCCAGCAGACATCCTGAAGGACTTCACTGCATGAACTGTCAATCTTAACTGATAACAGTGTGTCATATCCAGCTGTAGAAGTGTTTTTGATTAAAGCAGTCTTTGTCCGGAGTGTCAGATAACGGAGAGGCTGTGGCCTCGCTGGTGTGATGTCTCGTTTTATATCTAATGAACCACAGTGGCCACTTAAACACCACCTCGTGAGTCCATTGTCAAATGTCAATCACGTCTGTGTTTATGGTGGAAATTGACTGGTAGTTTAGGCGTGTTGTGCATTCAAATTCGGAAATGAAAACACCCCCAACGGCTGCGATAATGCGCTCTTAAATCAAAACACCAGCACTAACAAAACCACTGGTGTAAGACGGGTCTGTTTTTTTGTTTCGGCTACACAATGTGACAGCAGGTGTCTTTTAAAGGTGTAAAACACTGGCACAGCTTTCCCAAAAACATTATAAATCCTGCCAAAGCAGTGAAATGATTCCACTTTATATCCGAAGTAGCTGACAGATGTCCTTGGAAGGAAAGTCAATGTCTGAATCAGGAAGGTGTGAGGCGGATCACTCCACTTTCACTAAGAAGAAAACCCTAAAGAAAGTTCTTAAACAGTGAAAGTCTCATTGTGTTTGCAGAATTTTGCCACTTTTAACAAAGCGAGATTTTAATACTGTGCTCTGCAATTCTCCCCCAATATCTTTTCTGTCCCATTACTCTCATTCACAGCTCATTTTCTCTCGTCTCTCCTTCATTGCCGACCCACTCTGGTTTGTTCACTCTCATGAAATTTCTTTCTTTTGTATCACTGAGCTCTTCTTTCCTCGAGTGTCATTTTCACACTTCCCTCAGTTTTTCGCACCATTTGTCTGGAGCATACCTGAATAGAAATATCACCTCGTTCTGGTGCTGCTCAGACGTCAACTTGTGCCATTTTATTGTAATTTTTACTTGTCACATTCACACACTGTCAGCGTGCTTGCACTGTGACTTTTGGCCTCATGCAAGTGAAGGATACCATCCCTTTGTTGCTCTGATGATAAAAATCACAGATATCATGTTTTTTTTTTTTTCTGTATTCTTATTTGTTCTTAATTCCATCACATCACATATTTCAAGCAAAAAGATGCTGAGTGGGGAAAGAAAAACTCCTCAGTCATTTGCCACCTATAGGAGCAAATTAACAGACACGAACTTGCGGTTGAGAGCTGCTGTTACTGCCATTAACTGCGCGTCACTTTCTGTGATGATTCACCGTGAATGAGCTCGCCTTTCAGATTGTTCTGCTGCCTGACGAGACAAAGACATCCAGCATCATCACTGAGAATAAAAATCTTGTCTCGTATTTATTATTCTTGTCCAATTTCACCTGCCTTCTCCGCTCTGTGCCCTCCTGCCTTTATTTATGGACTTCCACAGGTGGTCAGATACATTTTACTCAAAATATATGTGCATAAAAAATCCAGCTAATCCACCTGGGAGTTTTCCCTAAAAGGCTTTGTGAATAATGGGCCCCACGATGCACCTGGGACCTCAGCCGACACATAATTAAAGGCGGGGGCGAGCTGGACGGTTAGAGAGGGGAAACAGACAGGTAGGGTGAGTCGAGGTCTCTTAAGGTGGACTGTTGATGAAATTTTCATGCTCCCATCCCGCCGAACCTCCAGACTGTAATAAAATAAATAAAGAAACAGGGGACGGATTCTGTCTGTGGCACGCCTGTGTGTCGCCGAAGATATCCTGGCTTCTGAATGGGGTTGAATCCATTTCCATAAAAGAAAAAAAAAAAAACAGGGAGGCACAAAACCTATTTGGATGTGCTTGACATTTTAGTAAAGGAGAGGGAATGAGGAAGGTGAGGGGTGAAGGCGGGGAAATAGCAGCAGCTAACAAAGCTTTTCAGCAGACTCTCCCAAGGAGACGATACGCTGTCTGGGCACCGACACGCTCTCTGACACACACACAGAAAAACACCACCCCACACACAAAGATCAGCAGTCACCATCTCCTTTTAAAATGAAGACGTTTTGACGTCCAGTGTGCCTTTCACTTGATGAAGCTCCCCAGCTCCTCCTGTAACGAACCTTCAACACATGATGATGAGTTAAAATTGAACCCTGTGTTATTAAAGATGTCTCCATCCTTTTCTACAGGCAGTATGTCATCACTGCATGTAAGTGGCCTGCTCAATCTGTACCATCTCTATAGAGAGAGCTCAGATAAAGATTTTATTCCCCATTAATGAGAGCATGAAGCAGCGCTCCCTCGTCCCAGAGCCTAGTTAAGTCCTCAGACGTCTGGCTTGCCTGTAAAAGCCACCTCCTCCCGGCCCCGCTGCCTAATGACCCTGGAGGAAGATGAGTAAATGAAATGAAGAGTAAGAGTGAGAGAAACAAATTACAGCGGGCTTTCCTGCACTCTAGATCTGATCACATCATTGCAAAAATCCGGCTGCCGTGCCAC
The DNA here is from genome assembly GCA_029783625.1 of Naso annulatus. Taxonomy (NCBI): domain Eukaryota; kingdom Metazoa; phylum Chordata; class Actinopteri; order Acanthuriformes; family Acanthuridae; genus Naso; species Naso annulatus. The sequence goes on along the minus strand of JAPZDX010000013.1, from coordinate 16,528,122 downwards.
GCCCAAGGCCAGACCCGATTGACTGAGCAGGAGCAATCGATCAAGGCCCCTTTGTCGCCACAGTCACTGTAACGTTTGGCTGGGGAGGGATGTTTCCGCAGCATCAGTGCTTCAGTCTGAACTCCACTGAAAGTCTCTTTTGATTTAGAATACAGGCTGTTACTTGGTCCTGCAGGTAATTGGATTAAAAGCCAGAGGAGAGATCTAGACATAAGAGGAGGAGATGCAAGCACAGCCAAACACAAATAATGACACAGAGAGAATGAGGGTTTTTTTTCTACTTTGATGGAACAGTCTTGTAATGATTTATTTATTTTTTTCTCTGTTTTTATAGGAGGAAGAAGAAGAAGAGCAGAGGAACCAAGAAAGGAGGATTGAGCGGATAGAGCCAGTAGGGAGAGCTGATTCCTCTTTGGATCATTCGCCTGTGTTCAGTCTAGAGTGAGTCATCGCCAAAACCCCCGACCACCACTACCACTTGAAAAAGGCTCTGTCATCCAAATTATACATACAAATAAATGTTGATAGCTTTGATTTATTTTTCCAGATGCCCACAGCATTGTATTTTTTTCAAATAAACACCATGATAAGGTGTTGACGTTTGTTTGTGCATGTGCCCATCTTTAATGATCTACACAGTCATGAAAGTCACAGAGTGAATTCTCATAACTTTGGTGAACAATCATTAGGCTTTTTCTTTATAGTTTCCAATATTTTGGCTTATGATTAAAACCAGTGTTAGTGAGTAGCTAGTCACATATAACGAAATTACTGATTTGATTACAAAATAAATGTACAGTAACTGTCATCAGTTACAGTTAC
>JAPZDX010000013.1:16513749-16524163 GCA_029783625.1 Naso annulatus | reverse complement strand
GGGAAGCACCGGTTCCCAAATCTCTCAAGAGTGTGTTGCTAAGACAGAGACAGGTCTGGGGCAAAGTTAATTTTCTCCTGATTTGTGTGTTTGAAAAATGTCATTTTTGTGTCAGAATGTTTGGAAGATATGTGTCTTGTAAAAAAAAAAGGGTCCAATATGCATCTTGGTGACGACGGGGCGAAAGAATTTATCGTAACCTGAGATCAAGTTCATTTCTCTCATAAGAATGAAGTGACTCCAGTCTGCTTCTAGTCTCCTAAAGGGGCGGGGCTGTGGTGAAACCCATGTGACATGTGATACAGGAAATGAGCGGTCAGTGAGAGGTCTCGCTTTCTATTACCCATCTCTGGTACAAATTACAAGGTCATTTATTCATCCTTGTGCTCAGACGGTGCTGTGGGCAGTGATCTTGCAAGTGATCTTTTTTAAATCTCGAATAGGCAATACATTTTTCAATACATTTTTCAGGAATAAAGGCATAAAAACCTAGATTTAAATGTGGAAAAATGCAGAAAAGTTTGCTGGAGCTACCAGCCACTGCATCTGCATGCAACTGTTTTGTAACAAAAAACTCTATCAGTGAGATGGAGAGAAATTGAGAGGGTGGCAGTGCATTACAGACATCACAATAACAGAGCTTTTACGAAATTATCATCTCCCTCGAATCTCTAAAAGATGCGGCTTTATCCCCAATCCCCCCCCGCTGCTGCTTTGAATACTGATCACGGATCAACCCAAACTCCTTTATCTACTGTCTCTTGTCTGCTACCAGATCAGAAGCCATTAGAGTGTGTCCACGCTGTAATCTCCATGCGCAATACTTTGTTTTCAAGCTGCCAACACTTATGAAGATAAAGCACAATCATGTCCACTTGCACCCCGCCTGCAATTACTCTCCGTTCAACACACTTAAGATGACCTGGCAAGGCCGGCTCAGACACTGAGGAAGAGGGAAGGGCCTTGCGTGATCTTTAATTTCAACTTAATGCTGAACCGTTTACCCCCATTGAGAGGGTGAGATGAGTCTGCGGCGTGAGCGTGGACGTCCACATTATGCAGCCAATTAGAGCAATGTCCTGAAAGTGGCCCCGTTCAGATGAAATGCAAAAGAGCTCTGCAAATTTGCCCTTGACGTCTGCAGTAAACACGGTTGCATTTTAACTGTGCTGTTTTCTGCGTCTGGTGAAGTGATAGGAGGCGACTGAAAATCACAGAAAGCTCGTGTCCTTGCCACTGATAAGCTGTTGATTGCAGTGGAACTGACATTTTAGCTTGGCTTCTGAGTAGTTTGGGCTGCGATATATTTCATCATTATTTTTAATTTCCCAAAAGTAAGCCTCCAAACTTTTTGTCAGTTTATGCAAGGACGCCAGACGTTTGCACTCAGTCACTCTACCTGCTACCTCAGGCATCTGCCGCCTTAGAGACGGATGGAGTTTGTAGTTCTGCTGTGCGAGCGCACATCAGATCTCTTTGCATGTGGTTATCCTCGGGGCCTAACTAAAGCCCCAAAGGAGCTCACTGATGTATTTATTTAGAGGAGGGAGAGAGGGGGCGTATGGGGTGAGGAGGGTGGGGAGGATTTGAAGGTAAAGGTTGCCTTTTTTTTTTTTTTTTTTTTTTTTTGACGAGTGCTGAGATGGCACTGCTGTGGAACTGCTCGGGTATTTATTACAGCACTGCCGGCTCTCGTCTTAAGCTCCAGTGAAGGCAACTGCAGCGTTTCCTCTGAAGCCATGAGATGATCTCTTAGCTGTTGGTCCGGATTACCTCAGACAACCCGCCCTGTCATTCTCTCAAACCTGCCCACAGAAAGGCAGACAGAGTGGGGGACAGGGGCGCGAGAGAGGCTTAAAATTTTATTTTGTAATGCAGTGCTTCTCCGGGCTGCAGGAAAATGCAGGTTTTTATCCAAGATTAAGTTTGAAAAGTTAACTTTTGGGGTCTGTAGTGTGCAAAAGTACCATACAACAAAATAGGGCTGAAGTTACTTTGGAGACGTAATTACTTTTCCCAACTCGGGAGTTAATTTCAGACATGCACACTGATAGAATAAAAACAATTTTAACAACTTTGCATGCATATTTTCTCATTCTCATTTGCTTTACTATGAATGGTGCTAATCTTTAATATTTACATCTCTTTCCTTCTTCATACTTTCTCCCCTCTACTTCTGTGGACTGTCATTACCGTTTGTGATTCAGAGGACAAGGCTTGCAACTTGTTCCCTGCTGTTCACCACTTTGATATGTGACTGTGTGTGTGCTGCAATTTCAGCTAAATTATGTTTTATCTGTGAGCTTTTGTGTGATCATTTCCAGGACTCAGGGCTTGCAAGTGAATCGTCTGGAACGTGGGGGCAAAGCCGAGCAGGAGCGGCTCTTCAAGGAGAACGACTGCATCATCAAAATTAATCAGAGAGACATTCGCCACCTACGCTTCGAAGAGTAAGATCTGAAGTATTGACAGCTATGAAGCGTCTGCTCTCCACACCTGTCTGAAACTTAACTGCTCCTGCTTTCCCAAATATTTCATGTCCTCTCCTTGTCAAGTGCACTGACTCTCGTGCTTATTTCAATTTATTTCACTTGTTTGAAAACTTGGAAAGAAACTTTTTATCCTGGCACATGATTTGCACAGTGATACAGTCAAGGGCCTAAATCCCAGGGGGGACATGGCACCCCTTTCAGACAGAGCCCCTCCCCAAAAATATGGCTCTATAATATAACTTTACCATAAAATATGATTTTAAATGTCATAGTAATTTGCACTGAAAGCACTTGAATATCAGTATGTGCTTAGTAAAAAAACACCCTCAATTAACACTTCCGCCATGGTGTCCCCCCCCAACACTGACATCAGATTGCTGCCCCTGGATAAGTTAATATAAAGATCACCTTGTAGGACATCAATAATATTAATAACTGTATTTAAATAGCACTTTTCTAGCTACTCAAAGTGCTCCACAGTGGAGGGAGGATCTCACCAACCACCACCAGAACGCTCAACACACAACAGCTTGAGATGCAGCGTGAGACGAGGGAATAAGCCAGTTTACATGACGGAATGATTAGGGGTTCGGGTTGAAAGAGCCAGGTTGGGAATTCAGTCAGGACTCCGGGGAACCCCCTACTCTTTAAGTTCAGTAACAGTAAATAGTGCTGCGCATGATAAGTGATGCTTAAACTTCAGGGAGACACGACACCCACACAGCTGCACAATAAAAGAGAAATACGACGAAACGTCTATGTCGGGCTTCCTGTAATATGCCTCAGTGACCTGCAGTCCTTCACCACGGCTTCGCCCCCTGATCCAAAACCGCCTACACTCTCCTCTCGATTCCTCTCTTTCGATTCATCGCTTCCCTTTATTTCCGAAAGTGGGATGAAGATATAAACCTCAGCCTTTTCCCCTCGTTTAGCCAAAGCCTGCTTTCTCCCCCTGCACATGCATATGATAAGCCTGAACGTGCGCACTCATGCATACTTGCACATGCTCTGACACACACCGTTACAAGTACACCAAACCATAAAGTGTTATCTACACTCGCGTGTGTCTCTTAGGCTGAGAAATAGATTGCTTCTGGAGGCAATGTGCGGAGGTCCGTTTGGCTCTCTCCCTTATCATCTCCTGCTCCACAGGAAGAAATAGCCAGGACTCCTGCCAGCAAAGGCCCAGCCTACAGTCAGACTGGGCTGGACACAGTCATCTAAAACCACTGGGCTTAGAGCCACCCTGCTGGATGATTGGCACAAACTCAGACAGAAACCAAGTGCGGACCCCTCTTTCTTCAGAAGTAGTCAGACAATGCCAATTTTTTCTTGAACATTTTTTTCCACTGTCATAACATGTTTTTTCAAGCAATACATGCCTATAATTTCCAAACCACCTCTGGCAACGATAAGAAGATCTCTCCATCAGCACACAGAACTCCAGGCTATCACAGTTGCCTCGCCACATTATGCTAATGTGTTCACCAGTTTGTACACAAAGCCACTAAGGTTTTAGGATTCTTTTTTTTTTTCTTTTCAAAAAAATGACACTATTGTTATTAGCAAACATCCTATTTTCCACCCAAGCCTTTTCTAGTGTGAAAGAGGCTTACAAACCAAATCCACGAGGGAGTGATGTTTTGTAGCGTTCTGCACTTACCCTCCCCTGACGAACACACGCTCCTCGCCGGCATCCAAATGCATATGATGTTTGCGATTTTGCATGAAAATTAGGTGAAGGAGCTAAACTTTCTCCCCCTTCTCGCTCCCTTCCTCTTGATTGTGCGCCTCACAGAGCGACAGTTTAAAGTGATAGTCTAATCTCCTTGGATTGTTTTGCTTGGGTAAATATTTTGAGGCGCTTAATCTTACTGAATGTAATGATGCATTGATGGAGTGATTTATTATTCAATCAGGCCCACGTGGAGTCTGATTACTCGAGTGATGGCACTGTATATGTGCAGGTGGGAGCGTTCACACACGCTCACTCACTCAGTCATCACCCCTCTGTGTGCACATGTGACTGATTTTTGTAAATTACAATAGGAATAAAGATGGGGGACCAAATCTTCCATAAGTGGCTTTGTGTGGCATGCACACCTCGCCTCTGTGACACAGCTCGAATGAAGTGCTGTCTGTTGTGTTGGAAGCAGCTTAGCTACCATTTGGATAGAATCAGCATAGTATTACTGGTGTGGTAATAGGGGTCTGGAAATAGAAGGTTGGATTTTTGGAATTCAAACATCCACTGTGCCTCTGGCCCAGCATGGCTCGCTCCCGGCCAGCCTATCTATATGCTAAGTGCCACCAGCAGAACCAGACCAAACAACTCTTGTTTTCTGGAATGATGTCGAGCGCCCGTTTCGGCTTATCTGGCCCCAAAAACTTGCATGAGACACAGTGTGTGTTTTGGCTTTTTTATTATTGTGTTTATAAGAAATGAAGTGCGTGTCTGCTCACCATGGTACCTCATTGTCTGGAAAGCTTCCTTGATGCATGATTCATAGTCTCTGCTCTGACTGTCATTGCCGAAACTCATGTCCATTCATCTTAAGCACACACGGACACACACAAACCCACAGACTGCTACACTGTAGAGGGACTTGGTTACTCATACAGTACATTTCACTGACATAATATAGAATACACAATATATAATGTTCAATCACTGACTCGCCATGCTTATCTCTTTTCCGCCTTGATGCTGGTTATTATAGATAATGCAATTTTTGTCTTCTACTGCTATGTGGTGAGTAGTCCTGCTGCATGGCTCAACTTTCCCTATCGCCTCTCAACATACAGCACCGCACGGCCATCCTTATCCCTCTCTATCTGTCAAGCTGTGATTGTACATTATTGTACTTGTATCTGTTATCATAAAGCTAATTCATTTCTGTCCACATGACCTCACCCCTCTCTCCCCCCTCACTATATCTGTATCCCCTCCAGGGCGCAGAATATTTTCATGCAGGCGATGCGTTGCTCGGTCATCCTCTTCCATGTGGTCCCCGCAGCCATGAAGAGGCAGTACGAACTTTTGACCCAGAGCGAGCTCAGCCCGCCCCAGTCCAACAGAGTCCGCTTCAGCCAAGACTCCCAGCAGCCGGGGGAGCGGTCCAGTGTGGTGGGTGGGGTGATGTCCAGGACTGGACCACAGCCAGGCCTCAACCACAAGTAGGTTTGATGTCATTTGTGTTTGGTAGAGGAGTTACCCCGTGCATCCCCATGTTGAAGCCCAACATGTTGCCCTAAAGTGGATCCTTAAACAACCTGCACAGAATCGAAAGCCAATAGAAACAGAGAAACGCGTAATGGTGAAAGGAAATTTGCCATTTGTGTCAAACAGTTGATAAGTAAAATAACAAAAGTTAATTTTTTCACATAATTAGGTGAAGCAGTCTCAGTCTGCCGCAGTTTCCAGTGAAAGCAACTCTGTTTTAATTACACCAATCACTGACTTTCCTTAATATGCCCATCATGAATCCATCAAAGTTTAAAAGCTGCACAATTAAAGGCGAGAGAGCAGTTTATTACTAATTTTTACCTGAGATTTCCAAGTGTGCAGTGCTGATCATCTTGTTAAAAGCCTATTTTATCTGCTGGTGGTTACTAATAATTCTGTAATGTATTTGGCCTGATTCCAGAAAGCTGAATTTCTGGCCGTTTTTCAAATAGGTCCTTGTCTACAGGTTTACAGTAATAATTTTAATTATATGAATCATGAATCATCTACTATTCTCTGTGTGTTACATTGAGTCAATTGGTCAGTATTGCATGCTGCTTAGAGATGATCATTCAGTGTATAAACAATGTTATTGTGCTTTTTGTTTTTTTACGCTATACCTATTATTAGCTCAAAGCAAAGAGAGAAAACAGAATGCAATGACAAGAGACAGACACAGAATGGATGAATTCATTTAGCAGAGAACTGTATCAGAACTTTCACAAAAGAACAGCTCCAACCCCAAAAGCAATATGTCAACCAAACAATTACTTTCTGGAGATTTTCATCAACCAATCGATCCATGGAGCAGGCAGGGTCAGACCAATATTTCTGTTGTCCTAAGCTACTATAATTATTTCAAATAGTGGGTAAAAAAAAGTTTTAAATAGGATGTTTTGCCATAACATCACTATGAAACTAGAGGGGAACTCAGAAGCAGTTTACGCAGAGCAAGTTATTGCATCAAACAAAACACCTCTGTTGCGGTTCGGCTTTCCTTTTACATGACAGTGACGTGCTGACATCCCTGAATCCACTAACTTTTGAAACTGGTTTCCAGAGTGGAATCTTTTGAAACCGTAACCTTCTTTCTGGCTGTGTAAACTGGCAGAGTGCCTGTGAACGCGGTGATGACGCTAATGCTAAAGCTAGCACAAGTCAACGTGTTACAGTCTTCACTCTGATTAAACACTCTGCAGTGGATCCAAAGTAGGTCAAATATGAGGACAGTCTACTGAGGCGAATTTAAGTGTTGGTAGCATAATTTTGGAAGTCAATCTACTGCTAAATTTCTTTAATTTGTGGCTGCTTAGCGTTTAGCAGAACGAGGAAGTGAACAATTTCAGCAGCTCTGATGGTATGTCATTACAAACTTATACCGCCAACTACTGGCCTGGCATGCATACTACAGTGCTTTTCGGTTGTTCATGTAAACGCGGACATATTTTCAAGACACGAACAAGAGATTTTCCCGTTTTTAGTCGGGCTTCTCCCTTGTAAACGTGACCTCAGAGAGACCTCCACCAAACCCAGCTGTCCACTCCTCTATGATACACAAATCTCTGAGCCCAACGTCTGTATCCACCATACTATGTTGCTAATGATCTATTTGTGCAGGTAAAGGCAAATTAAACCATGATCTTTGTCACACTCTGTAGCCATCAGGGACCCCTGGCAGGAAGCACCCCAGAACCAAGTCGACGGTACATCGTGTTACCCCACACCCCGGTCTCCAGGACCTCGTCTGCCCCCTCCCCTTCCCTGCAGCGCAGGATAAGCACAAACCCGTCCACAAGCTCATACCTAAAGAACAAAGGCCGCAGGTTCAACATCCAGCTAAAGAAAGGTAAGACCCAGCTTTTACACTGATACGCCAAACTTGGCTTAGGATTAATCCTAATGATAAGACTTGCAAGCCTGTAACATAGTGCCTCTCCCTATGTGTTGAATTAGACATGAAAGTGTCATCTAATCTGTCCTGGATAAGGGTTATCTTCCCCGTTTGAGGGGTTCTTGTGTAACTAACCAGTTTAACCAAAGTCACTGTCTTGCCTTCTTGCAAGCAGCTTTTTGAGAGCTGCATTTTTGCGTCCAATCAGCCAGCCTGTGCTTTATTGTGGTCTGTTTAAAAAGGTGAATATGTACAGCAGTAAAACGAAAACTCAGTATATGAAACACTTTTGCCTCCAAGACTTTCTTGCAGTTTGGTGTTGTGCGTTTTTGCAAATACTCTTCAACTTAAACCCATAAGTCCGTCTCCTCTGGTTCCCGTAGGCTTCCATCAGCTCAGAGTCCCACCACACCCCTTCATGGAAAGTCAGTAGGACCCTGTTGTCTTAGTCTGATTAAACACGCTACAGAATGCTGTCATAACACCAGCACATACATATATGCATGATTGTGGAAATAACAATCTCCAGCATTTTCATTAGAATAATAATAAAAACAAAGATATAATAAAACTTTAGCTATGGCAATAAGATAGTCACAGGAGGGAGAGTCATTAAAACGATTCAGGACAAATGAGTTGTTGCGATTTTGATGAAGATTTCGAACTCTTAAACTTGTTGGTTCCTAACTCAGTTTTACGCAGCTGCCATTGTGGTGATTTCATCAACAAAGTCAAACTAAATAATAAGAGAAAACATGCAGAAATACTAGAACAGTGCCGTAAATGTAAATCTTCTGTTTTAATGTAATGAATTTAAATTGGCATCAACAGCATGAACATCAACAACTTATGTGGTAGAAGCAGAGAAGCAGAAATATTTTTGTAATGCATTAGGAACCAAATGCCTCTGTGTCACATTTCGGATGTAAGGAAAACATTTGCAGCATGAAATAGTGCAGAATTGCGATGGACATGTAATTTGAATGATGATATATATTTTTTTGTTATTTAATCCTATAATCACTTTTATCTTTAAAAAAATTCTAAATAAATAAAACAAAAACATCGTGCTGCTCTGCACCATCCAGAAAACAATATGATTTCCTGCGGAAGCTGATGCTTTATATGTTGAGCTGTTTTTATTGGCTCAGCTGTTTCAGCATGATGAAACCAGTGGTGGGGCCGGCTGAGTATATTTATGTATCACCACACCCTCCAAAATGATTCACCTTCACCCAGATCTTTAACAACCTCAATTAAGCAAAGTAGCCGGTGTTTTCAGAGATGCCCACACATCCCCCACCCAGGACCTACTGCTTTACATTCATCATTGTGCTACAGTAATGAAAATAGGGCACAGAAGTGATGTTTTTTGGATCAGAACTGCTTCAGCCAACATTTTTGTCAGTCCCATGACCAATATACATCCACTCTGATCAGCAGAGAGAGAAAGATGGGCTGTGATATTGCATCATCAAAGTGTTGCAGGCTTGCAGATTTTCTGCATTTTCCTGTGCTAACAGTTCTTGGAGACACAGTTTACTATTTAATCATCATGCAGCTGATGTTACCGCCATAAAGTAGTTCAACCTTCAACTGAGAGGAGATGCACGTAACACCTATTTCTCTTTTTCTCTTCCACCCTCTATCACCCATATTCCGCTCTGTCAACCCTCTTTACTCCTCATTGAGACAAAGGGACGAAAGGCCATCCCATCATCTGTATGTATTTATTTTCTCAAGAGTAAACAATTGGTTGAGGAAGAGAATCTTTCAGGAAATATTCCAAAATCCCTTCTTGCCTTTGGGCTTTGTTTAACTGAGCCAGCCACAGACAAACACAGATCAGCCGCTGCTTGCAAACAGTTGGTGGTTCGATGCACTCGGGCTACATCATCATGATCTTGTGGTACAAATATTAAGACTTGGCATTCGATCTGCTTCCAACTGGGGTTGGTTTGTTTGCAGACTTGGACAAGCCTTTGATACTGGAGCAGTCGTACATCTTAGCCAGCCACTGTGGTGGGTTTACTGCCAGACTCCATCTCGTTTTCATCACTCCACTATTTTTATGTACAATGACATGCAGTTGGTTGTGAAACGAACCAGCGCTAAGGTGACTTACCTCCTGTCTTCCTCTTGCTCCTTTCTCTTTGTTCGGAGGTGCAGAGATTTCCTTGAAAGCCTCGCTCAGGCCGCAGTAGTGAGCTTCAGGGAATAGCACGACAAGCAAGGGCAGCAGCGCTGGCTAAATACGATGCACACTGGGGAAATGCAGTCACAAGCTGCTCTAATATGTTTGGCACCGATCCCCCCGCAGCAGTGGCGTAGTGGTGTCTGGAGAAGTGGGTTTGCTCTTAATTTATGCCCCCAATTTTTTTGAAGGCGACCTGTCCAGCAAAGAGTCAGGTAAACAGTGTAGTTGTACAGTTGTAAACAGTGACGGACGTGTCATAAAGAGTGGGATGTAAGACTACTCTCGCACTTCGTTTATCCAAAAATGGGACAGTAGTCGGCCTCTTTGCACACTGTCACTTAATTTCTGCTGCTTGATTTCAGAAAGTTAGGAGGATCATTATGAAATTAACATTAGCCACAATGGAGACGCAGACTTTGCAATCAATACTGGCCCACAGCCAGACTTTATGGAGACACAATTACATAATTAGGCATTTTGAGTGAACTATTCCTTAGTCCTTAGTAGGGATGTGACAATTATCATTTTAATCGTTAGCTGTTATAAAAACACTCACAATAATTTACTTGTAGTAAATTGCAATTAATCACGTAATCTCGTAACGGTGA
>JAPZDX010000013.1:16469631-16480248 GCA_029783625.1 Naso annulatus | reverse complement strand
TCCCTCCGTCCTCTCTCTCTGTCACAGTGATTTTTGACCAAAAAAAAACCAGACGATCTCTTTAGAAGGGTGAATTACCTATACCTAGCAACTTTCACTTGTCTTATACTGTCTTCATACTCTGTTTCAACATGAATGGAGCTTAAAAATGCAGTCCAAGATCTACTAAAGTCTGCTGTTAGGTAGACTAAAGTCTAGTTGATCTATTGTTTCATCTCCGTGGCATGAAAAATAGAATGCTTGGTCCAGCCAACCTATCAAAATGTGAGACAAATCAAAAAAATGTCTACGATGTTACAAGTTTTGACAGGTGCAAGACACTGTCGGACAGCACATTCTTATGTCTTTTTTGCGTCATTTTCGTCTTAAGACACTGTCCACAGAAACTTGTCTTTGGAGTATAAAACAGACTGCTCCACAGTCACTGTACAGAACGGGAAACGCCCCCCTGGTGACGTAGGATCGTTCGTGTGGATTAATTTCAAAAGGGCAACAACCAATGAGGACAGCATAAATTACTTTCTAACCAATCCTGAAATTTGGTCGCCTCACTCAGTCAGTCACTTACTCCCTCAGCAACAGACGTGTTTATTGGACTGCCCACTCCCGCCGTCCGACCAAAAGTAGCCTGATGTGCTCCTTTGATTTGTAACCTTACTTGTTACTTGCATCATCAGAAGAGCAAGGAGGATCTGCTGAGAAAGTGTGTTTTCTAATGTGTAAAGGAGAAAACAAAAAATAGAAGAAACGTAGTTCCTGTCTTGCTGTGAAGAGGGACAGAGTTTCTTCTGGGACAACACTAGAGAAAATAGAATGGATGGATAACAAACATATTTTGTCGCAAGAAGTTTTCCTTCTTGTGAGAGTTCTCCATGCACTGACATTCAGGCCCCCACAGCTGTCCTCACACACACACACACACACACACACACACACACACCTGATGAGTCATGACCTCAATGCTCTTCCTGAATAGACAGTTCTTAGAATCACGCTTACCTTAAGTAGAAACCTGGTATGCAAGAGCAGCCCACACGTAAATGCAGACACTCACACGAACCCACACACTCACAAATGGCTGCAGCTGAAAGGTCAACCCCCTGGTCACCTGCACAGTGAAACCGGACAGATGATGCAGGAGTAGGAGGCAGAGGCCGGTGATCCAGGGCGAGGTAAGCAGCAGCAGAGAGAACAGAGAGGAAATGAAGTAGCTAAAAACAGAGCTCTCATGCACGAGAGAGCCTGTCAGAGGAACTACTAAAACCCACCACAGGGACTTCCTAAGTAGGTCACTCAGGACCTTTGGGTGTCTGGGTGAGCGCTGCACTTTTCAAACAGAGGCCAACTTCTCTCCATTAAGGTAGAATAGAGAGATGTGGGATCTATCATGTCCACCTTAATCTCCACCGGGGGAATGCTCATTATGCTCTCTCCACAATCGTGATCATTTTTTTTTAGCATTTCTATTTCCCTAGGTAAACACTTATTTTCACCTCAGGCCGCTCTTTGTGCTGCGTGTGCATCACTAAAATGAGGTCGACGTATCCCTATTGATTCCTTTCAAAGGAGTGCTCGCCTGTAAAATTTATTAGATCACTTCTCCTAAGGTGTAGTTAAGCTGTAATAACCTCTATCAGTCAAAATGTGCATTAGGCTATCAATTACACAATTACAATACAGTACTCACGCAGCAATAAAGCACATGCAGATTTAAGAGACGTTGATTAAGACAAATGGAATATCCTTATGACAAAATAATTTAAAAAAAGTCACTGATTGATAAAACGGTTCCCAGCAGAGGAACGAATCTCACGAGCACTGTGTTTCTTTAATTGTTTTAAGCCCTGGCATATTTCCCGAAATCTAGTACTCTAAGGGGCAAGATACTTGACATTTATACCCAATTTTAAATAGCTTTCAACTTAATTTCAGAGGTGTATTTAATCTTATTTTACATCTCAAAACAAATTGCTCGACCCAGGACTGATAATTTAACTGAGCCATGTTATAATATCTCGTCCTTCCCAAGAAAATATCTTAAAGGTCATTGCTGAGTAATAACACTATTTTGATAGACATTTTTGTGTTTTATTATCATGAAATTGTTTTTTTGTCCTCAGAAACTACTGATGTATAAACATAACTGGTAATCCTGCCTAAGAAAAATGATCTCTTATACTCTCATGCTGATAAGATACTTTAGATTTTTCAACATATTAACCCACCACTGTGCTTTAGAGGCCCTATGACTAAATGCTTTTAGCTTCAATTCAGAGATCATTCTACTCTCAGTCATATCCTTGAACCAGTAGAAATAACGGGCAGCACCAAGGCACTCTTCTTATCATAAAAAGCTTTATTGTCAAGGCTAGTTCCTAGTGGAACTGATAAAATTAATCATCTTTCGGCCATACGCAGCCTTCATCAGGGCATGACAAAGAAAGAGGCGCGACATCACTGTATAACCCAGATTGTGGTTAGTCACATGAACATCAGCTGGTGGAGGAGCAGACACAGGCAAAGGGAAACACCTGGTGAGGCTACCACAGCAGGCCTAATCCCCCTGCAGCCCAGCAACCTCTGTAAACAATCTAACATAGAGGACAACACACACCGTATGAACACAAATCACGTAGTGACACAGTACCAATTCAAACCACAAAGAGAAAAAAAATTCAAATATAAAATTTTGTCAGTCCCTTAAAGAAATATTTAACCCACCTACGGAAGAAAGTCCCTATCCCTTGAGAAAGAATAATAACAGAGATGGTTAAAACATATTAAAAAACAGCGCACTCTAAAGGTGTGTACAGACCTATACTGACAGGAGGCAGGGGAGGGGCTTGTCTCCTAGATACCAAACCATGCCTATTCCCGCTACCTCACTGTGGAAAGTCCAGAGACCCGGAGGGCCAAAAGCCATTGTGTCTGGGTGTACAACATCCTGCAGGAGTGCACACAGCTTGGAGAATGTCACCCCGCCCTCTCTAATGACATCCCGACGGCACCAACGTTGCCAGAATTTACCAAACGGACTTTGAATCAGACATAGTGGTCAAAACAACTGTTAGTGTGTGTGAATACGGTGGAGCTCCGACAACACGAACTTATACACCACAGGGTTATGTTATGAGTTATAAGTTTTCCAGTGTTTCTAGGACTTGTACAACTGATACTGTGCAGAGAGGATGATTAAACCGGTTCATGTTAGAAAATGACAAGCCCTCCTTCCTCCTGACGCTATGAGCTAACGCTAACTGTGGCTGACACAGAGCTGTGTGACACAACTTAACAGGCTTCGAATGATTTTATTACCCTGAACTTGACGTTGTTAAGTTCCCCAACCTGTGCAGGACCTCCACAACTGATATAGTGCAGGAGATTTTCCCATTTCCAGCACTACCTGAGGCTGACCAGTGCCCAGTTTGACAACCTGTTGGCTAGGATTGGGCTGGGATTTGTAGGCTGCGAAGCGCTTGTCCATCTGTTTCTGGTAAGTGGCACCTCATTTTGCTCTGCAATGATGCGGCCTACAACATCGTTGTAAACCCTAAATGCAGAGTGGCTGTTGCGAGGTCAATATTTCGCTGAAGTTGAAAATTTTGAACTTGCATGAGACACAATAGAAGCGAAAATCACCTCCTCCCAGTGGTACTGTTGCACCACGAAAATTCGCAACCCCAAACGCGATTTCACGTCATACCATTGGCTTTGTATGTAATTTCATCACGCGAAAAAATTTATTCGCTTTTGATGTGTACACACCCCAAGGCTACATGTAGACGAGAGCAGCCCCACTAAAAAAAAGAAAGGGTCTTTCGTTTGCGTCCTGAAAATATGTCCATGTTTACATGTACAACCGAAAGTGCTGTAGTATGCATGCCAGGCCAGTCATCGGTGTAAGTTTGTAATGACTTACTGTTGGAGCTGCTGAAGTAGTTAACTTCCTGTTGCTGCTAAGCCCTAAGCAGCCACAAATGAAAGAAATTCAGTCATAGACTGACTTCAAACACTTAAATTCGCCTCAATTCTGTCGTCACATTAGACTTGTTTTGGTTGCACTGTGGAGTGTTTAATCAGAGTTTGGTAGTGGCTGCTGCGGAATGCAATGACTTGCGCTAGCATTAGCATTAGTGTTGTCACCGCATTTACAGGCAGTCCGCTTGCCAGTTTACACAGCCATAAAGAAGGTTTTCAAAAGATTCCACTCTGGGACCCACTTTCAAGTGTTTGCAGTTTCAGGTGTGCCAGCACACCGTTATCATGTAAAAGGAAAGCCGAATGGCAACAAAAGGGTCCAGTTTGATGCGAAAACTTGCACCATGTAAACGGCCCCTAAATGCCCATACAAACAATGGTCAACAGAGCTTGATGCTAAAAGAGAATAATATTGGAAAACACTAATACAAAAATATATTAGCATACACTTCTCGGAAGAAAAGAGCATGATAGCATCATTTAGGTGGGGAAACACCATAGTCTGGAGGCTGTGAATCCATCGGCTCTCTTTTTGGTTATGTGCTCTCTCCTCAAACCACTCTAGTTATATTGAAACTATCAGTTTTTTCGAGATTCAGTGGGTTTTTGATTAATTTAATTCTCTTTATTTTAAATCTTCTATGTCAGATCGTTTTAGATGTAGACAAAGTGTAAAAGGAAGAGTAGAAAGGAAACCCCTTTTTTTGGTTGTTTTTAAAAGTTTGTGTGTTGGATTTGATTTTTGCATCACTACAGCATATTAAATTGACTATTATTTGTAACTCATATCTTCCATATTTTACTGTACTACTTCAAGCAAAACCAGGGAAATGAAACTGTGAAATAAAACAGACATTTTCTCTGTGGTTTTGTGTTTGTTTTCACTTAAAGGGGTAACAATAATCCAGAAGTAATTCACAAGCAGATGTTACTGTAGTGAACAAATGATGTGACTTAATTTCAGCCAAACTTTAAACTGTACATTAGTCTGCTCTGGTTTGTTTTGAGTTTCTCCTTCTGTACCCGTGGGAACAACATTTGCTTACCTAAGTTTTGAGATGACACCTGAGCCAACTCCCCTGTGGCTAAAGGTGCAGTCACGAGTCAGTGGGTCTTTGAGCTTGGGTTGTCTTCACCAGTGTTGTATATTTGGTAGATACATGTGTGTTTTTTTTTTACCTATTTATTTATTTTAAATAAGCACTGAAACTGTTATTGCAGTTCTTAATTTCTTAAGACCAACAAAGCAACATTCCAGGGATTTTTCCAATTTTTGTTCAGAAGCATCAAATTCAAATCTTAAACTCGTTAAAAAAAAAAAGAAAAAAAAAGTACTCCTCTGTAGCATTAACATACATAATGTTCTTTCCATTTTCTGTAGTTTGTATAAAGAGAGGAACACACTGGAGACATATAGATAAAATAATATTGTGTTATCAGTGAGGTTAATTAAACGTGTCTGAACATGTTTGTAGTTACCTGTTTTACCTGTGAGGATGCAATCACCGACACAACTGGGCTGAAAGAAAGTGTGTACGTGTGCTCACACATGATCATATTATTTTGTATTCCCCATATCTGATTTTTAGACCACTTCAGAACAAGTCCCCGCAGATGTCTTTTGACTCTTTGAAATGTGTTAAATAAATTTCCTGTTTAAAGTTCACCTCTCCTGAGACTCTTCTTTTCTATAGTTGGATCAAAACATAAAATAGAAATTTGCTATTTTAGATACCTTTTAAAATATACATATGTATATATATATATATGAATTCAATCTCTACCCCGCTTCACTAGGAGCACTTTCACATGTTGTCTCTGTGCCAAAGCTGGATCGCAGAGGTTCCAAAAGCAGCAGCTGCAGCAAATTTGCCTGCAGTGTTACTCAATATGACTGAACACTTCTTTATTTAGCTTAAAGGTCCTCAAGACAACTTCAAATCATCACAAAGAGGAATCTTGATTACCAAAGACACAGTGACACCACGTGGTACCAGTGTCATTATACTACTGGCTCACAAGCCTTTGGCACAAAAATTCCAACATAGCATCATCTTTTTTTTCTTTATTTTTGCTCTCTGACTCAGTTGAGAAAAACACTGTTGACATGTGCATATGTCATAGTTCGCCGAAAGTGATCTAGTAAAACAAAACAATCTGCACAGGGCATTTTATTTTGAAAAATGACCGAAGTTGCAGCTATGTCTGTGACTTCCTGTTTTTGCTTGACGCAGCTAGCCTCTCCCTCGTTGTGGCTTCAGTCCGTGATTACTGCAGTAAAACTCAATAAATTGTTCTGAGCATCACGCAGCCTCCGCAAAATGACTCGTTTCACTGTTAGAGTTTAACCCAGCACTTTGTAAAAGTTTAGAGAAGCCTCACAATTACAAGATTTGAAATAAGCAGGTGTGTCTACTATGTTAGCTCAGTCAGCGTGTGCTAATCTTGCTAAAGGCTTACCGCTGCTTAAGGTTTTCGGGTAAAACTCACTTACGTAAATTTGGTTCAGTGTAATGTTCATCAGTCCTACATTATAATGTGTAGAATTATTCTGTTTATTCTATGTACCAACCCGTGCACCTGAATAGTAAAGTGTGTTCTGTACGATTCAACACAATTCGATGTATTTTTACACCCCTAACAAATATAAATACTTGACATTGCAGCCTTTTTTTGCACTTTAATTGATCTTCACGCACAAACTAGGTAGTAAACACCTGAGCTTCTGCTTCTGTGGGAATTAAACAAGCTCAATTTGCTTTTCCCTTTTGCTCTCATTGCATCAGAGGACATTTGCACAAAATTGAGCATTTCTCCTTCTGCAGTAGAGCTGCTGGATGCCTTTTACTGACTCATCTCTGCTCGTCAGCCGCTGACACTGGGCTGCATCACCAGCCAGTGTTGTCAAAGTCGTCCCAGGTTTTGGGTCCAAGTGTCTTGCCAGAATATTTAATGTTTGCACATGGTTTGTTGTGCTTTAGGTAGGGTTGATGGTTACCCGTTTGTACCGTCAGTTTTAGATCTTCATCATTAAATTTGTCACTTCAAAGGCACCAAGACAAGACTTGGTGAGAGTTCTAAAGACCAGGTTCTTTAGATGGAGAAACAACAGTGCTGGAACAGTTAAACTGCTGCAGAAGTTATTCTCATGCCCTGCTGTTGTGCTCATTTCCCATCTGAGTGATGTTTTTGTGAAATAGAAGTTTTGCTGAGAACTCCTAGAAGACCTCGGCAACCACTTTGGGAAGCACTGGCATTAGATGAGGCTCTAGGTGGATGTGAGAAGCTAATGAAAGCGGGGTATCCATCCAGCAGAGAGGTGAGTTGTGCCCAGAGCAGGATGCAGCAGCTTAAGGATTGTAATTACAGCGTTATGGTGGAGTTTGACTGGATTAGGGCTACAGCAACAGGCTGAGACCTGGATAGAAGACCAGGAAATGGCTATGGACTAGACATTATTAGCCTTAGTCGACAGCTTAAGACCAACCCTGTCAACACACTGCTTCTTCTCCTTCACTTTCCTCAGTACTCAAGGTCAGGCAGACGCTGATGCACAGGCAAAAACACATTTGGCATTTAGCACAAATGCTAATACACATGAATAGACACCCATATAAATACAGGAGCGTATATGACATTCATACATACACACACTCTCTCTCTCTCTGTCTCTCTCTCTCACCCACTCTCCTGCTTCATTTATGCATAGATAAATAACAGCACTACCTTGAACACACAAACTCAAATGCATGCTTAGTGCGTCCAGTGGGCCGATGATCTTGACTGAGCTCATTGTAAGTCACAGCGCTCTGCCCTCTCCCTCAGTCAACAGGATAATCCACTCAGAAAATGACTAGATTAAGACAGATTAATCACATGATGAGGTGATAAGAACCAGTGATTAGAAAGCACTGAGATCGCAAGAAAGAAACAAAAAAATTTACGGAACACGTCCACGACTGGACACCGTGATACCAAAAAGCCTTTTCTTTCCCTTGAATTTATTTTTTTCCTGCAGTTGGTGCCATTACTTTTGTACTTTGGGACAGTTGTGATAATTGAGGCTCATGCTAGCTTACTTTATTACCTGCTGCATCTGCAAAATGTCTTCTGTTCCTGGTCTTCAGCAGATTTTCATTCATTAGGCGGAAAAGACCTAAATGTTGATTCACCGCACTACTGAATGTCAAGTGACAGCAGATTTGTGCCTGTTTAACAGGAAATGTCACAGCTTGTCATGCACTAGTCAGTAAACCTTCACAAGTCAGTAAACATGCACAGTGTGCTAAAGCATTAGCATGCACAGAAGCATACTTAATTAATACTGAATACACAAAGATTAAATTGCTGCCAGTTTGCCTCTGTGTTCAGTGCCAAAATGTATTTGCCATAGAAACCAATAAATAATTTTTAAATTAGCCTGTTCAGCCCTTATAAATAGATAAAAATAGTGACATATTTGTCTTTTAAGATCTATCCACTTTGACTCATAGTTTTCATATCATTTGGTTCTCAGCTGCTCATTCCACACTGTCCACACACTTTCCCACCTCTTACCACAAACCCTCCATCTTACTTATTATCAGCTGGTGACCAATGACAAGTCTCCAGACCTGAAACAGATTAAAAAGTGCAGAGAGGGGTTGAGTTAAAGGGAGAGAGGCGAGTAAAATAAATCTTCATTTTACCAATTTGAACCTTATTGAAATGGAATCATTCGGGAACATGCTTTTTTATTATAAGGCTGGCAGTGGCCACGGCTCTGATAGTAATTGTGTTGACCCAGCCCCCCATTTCACACTCACACACACACATACACACCGCCTCTTTCCTCCCTTGCAACCAGCTCTTATCAACACGCTGGTCCGATAAAGTCCTGCGCTCTCAACCTCATTAAACCTCTCATTTATATTAAACAGCCGATAAGTCCCTCTTCCCTGGTATGCGTCTCCCAGGGCACCCTACTCCCACAAGAAGGCGACGTGGAAGTACCCACACTCTGCAGGGGCCTCAGCTCTCACACCGCAGCAATCCTCCTTTTTTTCTTGTTATTCCTTCCATTTATTTACCAAAAACTCCCCTCTTCTTCTCCCCTCCACCTCCTCCCACCCCCCCTGCCTCCCTGCTGCAGTTGTTGTCAGATCTTTTTCTCCCCTTTCTCTTGGCCAGGAGCCAGCAGAGTGTTGTGAGACATCAATATTAGCCAGGGCCTCCTGGTTTAAAGCATGCTTGAGGAACAGAGCTGAACCATGCAAGGCTATCTAGCTGTGAGGGAGCTATCTGTAATAGGTCCTGTACAGGGAGTTCAGCGCATTCCCGCAGCTGCCCACGGGCTGCTGTGAAGCATGGTGGGAAATAAGGCCAAGGCCCAAGCTTGATTTTTTTAACTCTCTGCACGTGGATGTGAGATTTTCTCCTCTCTCCCTGAATCTTGCTGTGGTAGCTCCACTCTGTCTAAAAATTTCCACATTTGAGAGATTATGGGATGTTGAAGCCAGGAGTAAGTATCTGGGCCCAGTGGTCCCAGACCCGAAGACTAACTGCTAACCGCATTCCCCTTGTCAAGACTGACACATGCACAGTGTACAGTGGGCTCAATAACCAGCAGTGCGGCATATCGACCACATGGCAAATGTCACTGGTCCATTTGCTGGGGCTCATTGTTAGAGACAGCTGTCTATCGGCCTATGGGAAATCCATGGATCTTTATCCAGCTCGGACTACTACAGGAGTCGATTCACACTGCTGAGCCAGAAAATACCGACATAAGCCGAGACGGACGCTGAAACCCCTGTTCCATGTTTCTGGAGTATTGATGACATGGCATTGCAATAATATGCGCACTCACTTCAGTTTGTGTGGGTGAATTTAATTTTGCTTGTGTAAAGCTTCCTGTTTATATGGTACATGCACACTGCAGAAACAATCCATAAATGCGTATTTAGATGACACATTTTGAACAGGAACTGTTTAGAAAATCATGTTTCAGGCTTTTTTTTTGTTGTTGTTGTTATTTTTCCCCTTTGTGTTTTTGACTCGTCTCACTCTTGTTTATGGGATATTTTTGAGTATTTCAATCCATGCACAACACGTGAGCTAAATATAAACAAATGGGTGGATCAAGACTCATGACTGGTACTTTCTTTCAGACTAAATATGACTCTTAAGGCCCAAACATACTTTCTGCATTGTGCATCTGTGGTCGTGTGCAGACTCATTCACTCCTGTGAACTGGGAAAATGGTTTCATTCATACCAACACAAAGGTCAGCGTCAGTCTGGCCATGTGTGATATGCAGTGAGCAGATTGCAGCAGAATAAACAGGAGGTAGTCGCTGCACTTCTTTTCTTTTATCATTTTTAGCCAGACTGACGTTACTAATGTTGCAGCTACAACTAAATCTGTGTCATCGAGGCAGAGACAACAGGAGGAAAAATAAAGTTCTGCAGACGTGAAGGAGAGCACACTCTTACATGAGTGGGACGTATTATATTCTTTTTCGTTGTTGCTGTTGAACGAAATGAGAAATCTTTCCGTTTTAAATGTTGCCATGAATCAGTGTATTTACAGCACAACTAGTTAAGTTGGCGTGGTCACAAATGTTGGGCTGCACGTGGACGTCCGCAGAGGGGTCTGTGT
>JAPZDX010000013.1:16414163-16439908 GCA_029783625.1 Naso annulatus | reverse complement strand
AACTGTGTTCAGTTAATAAGTAAGATGTACCTTTAGAAACAGAGTATTCTTCCTCAAACATACCTCCTCCTCTGCAGCTCTGCATAACGTAGCCAACAGGCCAGTGCAGAGACACTTTGATGTGTCACATTTAATGTCAAATCCACAAGAGGGGAAAAAAATCATGAGGAATTTGCTGTAGGTGTTTTGCAAAGTTTAGCAATTTGTTTTCTTCTTTCAAGAACTCTGTGAATTGTGTTTAGGGATGTTAGTAAAATCTGTCAAAATAGACAGCGCGTTCACAAAATCAGTGTGCTTCATGTGTACTCACTGAAGATTTCTGCTGAGTGGGTGGTCCTTCATTGTGGCCCTGGGTGCATTTATGTACACACAAAGGAATGTAACCCCGTGTGTCCCAGACCAAGGCAGGAAAAGTGTTGAAAACGTGTTTGAAAAGCATTAGGAAACCACTGGAGCCTCGTCACTCATAGGCCAGCTGTGACAAATGAGAGAGCGAGACTTTTCCTCATTGTAATTGTGAGTTTCTGTTCCGGCCAAGTCAGTTGCCGATCCAGTGGGTTGCCAAGTTCGGCATGAGAGTTGCCAGCTTTTGCATAATAACTGTTTGGCTAGGTGAATATGTCGGCTGACTTGTAGAGAAATAAACATGTATAAATGTATAATTTTAATGCTTTGATAATATGGCACAGTGACAGTATATTAACACAGCATCCCTAATTGAGATATTAACAGTCTAATTAATGATGATTCCTTTGTGACACATGCTCGGCGCACGGAGGACGTCCTCTGCTGGGCTAATGGTCCACAACTGGCAGAGACATAGGAGACCGGCCAACCCAGTGACACCTCACTTCCACTGGGATACCTGGACATGGCCTTCCCTTGACCACCTTGGAGGCTATTTTTAACATAATTACCCTTTTACCGCCCTGCTTAAGGCCCTGGCTCTCTGAATAAATTATGTGTAATGGAGCCCCTGTCTGTACACAGATCTTTACATGCATGGGCCCATGGTGAATAATGGCAGGGGAGCATAGTTTTAGCTGCTCTAATTATACTATTGGCTCCTTTTCCTGTAATAACCGCTGTTGATTTATTCATGGAGTTTGCCATACCTCCCCTTTAGTGTTTAATGGCAATGGATCTTCTCCAATTAACTGTCCTTGCCCTTATTCTGGCTAAGGAACACAGCACGCTGGCTGTTTTTCTGTATTTGACCATCATAAAATTCCAGGTGCACTCTTCCCCTTTTGGTTTGATTGTCTTTCTTGTTGTGTATTTCATTTTGATGATTTTCATTTCTCCTCCAGACGTGTGGGGAGTGACAAACTCATGTCTGTATGCAATGGGGGAATATGTATTTTCATCCCTCTGAATAAGAGGGAGATGAGGAGCAGAGCACTGAGGCCTCTGTTGTGTGATAGGAATCACATAATAGACTGGCACACAGAGAGCTGTCCGTCAAACTCTCCCAGGAGAGCCGTGGCTGCTTCTGAAGAAAACAAAGGCAGGTTCGAGGCAGCCGGGGTCTATTGGCAAACTCTCTTCCTTTGCCTCGCTCCCCCGTTCTCCTCGTCTTTCAGCTTCTTTCAGTCATTCACCACACTGACTAGAAACAATGGCGAAGCGGATCATGGTGCGGAATACCGAGCGAGAGAATTATTCCCTGTTTCCGAGTACAGCAGATGTCATTTGTGTTCCCTTGAACTGTTGCATCCTGCACAGCTCTAACTTGCAATCCCATTGTGTCAAACATGCACCCTGGCTTTTGCATGTCTGCTGTTGGCAGGCTTTACGCACAAGCTTTAAAAAAAAGCAAATTTACATGGCATTTGTTCTGGGTTGACTGAGTTTTATCCACAAAGTATGAAAAATTACCAGCATTTTCCTGCTACGCTCTATCTGTGCCTGTTCTTTATAATGTACTTTTTCTTTAGACTGTCCTCTCTTGTCCTTTCCATTATGAGATTACTCCTCCTGAACAAATGAATTACACGAGTTTTACTTGCATTCTCTCAGTCTTGGAAGGTTGTTCATGTTTTCCTGGCATTAAAATTTGTCATAGTAATCAGAAATGGCCTACCTCTTTGAGGGAATGAGCAGTAAAATGAATCTTCTGTTCCAGCAGCCGGAGAGCTTTCGACCCCGCAGACATTTGTAGCACACAGTAAAGTTTCATTTTACTGTCCAATGCATATGAGCTTCTCTGAGTAAATGGGATGCAGCATTATAGGATTGGTGCTCATTTATCTTGAATGGTACTTTCAGGATTGAGTCCAGGTTCTCTTGGGATCAGGCACTTTTATTAACATTGATGAAAAGGAAGGCAAAATGGTGCGCTAAAGATGTAACAGTACTTTTACCACTTTGGAAATCCAACACCACTGGCTAACGGCTGACCTTTTAGCCTATCTGACTTCTCTGACACCAGATCCATAGCCGCCATGGATGATAGAGAAGCACTCACACTCTCAGCAAAGGTGCATTGGTCGCAAACTCAGCAGAAAGGGGATGCCCTTGTGACCCTTAAGATTCCGGAGGTAGCATTAAAACTTTCAGTTCCTGTAAAATAGAACAGTCATTGAAATAAGAAACCAATCAAAATTTTTCTTTCCTGCATTTGTTCCCTGCAAGTAGCTGTGAGACTTAGATATCCGGCTAATCACTAGCTGCTGCAGGTTTGCTTGGTTAAGGGATCAAGAAGAGACAGGCAAACAAAAGAAAAAGCTGCCACTGGTAAAATTTCGATAACAGTAGCAGCATATGCGCATTTCTTCACAGTGCTGCCAGCTAACCCTCTTTTTTCTTAAGCTCATGACTGATTCATACCCCGTTTTTGGAACCTTTGCTTACATCTCGTGATATTTCTTCTCTTCCTGCCTCCATCCCTCATACGCAGAAACAAATACATGTGAGACGGAGCGCTCCGTACAAGGATCACAAATTGTTTTCTTTCAGTGATGGGGGTTTGTTTTCTTTACCTAATCTGTGTTTGGCTGTGCAACCCCTCTTCTAAAGATCCACTGTGATCACCCAGCAGCACTGGGTCATGCCTCATTTAGGCCACTTTAAACATATCGGGAATCTTGTTGATGGCAGCTGACATAGAAGTGTGTGTGTGTGTGTGTGTATGTGTGTCGTGAGTTTGTGTTATTGAGCCTTTTGGGGAGTCTCTGCATGGGGCACACACATGCAAACATACACACCAGTGTTTGCATGTGTGTGTTCTAGATTTGCCATTGAAAACTAACAGGAAGGTCTGCAGGAGACGTTTATTTGCACCACATGAAGCTACAGAGGAAACAGCAGCACACACTCAGTACATGTGGAGGGTCTCTGTGGTCTACGGGGAGTCGTAAAGACACAATGCTGCTCTGTCCAGACTCCACCGACGTGCTTTACCCTCACAGAGCAGTGAGGCTGCAAAGTAATTGAATCAACACTTGATCCATTATTACTGGTAGTTTCCTCTGCAGAAGTTAACATCTAACAAAGCTTCACCCGCACAAACTCACAAAATCCATCTTGTTAGGTTGACAGCACCTTGTTGCACTCTGAATCGCGGTAGAATAAAGGGGACAGAAAATCAACCAAGCTGCTTGTTTACCAACTGGTGGGTAAGGTAAGAGCTCCGGGGAACTGACGGACGCTCCCTGACAAAATGAAATACCAATACCTGAGTCACGCTCCACTTACATACCCTAAACAAACCCCTGGCAAGCAGTGGAAAAATAGTTACAGCTGTCCGGGACCTGGTTCCAATGTTGAAGACATTGACTGTTGAAATCACTTTGCTTTCAACACAGCTCGTCCACCAGCTTCTCTATCAATGCAATGTCCTTTTAAAGAGATTTATTCTAACAAGTATGATATATATGAGCCACAGTAATTAGATACTTTATGAAAAGGTTTCAAGTCACTGCCCTTCATTTGTATTATGTGCACAATTTACATGTTAATTGTATTCACTTAGCATAATGGTTATAATTTGTGCAACATTTATCAGTGAAGTAAATAAAGTGGGTGGCACTGATGGTGTCATACAGACATAATGCCATGATCGTTATAAAGTGTGTCTGATGTTGTCATGATCTGTGCAAATGATGGCAGTGAACTGAAAGTTTCATGTACTAGTTTTGTTCTGCAGGTGGCCTGTGTTACATGGTGTGGTGATTTTCACTGACTGTGGGTTAATCAACGTTAGACAGGTAGTGGGTAAAAACAAACCACCTGCTCTGTTATCTCGCGTCTTCTCACCAAGACCTTAAATATATTACAAAATGTAACAGCTGGGATTGTTTGACTTAGATAAGCTGGTGAATCCAAGACGACAGTGTCAGAAATGAATGAACTTTAGGAATTTGTTTAGTCTATATTTCTTCCTTATGGAAGTATATTGCTGCCACGCCATTAAAAAAAAATAAAAAATAAAAAATAGAGGATCAGTATGTTTTAATGTAGTAGATTTATTGTTATGAAATTAAGTTTCACATTATAATGTGGGATTTTTATGTTATAACATGATATTTTTACATTATTTCTACATACAAATGAATCATGTGACAACGTGAAACTTTTATTGTCATAACAACATACTATTTATGTTGTTAAAACATGAAAATCATCATGTTATAACGTAATTTTTAATTGTCGTAACAATAAATTTACCACAAAATAATGTGAAACTTTTAGTGTTTCAACAATATGTATTTTATAATATTGACATTTATAACCGTGAAACATATCACATTAATATGCAATAATTTATTGTTAGAACAATTTATTATCATGTCATAAAAAGAACTCAGCGTGTTAAAACGTGGTAAGTTTATTATTATAACAAGAAACTATCCCGTTATATAGTGATAAGTTTTATGTTTTGACAATATAAATAGCATATTGTTGTAACAATAAAAGTTTCATGTTATGTTATCCTGTTAAAACATGATACTGATCCAATTTTATTTTTATGGCCTGGCAGCAATATGCTTCCGTACTCCTTTTTTTTTGCCTTTTCCTTCAGTTGTAACCAGAGTTTGTCAGAGTGAAAGACAAAGCATAGAGAGGAACCCCAATAGAAATGGCTGTAAAAAGAATAAGAATTTGTTATATCGTAGTTTAACACTATAATCACACTCGTTCTGTGTACATTGTTGTCTGACAGTGGCCCATTTATATGCATTATGTTTCAGCCACAAAGTTTAACTGCAGAAGGCAGGACAAAGGTTGAATTATAATTCCTAAAAGGAAAATGTCTGAGGGAGAAGAAGATATAATACTCTGCTCTCATTTAACACACTTCATTGGCCAGGCAATGGCATCATTTGTTTCTCATGTTAATTGCCAGACTTACACCTTCTCTTTGCTTGCCAAGTACGGGGCACAATATCCTATACGGAGCTAGCAAAACGTGAATGATTTATCTGCACACACTGAGCGCTATGATGATGTTTTAGCTCGCCTTTGTGTGGGAGTTAGAGTCACACGCCATTAATTTTCTGGCCTCAGTGACATTGTTTCCTCTTTCTGTAGGTTCTGCAGAACAAGAGGTCGGACCCTCCCCGGGCCTGAAAAAGTCCAGCTCCCTTGAAAGCCTCCAGACGTCTGTTGCTGAGGTAACGCTGAACGGTGAGATCAGCGTGAACAGGCCGAGCTCACGCATCATCAGGGGCCGCGGCTGCAACGAGAGCTTCCGAGCTGCGATTGACAAATCATACGAGAAACCTGGTGTGATGACGGCAGAAGAAGAGAACAGCATGGAGACACGTGAGTGTTCAGTGTTTTTTGTCAAGTCTGTTTATTCTGAGTTTTGATCCAGAGAGTGTGTCGTTACATAATGTCC
Source organism: Naso annulatus (assembly GCA_029783625.1). Taxonomy (NCBI): domain Eukaryota; kingdom Metazoa; phylum Chordata; class Actinopteri; order Acanthuriformes; family Acanthuridae; genus Naso; species Naso annulatus. Next base: position 16,434,066 of record JAPZDX010000013.1, on the reverse strand, counting down.
AAAAGAAGGATTAAGATGAATGGAGGTTCGTGATAATTAAATTGAGTCAGTGGAACACAGAGCACCTCAGCGCTTCCTGAGAGCCTTTACAGGATGGTAGGATTCACCCTCAAATAAAGAAGGGTAGGGATCCCCACCAGCTACAGGATGTGTGTGTGTGAAAGAACAGAGCATATGAAAGTGTCATAAGTGTCTATGTTACACACTCATTAATATTCACGCACTTTATGTTGAATGGAATTGTTAGAGACTGTGGCAACATATTTTCCCAGGAGCTTACAAACTCTTAAAGTGCATTGCCGTGTTTTCCAACAGAGTGCACGCGAGGAGAAATTTCAGCTGTTTACTCACAGACGTCAGAGTCCTATTGTATCTGTTTTACACGCACTGTGTATCTGTAATTGCATTTACTATGATTCTAAATGAAATATTACCCTTTGCTTTGGTCTGTGCCAGTTAGCTTGGCAAATAACAACACACAGCTTGGCCAGGTTTCCTCACATTTCTTCTCCTGTGTACCTGACTGGGACTGAAACCGCAATTAACGCCCTTTATTCCAAACTATGGAGATAAGGTTTAAAAGGAAAGACATTCCGCCTTCCGTTTGAATGAATATATCCATCCATACTTGGTGTTTGATGACGGAAAGACACGCGTTGGGTATTGAGAGACAGTCGTCTTACGTTTTTCGACAGGTAATAACCCTGCAACACCACAAGAGTAATCACCAGATATATATATCCATTCACCATTAAAGAGGTAGGAGACATTTGAAAAAGAGGGAATTATTTGCCTGAAACGCTTTGTTCTCATAAGCTCTGTCGGCATGCCACTAAATACAGTCTTATCTCGGCAAAGAAAAATGGGGAAAGCAACCGATTTCCCATGCCGCGGTATATTGCATTCTCCCCCATGATATTCAAATAACTCTGTTTTTCAATTTAGATAAAAGCAGCCAGTCTGTGCTCGTCACTGAGGTTAATAGTCAAAGTTGACAGATAAGCCGCTGCCTTCCTCTGCTCCCAGACTTTTATTTACATAAAATAAGAATGTGGCATCGCCCAAAGAAAATGTGTCCCCACAAGATATCCTGCTGGGCAAAACGCACTTCCCCTTGTGCTACTTTGTGTTGCATCGTTTAAGAAAATAAAGGAGAAAAAGAAAAATCTGCTCTGCTGAGCTAAAATCCCGTCTTTCATGTGTCGGAATGCAACTAGCAATTTTACTTGTCTGTCATAACCTTCACTGACAGGCCAGCTTAAATGTCCTTGATTATTAAAGCAGGAAAGTTAAATGGTAGAGTTTCACTGAAGTGACAAAATATTTCCTGTGGTTGTCTGTCTCTGCAAATTAACTCGTGGTTTCCTGATACTTTCATCAATGATTCGGCTGTCATTTAAGACTGTCAGTCAAGTCTTTTTTTCTATTAAATTGCTGTAGATGGCCTCACCTTTTAATGTTCAGTTTAGGCTTTTGTCTGTTTCTTGAGAGGAAATAACTTGTATTTCGGTCCTGTTCTATTTAAAGGATTCATGGAATCGAATGGGATTAAATGGAAGAAAATGACGTGTCCCCATTTGTTTGGCCTTCCTCCTAAACCAGCCCAGGCCCCTATAAAAAAAACAAGTGAAGAGCCTGGCCTTGAACCAGCTCGTGCACATGTATATGCACATGCACGTGCACACACAAAGCACACATGGCCGCCGCCCTCTGGGAGGCTCCGGATTACAATGTTTAGCATGTTATCTACAGCTTGGCATCACCAAGCAGTTGCAACATTAGCTCTCCTAATCTCAGTCATTTAAATAGCCAGATACAGCAGCTGCTATTTGCTGCCGTTGCTCTTAAGTGGATGATAAGCAGGCAGCAGATTGAGTGATAAAGTGATAACCACCAAGATCCTGCGTCCAAATTTGTGGAGGTGGGGAAAAGGAAGGGGAGGGGGAGGGAAAGGGGAGGGGTGCTCTCTGAATGAACAGTATAGTTGAGCAGGTTTAAGTTGCCAATTTGCATTTTACAGGGTATCAGTCGACTAGTTGACACAAAGCAGATTTGAACAATAAACAATCATCTCTGGTTTCAGCATAGAGCGGGAATGAAACAGTGAATGTGGGTAGTTGTTACTGACAGGTCATAGCTGTCATGCGTGACTTAAACACTTTGCTGCGTGCAGTTCACTGTGCAGCAGACATGCAAGAGCCAGAGGCAAAAGAAATGTGACTTTACAGCCAAATGCTCGGCTACAATAGAGTATTTAGAGAAGTAGTGACTCCCTCCCTCACTAAGTACGTTTACATGCACAGTTACAGTAAGTTGAGCTGCAGTTAAAGCTCAATTAGGCCATTTAATTGGACTACTGTCCTTGTTCCAGTGTACATGTGCTGAGAGAGAATCGATTTATTGTTTGACTCTGCTATAGTAGGCAGTGATACGCCCTGTTTAGCTGGTTGCTATTGGACTTTCCACCCATTAGCCACACAAGCTACAAACAAGTTACTAAGCGGCTAGTGAAATCCTTGTCGAACGGTGAAAACATGGACAATTTTACAGCGCTGTACACTTCATATTTATGCTTTGCTTTGGTACAAACTCGATGCATGCTTCCCCTCGTGCTTACGGGATTCTTGTTTTCCTACTGGCTTCCTCCTACAAATGTAGGCTGTTCAAGTTCTGGGTCAAAGACCGCCGTGGGGACTATCGATCATACACAGATTGCTTAGGCCAGTGCGTGTCCGGTTGAGGCGTTTACGTGCAGGAGTAGTTTGACTCCAAATTCCATTATCTGGGTGTGTTAGCTCGACTTTCAGAAATTCGATTAAGTACAATTTCAGTCAGACTAAAACGTTTTCATGCATTTTAAAAGTCTGATTTTAGCCGGATTAACACAATAAATCGATTTTCTCATGTCTTCTAAACAACAGTTGTGTTGTAACTGCAGTCAAACAGCATCTCTGGCCAAGAAAGGTCGGTGGGGGTTTAGACCAATCAGATCGTAGCTTTTTTTTACACAGACTCTAACAGACAAAGGAAAATTTGCATTTTCACCCACCCTCCTGGCTGACACAGCCCACTAGGGCTGTACAATTAATTATAATCATAATTTAACCTAATAAATCATAATAATCAAATTGCAGTAGGGCGTACTGCAATTTTCAAATTGCGTGGAGGTGCAATTGTGTTAAAAAAGAAATGTGTGTGTCAAAATACATTTTTAAGTCAAATAATTTGGTGCTACAGAGCTGTGCTTGCCTACATAAAAAAACAAAACAAAACAAAACAATAACAACAACAAAAAAACCAGGTTTGGTTGGTACAGATTCCTGTAAAAATCGCACCATAATCATTTTAATATATTTTGCAATAAAAATGAGAACAATAATTTAAAACTTAGCTTTCCGTATGTTATCGCTAATCATATTGGAATTGCAATATCAGTCCAAATAATCACAATTAGATTTTTTTTGTTTTGTTTTTTTTGTCCAGCCCGCTGTCTACATAAGTTAACCATTTTCTCGTTGAATCCTTTTTGACGAGAACTGGTTATTGTTATGGAGTGATTTCCTACAATCAGTCTTTTCAGTTCACCCTCTCGTTCAGGAAGCTGATTCTGCAGAATTAAATATCCCCTGCTATTAACTTAGTAGTCAACTACAATTGTAGTAGTAGTACTAGAAGTCAGCGACTAAAACTAGTCACGAAAGCCCGACGTCAAGTTAAATTCCATTTCAGTGATTTCCTCTGAGATGGCAGCTGAAATAAAAAGCTGATAGCTGCTCGGATCACGAGAGAAAACAAACCCCACCGTTCTTTGAAATGTGAATCCAGCCGCTCTACCCTTCCATAGTCTGTCTCATCCTGTGTGCCACAAATCCATCATGCCAACCCCCCGTCCTCCATTCTTTGCTCACGATAAGCGCTATGTCTCTCCTCCATCAAAGGCAGAACTTAAAGGACGACACGCAAGACTGTAATAAGTTGTAATCTGAAGGACATCTACCTCACGCCTCGGAGCCACAGATAGACAGGAGCTATGCCGATTGTGAAGTGCAGCACATTTGCAATTAAGATCCCTGGGAGCCTTTTTCAAGATTATTTAAATGTATAATTACTGACAGATTAATTACATTTTGCACATCAGTTCTGATTAGATGTGATGGAAACTTTGAGTTTAATCAACCCTACATCACCTTAGGAGTTTGGTTTCAATTTGATTTCTGAGTTGAAATGAGTTCAGACTTCAATTAAGAACCAGATTCATATGAGTATCATCACAGTTTCATAATTTTTATGTGAAACGCAGCAGAAAAGGGCAAAAAAACGGAGGTTCTCTCGTGAGCTCTGTGAAATGTACACATTTGGAATAACTTCAGGCTTTCAGCTAAATGAAAATATGTTCAACAGAACACTATTCTCAAAGGGTGCGCAATGTAAATATATTCTGCTCTAATGAGGCAGCTGAATTCAGTGTGTTTTGTTCAAAGCTGCCATACCTTGTGGGATGTTGCTTTTTCTTTAATGGTTCATCTGATGATACCAGAAGAAAGAACTGAGGCTTTGTTCTGCAACTTTGTGCTGCTTTTGTGATCTGCGGGGAGTCAAGTAGAATTTTAAGTTATTGTCTGCCTTTTATCGGCGTCCATTTTTTTAATCCCAGTGTTATGTGAGTGCATTGTCATCTTTTCCTCTCACTCTCTGGACATAACACATTCTCCTCTCCCCTTATCTCTTCACTTCAGCGGACGAGGACACAGAGGGAAGTTCCAGATCAGGTCGTGAGTCGATGTCCACCAGTGGCGACCTCATTGTGGGCCCCGGGCTGAACGGCAGCTTCTCCAAAGACGACAGGCAGAAAGATCGAGACAAGGTTGCGGGGAAGGAAAAGAAGAAACCTGAGAGGGATAAAGAGAAAGACAAGGACAAGAACAAAGCCAAGAAAGGCGTGCTGAAGGGCCTGGGCGAGATGTTCAGGTAGGAATGAGACGGCGCTCAGCTGTAAATCCGCGCCAACCTCCCGCCTGTGTTGCCCCAAGCACCAATCGCTATCTGCTTAATTTAATTCCTCTCAACACTTACACCACTGGATCATACAGAATATGAATGCATTCTCTGGGTGTTGCTAGTGCTAATCAGGGACCCCTCTCCTTGAACCCTGTGAGGTGGAGGGAGTGGATGGAGGGGAGGCGGGGTTATCGACCTCGAGGGCCTGTGGCACTTTTGAGCCAGATTATTTTTAATAAGGGCGACATGTTTTATTCATAAATGTGCGCACTGCTCCTATCCAAACACACGCCGCATTTGTTAACCAGTTACAATATTCAGGGCCCATACGGGTGCTAATGTGTGGAAGCTCTGATTTGGTTGTGGGAATAAAAAAAACCTTTGGAGATGATAAAATCAGCTGCGTGGGGGAATTGTTGCCCGTGGCCGCTCCTCTCAGTTTCTGTCTAATCATGCTGCCGCAGGATTTTAGAGGCAGACTGCCTTGAGAGACCGTGAGGGACGGCACGATTCTGCTCCCAACATCCCTCCCAACATCTCATTTATCACTTAAGTAAAATATCACAGGCAAAAGATTAAATGTCAGTGATTGAGTTTAGCAGTACTCCCACGTGCTGTAGGGCATCTGCATTATCACCGCATACGACCCGAGAGGTTCCAGGAGTCTGGCGCATTCAAACCAGACACCTCGGCTGGCAAATGTTATGGTTGTTATGTCTGTCTTCCAGCTTAAATAATTCCACTGCCTCTGAGGATTAATAGGCAAAAGCGATTTCTTTGCAGTGGCCATGCAGTGTGCACAATAGTAGGAGAAATGTGCAAAGAGACTGCGGATGAAAATAAACATCCTGCGGGTATCCATTCAGCATCTCTGCCGCAAGGAAAATTAGTGGGGGAGTCACATTAATTATTTCTATTCCATACACATTTGAATATGGCATAAATTAACAGTGGAGGCGGTGCGGGCCGTTATCGTGCCGTAAGTTGTTTTCGTGTGGATTAGTTTAATGGGATTAGTTAGCGTATCGCGGCGCACGGCTCGGTAATGAACAATAAAGACGACAAGTGTGTTTCGAGGTCACGATTGAGGAATGCAGGGAGCTCTGTTATCTGCCATTATTTTCACTCCTGTGTTTTTTTCTCAACTCAACCGTCTTTGCATCCGCTGATATAAACGCATAATGACTCGCACTGGGTCCCCTTCTGCTGCACACCAGGCGTGAGTACATATGTGGAGACCCACACATGTTCACAGGCGTACATGCGGGGAAGTGTGTTAGATCAGTAAATGAAAATGGAAATTTGAGCCACAGGTTTGAGACTCTGACTTGCAGTCAGCGTTGTTATCAAACCGTCTTCAGTGGCTGTGTGTGCTCAGCCCGCTAGGCGGCTGCTGGGCGAGTTTAGCCGTGCACGTGGGCCCTCGGCATGCCCTCCTCGGCCTCATCATCGTTCTTCATTATCTTTGAGTGCCACCGCCACTTAAGAGTTGGCATGCGGTAGACCTCGCTGACACCCCTCCCTCCACTCCACACATTTAATGCCCAGCCCTGTGTGGCCTGAATGCAAAGAGGAAGCCCGCTGAACCTGCACGTCTCTCTGGCTCTCAAGCTTTGTCTTTGCTCCCTTTTGCAGCTCCATCTCCTTGATACCTCAAACAATTTTCTTCGTAATACTGTGACAGCTCTAACACCCACACGTCTATACTGTCCTTTCTGTTCTCCCCAGTCCTCCGAACAGGTTTCTAAAGTTAAAGATGGCAAGGAACTGATGTGAGAAAGAATGTGTCCTGTTGCAGACAAAAACAAACTTTTTATAAAAGAGCAAAATGGAGTGATGTGAAATGCCTCGCAGTCAAAAGGGAGGAAAGGGAAAGAAAGCGAAAGATCTGTTGTGTGTCTTACTTTTAGCGATTCCAGCGAAAGTTTTGACAGTGATTTCAGAATAGAGAAGTTTTACTGTGCTTGTCAAAGGGTTCGGCTGACAGTAACTCAACACTCTCTTGCGAAACACGGATATAATTTTCATGAGCAGGTTTTGCGTGTCTCACCGTTGCATCAAAACATCAAAAAGGCATCCTGATTGGGTTAATCCTTTGTAATACTTGTCTCGGTTGTTTTCATTAGCATAAAATGGACGGGCGGGCGTTCACTTTTTCCCGCATTTCTCTCACATGTCTTACACTCACGTTCTTCCTCTAAGGAGATTTCAAGGAGTTTGCAGCGCACTGCAATTTGAGCTCATTTGCATGCAGGCCTTTGGACGGCCTGATGAACGTGTAGTGCACGTCTGCTTAATGGACAGCCTGATTGGGAGTGCATTAACATCAGAGCCAGGGGAGAGGAGGATGGCCTAATACAAGGAGAGGGAGAGAGGATGGAGGGAGAGACTGTGAGATAAATACTGCAAGTGCGAGAATGACTGAAAGTGTGCGAGTGCATGATGGAAAGAAAATTGACTGCCTAAAGCCTAAAGCAAAGACACTGCAGTGGAGCGCCGCAGCTCCCCTGCCTGTCTGGATTCATACTGTACTGCCTATAGGAAGGCGGCGTGGCTGGTATACGGCCCCTTACCATTCAGTAATGAATAGCCTATAATCCTATGGATGGATAGCAATGTGGATGCATACATAGGATACAAAACCAGCCCAGGGCAGCTTGACATCATTGTTATTTCAAGGATGTCTGTTGCACGCGTGTATCACTGTGTCCACGTTTGCATCCAGTGCGATATAGGGGAGCGCAGGGCGATGCATTATCCCCCAAACCACTGTATGTGATTTACTCATGTCATTCCAAGTCCATAACAACTGATCATTACTTTCATATCCTGTCAGGTTTGTTTGATGCTGGATGCTTTGCCCAGGGCTCTGTTAGCATGCTAGCGGACAATGATGTCTCGACCCGGCCTGCAGACTCCCTTTAACAGCCCTAATGAGGTGTTGTTTATCTGCGCAGTGACTGGCTGACCTCCTCCATCCCTATCTCCATCTCTTAATGTGTTTACATGTGTGTGTGACCACGTTGTGTGCATGCACACGCACAAAATAGCCATCCAAGGTCAGTTATTAACAGAATAAGTGCTCGAGTGTTGAAATAAGGTGACAATTCATACTAAAATGAGTTGCAGTGTGCCTGTATATGTATTTGGGCTGTGTATTGCACATTCATTTTTTAGATATTGTTGTAAGGTATGTGCGTGTGTGTGTGTGTATTGGTTTTTCTTACTCTAATAGTTGTGTGTGTAAGTGATTTTTTTTTAAATATATTTTTTTAACAAGATCAAGGGAAATGTATTATACTGAAAGAAGAGCACCGTAGCAGGAATTAGGCAAGTGAGAGAAGCTTACAAAAATGGAAAGCAGGGTTGGGATGGGGGACTGGGGCCAGAGAGGTGGGGGGTTGGGGCTGGATTGGGTGAAAGTGGAAGCAGAGACGGAGCGTGTGCACTGGAGTGAACTGGGGCACCAAGGGAGAGTGAGAAACAAGGATGAAAAGGAAAGGGAGAGCAGGGATGAGAGGAGAAGGGAGCTTTTCACAGCAGTCACGGCAGCGTGCTACTGTCCGCCTGGGGGAAGGATTGAGGATCTCTTGCGATTTTGTACATTTTGTGTGTGCGTGAGCAGTTTTAAGGTGCATATTAATCTGCGTGTGTGTGTGCGTGTGTAATGCATGTTTGTGTGAAGTTGAAAAGACTGGTAATGGGCTCTGGCATCACCCTCACCCTTCCTCTCTGGTGCTTCCCCCCACTCTCCCCACCAATCTGATAAGTGGCATGCCTCACGCCGAGCCATCAGCTGACACCGGAGCTCAGTGTGACAGCCCCCCCCCCCAGGGACATCGTATGCCTTCTCCTCCCTTCAGATGCATCCCCACTCAAGGCTACATGGAACGTGGGGTGTGGAGTGGAAAGGGGGAGCTGGGAAAGCTGGAGTGGAGGGATGTGTTCCTCCCTTCAATCTTTATTATTCTTAGGCAGCGTGGAAGCACGCTGGGAGCACCAGCCTGTGGGGGGTTGGCATGAGGGTGCGTATGCATGCATGCATGAGTTTGCCGGGAATATGGATACCATGCCACGAAAGCATGATTGCCATGTGTGCAGCATGGGAGTAAGCAGATAGCGTGTTCCAGCGCTGCTCCGTGTCTCCATACGATATGATTCTTTCTGCTCGTGTGGGTGTGAACAGCTGATGGCGGGTAAGCTGGTTTGATCATTAGTGCACCAACATGTCACGTGCATTAGCCCGGCTTTTATACACACACGGCTGAGAGCGTGCCTGATAGATCAACACACAAAGTTTCTCTGTATAATGCACCCCTCATCCCCTCCATCTTCCCCAGCACACACACACAAACACACACACAAACGCTCACATATGCTTGTAGTATTATGCCACAGTTGATTTGGAGACAGCAATTAGCCGCCTCCACATGTGGGCTCTGACATCTGCTGAATGTAATCTGAGAGAAAATGATAATTGTTCTTCTTTTGCTCTGCCTCACTCATCATAATGTCGGCACCGAGGTAGTGGAGGCAAGCACGGAGCACAGCATCGAGCCGGAGCTGGTGCGTGAGAATCTCTGACAGCTGGAGTGAAGTGAAGAGTATGAGTAATGCAGCAAAAGATAATTACACGAAAAGACATAATGAACTGCGGATGATGATGTCAGAATAAACATCAGCTCAGCAGGGTCAGTGATTAGAGAAGCTGCATTTTATTTTTTTTTAAGATTATCTTCCTTGAAGTGCTCATGAGCAACACAGTGGCTTCCTGTCTGCTGACCTTGACCTTTGACCTTTCTGCGGATTCTGCTGAAGCAAAGCAAGCCGCAGATTTCCTCTGTCACAGATAAATCCTTCAGAGGGAACTCAACAGTGAACTTTGCTGGCTTTGCCAAGTGCAAAGTCATACTTCAATATCACCTTCAAATGCTTCCCCAGCTAAAAGAAATATCATGCCACCGAGGGCACTGTACAGAGAGCGGGTCAGCTTTTTTAACTTCTTGAGAAAAACATCTTTTTCAGAAGAACTCCCCCCCTGCTTCTTCAGTGCCGCTGAAAAATCCCAGGACTTTAAAGGGGTCATTTTTGCAGGTTGAACTCAAAACTCCCTCAAAAAAAAAAAAAAAAAAAAATTGTCCTCTGAGTGTGACATCCCATTACTCTATTGCAAATCATGTACCGAAAATGCCCAGCGGGGGCCAAACAACAAACAACACAGTCCCCCACTGGGAAGATTAGCGCCACTGTCACAGAGTGCAGCGACAGAAGATGAAAGCAGTAAAACAACAAAACTGTGCTGTACGCCAGGTTAAGGCGGCACAGCTCTGTGTCCGGTGTCAAAAAACTGGATGTCACTGTACATTTTAAGCATTTAGACCGAGGGTGAGGCCGAGTGATCGGATATAGGAGGGGGAGGAGAGGAAGCTCTGCGACTTTAGGCACTATTCAAGAATGAGAGATGGCCGTTTCAGGCATGGGGGGTGTGGATAGAGGCGTGGGGGTCTGGTCGTCCAGCCCCACTTCCTCTGCTTTTGGCTACTCAATGCAAATGTGATTGGGCAGCACTCGGCCTCCATCAGACAGCCCTGAAGTAATTAGGTTTAGAATGATCACGCAGTGCTCCGAGATAGACCTTGAAGCATGGGGAGAAGTGGGGAGGCTATAGTGTGTGTGTCTGTGAGTGTGTGTGTGTGTGTGTGTATGTGTGTGTGTGTGTGTGTGGGTGAGGAGAGGTGGCGTTGCACGATGGAGTTAATTGAATCTGAAATCTTGCCGGCCTGAAATGAGATCCACCGATGTCTCTCACGCTGTGTCTCAGGCAGAGGGCTGCAAACATGACTGAATTCATAAAGTGTGTTATTAAAGAGCTCAAATTAAGTGTAGCAGTGCACCCCTGCATACTCTACCAGGCCTGTGACTACTAATAATCCAACCCCAGTGGAATCACACCCAGACCAGCAATGGAAACCCAGGACTCTCTTCTCCATTCACTCTTTCATTTTCATTTTTGGTCCTAGGTACTCTGCAGCTCACCATAGTTATATCTGTCTTGTTTATTTCCTGATAGGACAGGCCAACATGTCTATATGCACCACAAGGAGAACTAAAATGAAAGGGACAGGATCTGCAGATGTTGAATGACTGTTCAGAGGTCTGGTGGCTGCATGTTTAAAAACTGAGTTTGGAGTCTGTCGCCATTTGGGGTGCTGAAGATGTCTTGTGTAATGTGGTTGATGATACTCTTACAGTTTTTAAAACAAACAGACAAAAAAGAGCAAAAATTGTCTCCAACTGTGTTATCAGGGGGTTTGTGTGTGTGTGTTGGGGTGCAGTGAGGGTTGTACGCCTTCTTGTTTTCTTAATGAACCATTTTGTGATTTTTTAACATTTGTACATGAAAAATGACCCATAGAGAGTTGGTTAAAGGTCAAAAGTTCTTCTCTTCTCTTCTCTCTTTAGCTGTTCTCCTCACTTTACTCTCCCTCCTTTCACAAACCTTGATAGTTCACGCAGAAACCGCCTGATGTTTCTTAACTTCCTCCCTTTCTGTTTGAAATTTGTTTTTCACACTTTGAGACTCTTTGATTCCACTTTGATGTTATTTTTTTTTTTTTTTTTCGCTTTGGCCCGGATCGCTTTGATCAATCAGAGAAAGACTATTCCAAAGCGAACTGCCTCTCAGAGGACAGACGGATTTGAAAATAATGAGAAAACATTAAGAACAAGTACAAAGATCTGAGAAAGGCACAATCCCATTTTGTTTTTCTAAATAGTACAATGAAGAACTAATGCCTTCCATAATAAATCGTATTAAATGTATGTTTTGGTCCGAGGAAGGCGAAGAATTAAAGATGCAAAGCTTGCTTTGATATTACAGAGACAGAGGTGAGGAATGCACATGGGGGAACCTATTTATTTCCCCCTATGTGCTATGCAAATTAAGTGGGCTGCCTGCTACAGTAGGACTCATTGCTAGTCTGCTCACCCATCCACCAGGCTTAGCATGTAATGAAATAGAGGCCTTTGGCTGAAATGACCTTTCCCATCCACTGAGTTCCCGCCTGCTGATGTGTGCACACACAATAACATGTGAATGAGACGATGGGTAGTGGGAAAGAAACAATCACAGTGAAGACAAGGAAGACAAAAAGCTGAGAAAATTGCTTTTGAATTACAAAGGTAATATCAATCGATGTCGAATTACACTTCTGATTTCCATCAAAGGCAACCAATAAAAGGCAGGAACTGTATTCCTCTTGTTCTGTAAGCGTCTCGACATGTGTTTGGCATGTAAAGTATAACGTCTATTTATTTCCTCCTGCTTTTCTTGCCTCTGTCTCTCTCCCGCTCTGATCTTTTTCCTGTCTTTGGCGAGCTTGTCATAGAAATGGAGATTCTTTTCATGGCCAGAAAGGGAATTTTAATTCCTCGCTATGTTTGCTGAGAAAGAATCTTAATTGGGCTCGCACTGCTGTACCGAGATGTCTTTCCTCCAGGGAGAGAGTGAATGCAAGGTTGAGGAATGTGTGATGACGGGCTGAACAGTCCACAACAGCAGATAAAGAACCGTTGATGTTTCCTGCAAAACTGCTGCCTGCGTACGGCTTCCACACCTACCCTGAAAAATGTTAGTGAGTACTGTTGATGCTCTGTTTAGTTGAAATATATGAGACTTTGTACTTGATCATGTTTTTTCAGTTTGCTTTAGTTTTTACAGCAAGCATCTAGGCTTTCTCAGGGCACTAAGCACCCTCTCTGTGTCCTGGAGCCTCATGATTTACAAATGAAGTACTGGTTATGCTGCATTTCTCACTAAAACAAGACAGATAGTACTTCCTGTTTGGTCAAAAGGTTTTCTGTTTCGCAGTTTAATGTGTAAATGAGTTTCTTTTGTGCTGTGAATCTGTACAGCACATATCACGTCCTATGAAAAGTATAAAGAGGTGGATGGTGGCTGACAGTTATCCTATTGATCTTGCCGTCTCACTTGTTTATAGTTATGCGCGAAGGATTTAAATGATTCCTTGGCTCAGAAAATGCATATCTGGCACGTTTAATTAAACATACTGTCACGATGAAAGAGAGCGGAGCAGGTGGACCCAATCGCAGACAGCAGGCAGGATCAAAAGCAAGATTTTTTATTGAAAGTAACAGAAGAAGACTCAAACAAACAAAGCCGACGATTTGACAAAGACTGAACTGAAAATTGGACTTAAATACAAACTAGACTGATGAGGGAAAAAGATGGAGAAGCTCAGGTGAGGGAGATGATTTACTGTCATTTACTGGAAAAGGATGTTGGCTGGAGAATGCACTTGCACAAGGCGGGGCTAACGAGGCTGATGCAGGGCAGGTGTGATGAGAAGGTGTGTAAAAAAAACAGGTTGTGGGGGAGCACAGGAGGGAAACATTGAGCAAACACAACAAAAACCCAGAAAACAATAAAACTAGACAGGACAATCACACCTAAATGTGATTCTATTCCTGTAAATTTTATATGTTAGGGCTGGCGACAGCCAGGACCTGTTTTCAGGTTGTTCGTCTGTCTGTCTGTTCATCCGTTTTTGTACCTCTTGTTCCAGTGCTACCAGAATTTCTTGAAATTTCACAGTTTAGTCCACTTGACTCAAGGTTAAAATACTTCAGTTTTGGTGGTCAAAGGTCAACATGCCTATGACTTCAGAAAACACATTTCTGACTCAAAAGTTTCTACACTAATGATGAAACAAATTTACACAAATGTCCGATACAATAAAATATGAAGTGGTGACATTTTATATCCAAAAGGTCAAAGGTTAACTTTGCTGTAATATTCGACAAAAAAACACTTTTCTAATCGTTACTTAACATCGTAACTCAGGAACAGAACGTGTCACTGTGACTTTTTTTGATCAGATACAAATGGTGCATTCACAGTTTTTCCGTACTGTGTCAAAGCACGTTCGCAATGGTCAACCAAACTGGACTTTGGGGGTCAAACGTGCTGCATGGTGCAGATTGCCTAGTGGGAGCGCGCCCTAAATTGCTGATGCTGATCTTCACACTAAACGGGTTACCTCTTTAAAATAGTTTTTAATTGTTTTAATCTGTTGTGCTGCCTGGTTGAAGATGTTTGAGAAGCATCCATGTTTAAGAATTTGAAGCTTCTCTGCAGCAACATCCATATTCGAAGTATTGTCTACAACAGTCTCACTGGATTTGCTGATATTGATCTTCAGGTGAATGTCATTGCACCATGTGATGAAGCTCTGCTCTGAATGAGGACAACACGCTTCTCACTGGAAATTACTCACAGGAAGTCATGACTTTTATTTTGAGAAAAAAAAAAGAAAACAAAAACAAACCTAAATGCCATAACTTATATAAGTCTGGACAGACGTGGATGTAAGCTGTAATTTGACTGGTTCAGTAAAGCATACAACCAAGATGTGGAAATTCTAGCTTAAATGTATTTTGCTTTGGAAAGGCAGCAGTCTGATCCCGCTGCTGTAAGCCAGTAGACAGGAGAGGAGTGTCCAGGGTCATTTATTCATCGCTGCTTGTGATGTGCAGTCACTATCCCGGAGATTCCACGAGGTTCCTGCTCTTTCTCATCCTCTTTACTCACAATTACTGTCACTCCCTCCTTCTTTCTTTCCATACATCCATCCGTATCCCTCTTCCCTCCTCTTTCCCAGCTGCCCTGGAGATTCATCATGGCACTGACAGAAAGACCTCTCCCATCTCCCTCTGAGTGCTGGGAGGAATGTATATCACGGATCAGCAATTCCGCCGTCTCCTTTCTCCGAAGAATTCAAATACTATTGTCGGCCCGCTCCGTGTCCACTGCCTTTATTTGAAAGTTTGACATTGACAAGACAGACAACCTGTCTCACTCCTCATCTTGCTATACCTTTAGATGAGTATCTTGGAAAAAAGGCATTTGAGTGTTGCAGAACACACCTCACTTCAGCCTCATCAGCATGGAAATTAGTTACGGAATAATGTTGAGAACCTCAGGTAATCAAAACAGACAAGACAAGACAAGAGCCTGGTCGAACAAAAGTAATTTATGCTAATCTTGTATCATAAACATAATCATCTATCTTCTACCTCCTCTCACTTACAGTACATCCTAATGACTTTAAGTCACACGATGTAGAAGCATCTGTCACTGATACCTGTGAGTTTCTGCACATCTCTGTTTTTTTGTGCAGCTACTCTCGAATTCAGGTTGCCCCCTTTTTCCCTGCAGCCACACTTCCACATCCACAAACACAGCTACCATCATGAAAAGGGCTGAGCAGACTTTGGATGCTGTGTTTGCTGAATGCTGACTATTTGTGTTTGAGGCATGCAGCAGCAGCCTTGCTGAGGATACACAGAGTGGCAGTTATCAAAACGGCCCATTAGGAATGCAGTGTGCCATACTGTATCTAGGTCAGCGCCTGAGCCACCTACCGTAGCTCCTCCATTGAGAAACCACTGCGCTGTCCCCTCTCTGCTCCCTCCGCCCCCACTCTTGCAGCCATCCCTGTCTGAGCATGTTGGTTACG
Organism: Naso annulatus; assembly: GCA_029783625.1. Lineage (NCBI taxonomy): Eukaryota > Metazoa > Chordata > Actinopteri > Acanthuriformes > Acanthuridae > Naso > Naso annulatus. The sequence continues at coordinate 16,418,530 of JAPZDX010000013.1, read as the reverse complement.
CTGGTTAAGCATTAGCCAAATGTGAGTGTGTATGATATGTGCATTAGCATGTTAGGTCGTGTGCGCGTCTGCTTATGCATGGCTTGCTGCGATAATGTCTTTGTTTGTATATAAAGTGAGAGACAGAAAGTGTGCAGGGTGATTATGAGTGTAAAAAATATCGTCAGTTCAAATAACACAATATGACTTTGCCTGGTTACACACACACCTGAACTTCCCCTCTGAGATGCCCAAGTGTTTCTATGTAAATTGTCCTTCAGAGACTCCCTCCTCACTGCATTCATACATTCTAACAAATGGGTGTATGAATATGTTTGGACTGTTTATTTGTGTTGTAATGAGAGGCTTTAATCAGGGGTGTCAGGGATCTGAAACGTTCCTCTGAGTGTGTGCAAAAAACACCCCTCCCCTCCTCACACACACCAGCACACACACACTTACACACACAAATCGGTGATTTATGTGAAACATTAAAGGCAATCATGTTGGGCTGGGCCTCGTCCTCTGTGTTGCCCAGGCTGTTTTGAAATATGGAAAAGCCAAGCTGTCCCTTGACATGCAGACACAAGCATACTGATAAACAAACGCAAACACCAACATGCAGATGCTTGTGTGTACCTTCCACCACTTGAAATGAATAATTGGCACGCAGAGAAAACAGATGAATGTGGTTTTTACCACACATATACAAAAATTTAGCTGTGGATAGACATTCAGACCCCTCAGTGCACACGTACACACAGTTATTCAGTTCGGGTTGTTAGTTTAACTGCAGAAAACATACTCAGCCATTCACTTTGTCTGGATTCTGTCTAGTGTCCAGGCTAGGAGGAATATTTCTGAATGCAGTGAGAGCAGATGAACATGGTGGCTGGAATTCAGAAAATCTACCATATCCTCCTCCACATGCAAACACACACGTTCACATAGAACAGCAGAAACGAACATAATGCAACTACAATAAAATATCTATAGGATGGGATACAAGCCAGCAACCGCCTGCAGCTCTCTGTGACTGATCATTCTTCACACTCATGTATTTATTTTAGTATAAACCCTTTATCCTCTCTTCCTCTTCCTCCTTTTTCTTTAGGGTTAGGATGAAGAGGGCTGAGAAGCTCTTATGAGGCCGCGTTTGTCTCTAGCTATCTCAAATTTCTAACAGCTAGAGCCGCAGTGGAATGTAGTTGTTGATCAGGTCATTGGACACACATACAGACTGCGATAAGAAAAAAATAGAGCAAGCCAGAAAGACAAATAGTGAAAGAACAGTGAGAGTGTGAAGAGGAGGGAAAAAACAGATGGAGGAAGACCCGATTTAATAATAAGAGTTGCAGAAATAACAGCAAGTCCTGCCTGACACGGTGGGGAAACAGATAAATACATGGCTGAAAATAATTTTCTGACAGGGCGCTATAGCATCAATTTCCATGCATCAGTATTTCAGCCAGAAAATCTTCATTTCCATACAAAAACCTCTTTATGGTAAACAGGTAAGGACAGTGCTATTGGTTGAGAGAAAGACTGTCATTTGTAAATAATGACCTGAGATGGCATACAATTCCTATACCTGCGTATTGTTTTTGTTTTTGGAACCGAACAACCTCCAACGTGACAGTCTCTGCTTTGCTCAGCTGGGGGACCTAAGAGGCGTAGAAGTTTCTGGTGAGAATCATTTTTCCTCCGTCTCGCCCGTGGTGCTGTCCCCCTGCTAGGGCTCGGCCTGATGTCATGAATAAATGCATGTCATGCCTCCACGGTGCGGGACACGCCACTTTCTCAGCCGGCATGAACCATTTCGACTCCCATCCTCCCCCTTCTCCGGTACCTCTCCCCACTGTTTTCACACCACCGCTGGAGGAATTTGGCCTGGCTTCCCTCTAGAGCTACAACCAATCAACAGCAGCCCCCCCACACTTTTCCTAAGAAGCAAATTGATTGGTTCTTCGAGCGCATTCCCTTGTCCAATGAGGTGAAAGCGCAGAGATGTCATATCTTGCTGTGACCTGTGAGAGGCAGAGTCTCTTTTAAAGGCAGGGAAATGCACAGCTGCAATGAGTGGTCTGTTATTTTAAATACATATTCCATATCATGAACCCCAGGATGGTGTGATCTGACCTTATCTGACACTTTCACTGATGAATCTCAGGTTGCAGCCTGTAACCCCCTTAAAAAAAAAAAAAAAAAAAACGCTGTTCTGAAGAGGCATCAAATTGTAGATTCTGGTTTTAAAGGGGGCTCGGTGAGCAGGGAAAAAGCTGACTGACATTACAGGTTGCCGATAATGACTTCCACAGGGAGGGAGATAATCTGCTGCTGGCGGCTGGAGGCTGAGGGAATGATGGGAGAACATCCTCCCATACCTCTATGGGGTTGGTGTCCCTGGAAACCGGTGGCGGCGGCATTAGGCTGAGGCCACTTGACAACCACGAATGTCCCTTTCATGCCAGTTAACGATTTCTGAGTTGCTGAGTCGCTGTGTGGTTCCCAGGGAACGAAAAAACTCTCTCCCTTTTTCTCTCTCCGTCTGTCTTACTGGATTTTTTTTTTTTTATGAGGCGTCTGTGTGTCTCACTCCAGGTGGAGCGTGTTTACTCACCACAGCTGCAACAACACTTCACTGGCGAGGAGGACATACAAATCGGACAGCTTCGCCTCCCTAACAAGGCACTATTAAAATTACATGCCACTGTCGGGATGTTGCCCTAGGTGCAGGAGAGTGTAGAAATCATGCACTTCGTTATTGACATGCCTTTGCGTTGCACGCGGATAGAAGAAGACAGGAGATAGTCTTTACCTTCTGCTGTGTACTTTCTGCCATCAATAAGATGATAATAAAGTCTCTAGATTTAGCTAGGAGGGAAAAAAAATATGGTTCTTTATAGATTATCTCAGTGAAATGCAGAGGGTGGAGGCTAAGGGTATTTATTTTCTTCCTGACTGTGACAAATGCAGTTTTGGGGGATGGGGGCGCAGACACCACATCAGACGTCTGTGAGGACTTTGCCCAGGGAGATCTGGATTAACTTTCAGGTTGGCCGAGCAGAAACCATAATGATTCTGTCTGTATGCCCTTGAAATTATCTTCTCATCACTTACTCAAATTGATAGATGCAGTCACATTTTTTTTTTCTTTCTGGCTCACCTGTTCCATTTGCAGGTTTGAATAAAGCCAAAAGATTTAACGCCTCATGTGATGAGTGCATCACGTGAGGTTAAAGCGGGCAGTCCATCACATCCTTGCACTCACTTTTAAAAACCGCAAATTTTAGAGGAGGAACAGGCAGCTATTTCTGCTGTCCTCCCTCCCTAAGTCAGCAACCTCCTGTGAGCAAACCACAAATTCTCCACAGAAGATGTCAAAACAGATTAGCTTCTGTCAAATCTACTCCCCAGATTAAATGATTGTAACAATCAAACTGGCTTTGAGGCTTTGCATAATTTACTTTTTCTTCCTCTTTGGAAATTCTGTCTTTGACTTTCTCCTCCTCTGTTGTAATGCAGCCTTGAAGTATTATTACCCTGTAAATCGATGAGGATGATGTATGAGGCATCCACTGCTAGTTGTATAAACCCTTCTGTTCTCTGTGATATATGATGATGCATCATATTGAATGGAGTACATATTTACTGACTTCTTTTGTACGAAAAGCAGACACGTGCAGCAACCCAGTAATATGGCTAATATGCAACAGTATTTGAAAACATTTTATTTTATTCGATGCTGTGAGCAGATGTCAAATGCAGGGCACTTTGATAGAAAACATACTGAGTTATTGCCATTATAACATTAAAAAATTCATTTATTATATAGACAGGCACATGTTTGGATTGAATGCCATTCAGATGAGATTTGAAGGCCGTTACAGACATTATCTGGAGCAAACAGTGAAAAATAGGACAGGGTGCTTGAATGGAGAGAGTTTGTGTTAACTAACTGGGAAAACTTTTCAGGCATCACTGCTGATATTCACTATTCAAACGTTCAGCTACATTCAGAAATATTTGCATCTTGCGCCCTTTCACAACTGCCACGCCAGAGTAGGTGGGACAAGCAACAGTCCGCCAGATGGCAATAATGCTAAATTTAAAAACAACCCCCGTAACACTCAACAGAAGAAGCAGATGAATTTATGCTGCGTTCTTTTTTCCTTATAAGCAAGAATTGGGTGCTTGGAATGATGTCACACCAGAGTTGACCGCATTGCAGTACAACAAGTTTAAAAGGTTTCGTCATATCAGTTACCGCTTCTAGCCAGGCTAGCCATTGTTGCTACATGGCTTTGATAGATACTCGACTCTGATTGGTCAGTCACGACATTCTAAGGTCTGTTATTTCTGTATAACAGACTGTTGCTATAAACAAG
>JAPZDX010000013.1:16356074-16373129 GCA_029783625.1 Naso annulatus | reverse complement strand
GAATCTGCGTTGCACAGTCAATTTTCTAAAGCAAGGTATAAAAATAAATTGTAGATTTAATCTTTTAAACTGAAACACGTCTGTGTAACTATTTTTTTCACAAAATGTCAGATCATGCTTTTTAATTCTGAAGTCACAAATTGCTGTTTATCTTGTCAAAGTTCCACTTTATTATGGCCACCACATCCATAAGCCCACAGTAATCTCACCAAGGGTAAGTGTGCCACCGTTGGCACAACTGCTAGCAAAGGGTGAGTGTGCATGTGCACCATTTGGCTTCATGTGTGTGAGAATGTCAAGTAGCTTAACCCCTGCCCATTCATCTTTACCTCCTCCTCCGTTCATCCCGACCATGCCAGTGTCGCACTAAACAGCTCTGCATGTAAAGCCTGCCCCTCACGGATAAGCCTCATTCAGTCCGACATATGGTGCTTGACCAACAACAGGAGGAGAACAAAACAGGAAGTGTGGCGGGAGAAAGTCAAAGTGTAGAGAGCATTCTTAAAGCGGTTAGGAGGCACGCTAATCCTTCCTCCCCTACCAGGTGCTGAGAGAGGAGATAACCTGGGAGACAATGGAGCAGCCAGGCTTCTTCATATGGACCTGTGTGAGTGTGCATGTGTGTATGAGAAATAGAGAGTGTGTGTGTTGCTGCTAAGCGTTGAGAAGGTGGCAAGCTGAGTGACTGGCTGTGTAAGTGGAGGTGGAGGGGGGGCGGGACTGGCAGCAAGAGGGATAGCAAGAGTGAGTGAGAGGTCTTTGTCTTTATTTTGCAGGCCTAAACAGGGATTAGTGGCTCGCTGACATTTCCTGTCACTAGCCACACTGACGGCTGCTTACAGGGGCCACGGCTCAATGAAAATGAGCGAGTTGCGAGTGAGACACCCTGGCTTAGAGCCTCGCTGACTGATTTGTGTCTGAAAGCCTCTGGAATGACCCTCGTAGCTGCTCAAAATGCTTACGCTTGTGCACAAGCTCCAAATGTAAATGTTTGTGTCATAACAGCGTCTGATTCACATTAAGTATAGTGTGTCTTTTCTACAAATTTGGTCTTGTGATAGTGAGGAAAAACAATCCTAACTGTCATTTATATTGCTTCGAATGACTCACAGCAAAAATAAAATATTTAAATGTTGTTGACTCATCAGCTCGAAAAGCTCCTTACTTTATATGCTCTCTAGGTAGTGTGAATTTTGGGTTCTGGAGAATTTAAATGTCATTTTGATTTTAAAGTACACACTTAAGGCAAGGTGACCCACTCCACCAATTGGTTTCATTATTGCAGCTCTTGTTAGGAACTAATCTTCATAAAATCAAGAGTTTTCTCATTCTATTTAGTACAAAGCCTCAGAGGAACAAAAGCAAGACCGCATTTATAAAACTGATTTACCTTTTTGTTATCTAGTCAAATAAAGAGAAAATGGAAATGTGCACAGCCGTGGGTTCCGGCTCGCCTTTGCACTGAAAGTGACGGCACAACAAAAGTGAGGAAATTACTTGCTATGTCACCCCAGATGTCTTTGTAAGTCCTCAGCAAAAACAACTGGAAAGTGTGATTTTGGTTTTGTCAGAGCTCGTCACATTTGATTCATTATAAAACCCCGACAAAAGTGCAGAAAGGCAAGTTTCTGAAGCTACTTCACCTCCTACACTCAGTCATTCACTTAACCGGCAGCCCCCGTTGTGAATTCTCTGTTTCATGCCTTTACTGTGTGAAAAACTTTGCGTCGGTCTGCAGAAACTCAGCACTCCACCTTTATAAAAGTGAAAATCCACCAGGCACAGACCAAAGAGAATCAGGTCTCTTTGTTGCTTTCTGCGTTTTATAGTCAAACCTGATTTGCCATCAGCAGTATCACATTCCAGGCAAATCACTTTTTGCTTTGACCTAGATTTCCATGCAGTGCATTTCATTTATATAATGACTTTTGTGTTATGTGACGCTTGCAATGAGAAAGTTTTAACCGCTGATTCACTTTTTTTTATTGATTTGTATATCTGCAACTTTGACCTTGTTCAGACTGCAGGTAAAACCATTTGTGTATAAAATCACGTTTTTAAAAGTGTCCACACTGTCGTTTGCAAGCGATCATAAGGGATTGTTGCGTCCAGACATCACCACTCTGTGCCAACGTACCTGCATGCAGTGGTAGTGCAGCTTTCCAAGACAGAAGTTCAACAAATGGAAGAACGGAGATATATCACCATGCTATCCAAACACTTACACTGTCAAGTGCTGAACTCTCTGGCTGCAAACAGACTCAGCAATGAAAGAGACTGATGAACAGTTCAATGGTGCAAGAGGTTTGGCCCCATCAGCAAAGCAGTGACTGGTGGGAGGATGTCTTCTGTGGGACATTTAATGATGAGAAGTAGCGTGCAAATTTTCAAATGTGCCCTGGGATGTTTGTCAGGCTCTGCGACCATCTAGCACTCCGTCTAGTTCGTCAAGACCCTCCATTCAGGCAGCCAGCATTTATGGATGATATCTGATTTGAACAGGCAGAGCGTCTGGACCTGAGACGTAACTGTACAAACTGTATTTGAATTGGATTTGAAACCTCCTCAAAAAGTTGGATCAGTTTTTTGCTTATCAAAAATTAATCGAGATACAACCACGATATGCCAAAAAACAGATTTGGACTTTCAGTCTGAACAAGGCCTTTTTATTTTGCATTTGCATGTGAGTTTTAAAGGGAGTAAGAGCATTTAAAAGGAAAAAATGCGGGTGAGAGTCCAGACAAAGGAAAGATAAAGTGGAGGATAAGATACAGTCGCCTGAGATAGCAAAGTCAAGGCCTTTTGTTATACTTCAACAAGAGTTTTCCTTATTGTACACTTGTCTCTTCCAGAGAGGGAGAGAGGTGATATGGTGACAGAATGCTATGTATCATGTCCTTGCAAAGTAGGACATGACTCAAACTTCACCACCACTCGCCAGCCTTTCTGTGAAAAGTTCTTTTTCTGTTTTAGCACGGAGCACAAGCAAGTAGAGAGAGTACACTACCTTCTCTGCTGAGACATTTAACAGTAGCTAAATTTAAACTCTTTGTGATAAGATCAGCAGCTTAAGACACCCTGATAGTGTCCTTGGATGACACACCAGCCCTCCTCTTCATATGTTTACAAATGATGTTCTTGCATTTTCTGCTCGTAGGAAAGGTTATCTACCAGGAGATGTAGTTTGTCAAATGAACAGCATGTCCATTGGAAGAGATTGCTACACAAAAGCTATCTTTCTTTCTCCGGCTTTTGGAAAATTCTGTTTATCTGTTTAACTCGGAGACACAAACGCCGCCTCTGTGCTCGACTTTGTGCAACATCTGACTGCTCTTGACATGTGAAATATTCGACATTACCGGAGCGGTGGATACTATCTTTCTTTCATCAAGGCTGGCTTTGTTTGGCCAGCACAAACAGAAGACAGGAGGGGAGACCGACAATTGCCAAGGTCCGGAGGGTTTGGTGGTTTGGGATGTCCCCGGGCCTGTACTCAGCACACGATGAAGATAAGCTCACAATGACCACCTTGTCCGTCCGCTGTGGGAAGAGTGTGAAAAAGCCTGATGCCAAAACCACTGAGCTCCAGATGCCCTGAAGTGTGTACCAGTTTGTTATCGCAAACAGAAGCCACAAATAGAAGTTGAAAAGCATCACAGATCAAACTCATTTATGCAATGTTAGTGCTTTGGAGAACTAGCTGTGGCTTGTTGATATCGAGCTGAGAAACATCTCATAATGAGGCGTGTGTTTACTCGCAGAAAAGAAAAGGAAAAACACTGATGCAAACTTGTGGAACTGGATAGCAACCTTCATCTCATAAAGCTTGTTTAAAAAAGAAAAGTTTGGTATTTATTAATTTAGACTTTTTCCTTTTGTGTTTATAGTTGCCAATGAATCAAGTTTAATTTCTCCTTGCTTAGAATTCTCATTCTTTCACTCGGCGATAATTACTTTCCTGCTGAATATTGCTGCACTGACAGTTTGAATGTTTTTGCTTCCATTACAAAGAGTAATTGGCATATTGACTTTTCACTTCATGAAGGATGGTGGTATTTCTTCCCGTCTGATTGCACTTTTCCATTTGAGACCCTTGGTGTTTTGTTTTTTTTTAAACCCTCCTTGTCTCCTTGTTACCACCGTAAGGAGATTCCCTTCATAAATATTGATGTTTAACCTCATGCTTTACAACACACAGTCTCCATTCCACACCGTGTCTTTGGTAATATTCGTATGCATCTAAATCCGTACTCTGCTTATGCGGCAGATAGCAAGAATCTCTCAGAAATACTTTTTTTTCCCCTCATATAAAGTGCCTTTTCCGGCACACAGTTCCACTAGCCTAGCGCTCCTTCCCGCTTGTTTTGATCTTAGGTGACAAGTGAGGGCTTTTGCAGACGGAAAAGAAGCAGGCAGCGTGGCGTGCGGAGAAGGTGGCTTTGATAGTTGAAATTAATGAGGCTGGATATGTTTGGCTCCGCTCATTATGCCTACACATAGACCCCAAACCCTGGGGGCCCCGGAGCTCTGCTTCTCGTCTTCATGCCATGATCTCTCTGTCTCCTGATTTAGAGCCTCCTCCACTCTTTTCTCCCTCTCCCTTTGCTACTTTTCTGTCTCCATTTCTTTCTCTCTCCACCCACACCTCGTCCCCGTCTCCCAAACTCTCTTTTTCTGTGGCGTGTGGAGGAGAGAGATAATATAATCAGCCGTGCGTGGTGAGAACAATAAGTGTGTTGTGTCGGGTTGACATGAAGCAGACAACTCTTCAAAGCCACCTTAACATTCCACTTCAGCACTAACTGCGTGCGGCTGGAGGGAGGGAGGCAGAGGGGTGGAGCAGCTTTAATGTTTCCCCTCTCCCTCAGAGGAAGCTACCAGGGTCTGGAGATGTGCATTTTGTACAACAGTTGCGGATGTCTGTGCCCGTCTGAATCTCTGTTCTCCTATACATGGACTAGTGTTCTGCAACGTGTGCTCATAATTAAAAGTAAGAAGCATTTCTGTGCTCAACTTAACTCCTTCCAGAACAAGACTTAACAAAGACATCCAGCCTCGCACAGTGTGTGTGTGTGTGTAAGTCTGTGATTGTGTGTTAAGGGGTTGATGGGCTTGAGGTTGGTCCTGAGATAAGGGGAACATCTGTTACTCTGTCTTTATCTCTGGCAGGGCTCCTGGCACACTGTAGTAAGAAGCCCCATCTAATCAGAGCAGACACAGTGGTGCGTTGTGTGTGTGTGTGTGTTTGTTTGTGTGTGTTAAGTGTGTGTATGTGTGTGCGCGTGTGTTTGGGGAGCATAGCTGCCAGCTATGTGGCCTGTCCTGTCTCAGCCCTGGCACCCTGGCACCAGGACGCAGCACACACACGCACAGCACTAACACAGACTAACGCAACAAGAGAGTGTATTTTTGATTTTTATGGTTGCCATCTTCACACTGTCCCATTTTGGTGACATTCTGTTGTTGCACAGATCTTGTTTATTGTTAGTTTCCTGGTCTGTCTTTTCTTATTTATGCATCATAACTGTACTGTGACTATATCGGCTGTTCTATTCCATCAACACCCTGACTCACGCTTGTATAGCTTTATGTTCAGCATCGGCTTTATCGGCCAAATATGTGTAAACACAAAAGAAATATGACACTTCGACATTGCGTTCAGTGTACTTACACAGACAAAGACAGCTACAAGGACAAAAACTGAACAAACAAGTTAAAGAATGGTAAAGAATAACGAATGCTTAATGGGTAGAACTGCACTGTTAACAGCATGTGAAAAGAATGTAGGCGTATTTAAGGTCCATTTAAAAGTCAACTCGTCTTTATGTTGTAAGCAGAACAAATTGTGACAGGAAGCAATGCAAAGTAGTGCAAAGAAATAAATATGCACACACAGGGTAGAAGGATTATAAACATTATATGCTATAATTTTTTACCTTTACATATCCATTAGGTACATCATTATGTGCAATATAGAGCTGCCCAGTAACTATACTTAACTACTAATGGCACAGATTGCAGAGCTTTGCTTTAGGGTATCTTGGAGGCAGTTATTTTGAAAGGGCCTGCTCATATTTTCTTATTTTTATTTTTCTCAGCCTAATCGTTACAGCCAGACTCTGAACCGCCTGCTTCTCTACCCTCTGGGCTAAACATACTATTACTGCAGCAAAAACAAAACACAGGTCTTACAAATATTTTACCACTGCTGCTAGTTTATGCCCCTTAGCTTTGCCGTTGTTTTTAGTTCTGGTAAAGTCAACTGTTGTCAACTTTCAGAAGACAAACAAACCTGTCGCGCCCCTCAACATGAATTCCCTGATATTGACTGCTAGGTGGTCTCACGGTGTATCAAGATCGATTTAGATCTTCTTCCATGTTTTTCCTATCTGTAGTATTTGATTTCTCTGGTTGTGTGTGTTTGTGTGCGTGTGTGTGTCTGGGTAACCAGCAGTGACACCAGCCTGCAAGGCTGTATGGATCTGGTCCTTAGGAGGCCTAATGAATCTAGGTGGGCCTTGTCACAGCGCGTCTCCACGCATCGCCCTGCCGATCATGAGAGCCGACAGGTTTATGCAGCTGTGGCGACTCCCTGGGGAAAAGGGATGCAGCAGGAGCAGGCACCCAGGGGCACAGTTTCCATTTGCACAGTCAGACTGATGCACATGCATGCAAAGTTCTGGTCAAGGGAGGATTAATCACGGCCTTCACCACTGCTTAGCAAGCAAAGCTACAAGCTTTCGAGGTACAGAGACACCAGAGAGCTAAGCAGCAGCTTCCAGAAAGGGACGAAAAAAAGGGTCCATTTAAGTAGATTTATTACACTGATACTAATAAAGCATATTCCCAAATATCATGCAATCCATTTCATATAGGTTGACTAAAAATGTTTAGTCAGTCGTGAATGATATAGTCTCTGTTTGTGTTTGGTCTTGTTTTTAGTCTGAGCCTCTCTGAAGACAATCACCCCTACAACACACGCGCACACACACACAGAAAATGAACTTGTTTTGTATTCTCCAACATTCAGGCTTTCATTTTCATTTTAATAACAGTGAGGAAAAATATTGGCACCAGGAGATACCATCTTTCATTTGCTATAACTGTGAGTCAAAGATTATTTTCCCTCTCATCTCTGTAATGAAAATTTATTCCAACTAGAGGGCCTTGTATTTATGGGAATTAATTCACATGTGAATGGGCGGCGGTGATAGAAACACAAGCCGACATTTGAATTACGTCCCAGCAGAGTTGGGCGAGGGGTAATAGGGAATCAAATGTCTAACTTGGGCTCTAAAGTGTTTGTTGGCTTTTGTTTGTTTGTTTGTTTGTTTTCTTTGGATTTGACTTTCATTATTATTTCTTTTGTTTGTTTGTTTCCTTCTTCAACCTGGCCACAAAAACACTGATTTGTATTCTTGTACTTGGACCAAATAATTTCTGGAAAAGGACTTCCTTTCAGTCCGCTGTTGTTCCCAGAAAATGACAAAACCAGTGTAACCAGCAGAATGGCTCCCACCTGTAGCATATTTCTTTCCTGACAAGCACATGGAAGTTCCCATATGTCGGCTGCTGATTCACTCTCCCCCTTTTCAAAGGTCGAAAGTCACACACCAAACTCCCAGTAACTTAATTAATGCAATTTTCTTTTTTAATCCTTACCATGTCAGCTCACTCAGAGGGGGACCTTTGACTTGTCAAGGTCTACACCCGCCTCCAAAGCCCTGCTGCCTTTGTTATGCTGAGTCTTAACATGTGTCACTTTCACCGCTGCGCTGTTTTCCCGGCCTGTTTAGATAAATGCCAATTTGAAGCCCTGCTTGTCAGGAGAAATTATGGCATCACATGTCGTGTTGGAGAAAAGCCAGAAGTCTTCTTGTTTACACACATGTCATTTAAAGCTGGACTTTAAAAAAAAACGTCTCTCCCTCTCCTGAGCAAACACTCAGGGATTTAAGAGATTGAGGTAAACTGAAACGTGTCTTGTGACTCGAGGGAAAGAAAGTTAAGAGTGTAGGAAAAGGTTATGGCAGCCCAGTCAAATCTCGTGGTTAGAGGGAGAAGCTAAAAATAAAAGCTGAAAAGGCTTGTTCACAGTTCTGGTTTGTTCGCATGTGACTCTGTTTGCCTTTGCAAATAGTTGCAGTGTATATCTAAATGTCATGGTATATGCAATATGAGTGCAGGGTTCTTCTTTTTATGTATGCATTAATATTATATTGAGCAAGATAATAATTAGTTAGAGGGTTCGTATCTCTGACTATTCTTATTCCCTTAAAGGGATAGTTCACCCAAAAGTAAAAATATAGTCATTATCTATTTACCCTCATGGCAGTAAAGGATCAGGTCAAGTTTTTCAGTCTTTCAAACAATTGAAGCAAATGGTGACCAGATTTTAAAAAACAAAAAACAAAAAAACATAAAATGTCTCAGTAACACTTTCTATGAAACCAGTCTCTGTAATGCATTATAACACATCATGAACGTATATAGCACATTATTGCACATTATTAACGCACTTATAATACTATAGGTGGTTATGGTAAAGATTAAGGTTAGGGTTAAGGGTAAGGGTTAACTTGCTTATAACTATGATTATATAGCACTATAGGCGCATTATAACACATTATAGGAATGTTCATAATGTATTATAGATGAATGTTGTAAGTGAAGTGTTACCAATGTCTCCATACTGCTCGTCCGAAGTAATCCTAGTATCCTGAAGCCTCTATATGCCAAGTTGTTTTGAAAAACATCACTGACGCCATTTTAACCTCAGTGTTTACTGGAGCTCCTTACATGGGAGCCCTGTTCATGTGCACATGCGTGCGCATATTGTCTGAAGCTAGAGCACCGGTGCAAGGAGACCAATGAGAGCTCGAGGTATCATTTGCTTCAATTGTTTAAGAGATGACTGCAATGCCTTTTTTTGTGAAACTCTGAAAAACTGCACCTGACCGTCCATCGGTAGTAGGGTAAGTAGATAACGACTGAATTTTCATTTTTAGTTGAATTATCCCTTGAAGCAAAATGTTGCATTTTCGGAATGCTCCTGCTCTTAAACTTGTTTCAAACTCAGATTGAGTGTTGGGACTTACATGGCACTGTTGACCACAGCACTGCACGTGCATGTGTTTATGCCCACATGGCAAATTGCATCTTTTATTGGGCTGACTTTGAAGCCCTTTAGCTGTTGTTACATCTAGGTTCAGACACACTCTCCCTCTCAGCTTTACAATACAGGTCTATTGGAAACAGTGTGGCAACAATGGCCACACCACGGCACTTTGAAACCTTCCAAGCTCATACCTCTGGAGGTTGGCAGGCATGGAGGAGATAAGGCTAAGCCACTACCTTGCTTTTTTCTCGTCCTCTCTTTCTCCCCTGTGCTCCCTTACCTTTTTCTTGCCCCAGTGAGCTGAGGCAAGAGGGGTGGGGGGGTGAGATAGCCACAGTTCAGATGTCCTATTGTGAGCATTTGATGTGCCTCCCCATAAAGTTACAGTAGGGGGATCTATCAGTCGAAGCACTCTGTGGTATGATTCAAACAACCTTGAAGCAATCATCGTATGCCCAATAGAGCTGGTTTAGCCAAGCAGGCCTATTGTACCTGCTCTTAATGGTTTAATTAAAATAGTACAAAAATATGAATTCTCATTATACACACTCTCAAAAATGCTTTTACAAGTAATAAAGATTTAGTAGCTGTTGTTAAAAACAAATATCTTGGAGTGAGAGCACAGCATGTTTGTTTCAGATTATTTTCTTTAGTACATGCTGTTGGGTTCAATTCCTCCATGTTGTTTCTATGGGAACCCCAGGCTTGCTGATGGATCAAGGTATTTTTGTCTGCTGAGTGAAGTACTTGGCCTCTGGTAGCTATCATCAGTAGCACAGGTGGTAGATTGGAGCCATCAGCTGCTGCGGCTCTCTGCAGATTTGTTGTTGACTTGGCTCCTTACATCAGTTTGTTTCCTTAGTGGGACTGAAATAAGTCACTGAGATTTGTTTGTAAATGGCTTATTTCTCACATTATGTGGGTCTTTTACCTGTCACTTTACTTTGATGATTATTGCCCAAAAGTGCTGCAACTGACATCGTTTGCCATCCTTTTTTATAGGATGTGCAAGTGAGGTCACACATTGGAAAAGTGTCGTGTTTCTCCATTTAGTTGAACAAAGGTGAGAGTGTGAAAGTAGGATGGTAACCACCCAGCCCACTCCAAATCAGCTACCTCCCCTCCCACAAACAGATCGTGTGGCTCCTGGCAAGAAGTGAAGCAGAGAGAGGAACGACCTTTTTGCAACCTTGGCCTACCTCACCTAGGCAGTAGAAATCATGGCCATCATGGCAGAGAGAAAAGACTTGCCAGCATATTGCTATTAGCATGCTCTTAACACAAGGCCAGCCTGTTTATCAAAATAAAAATAGGTAGAGGAAAAGTCTCATCTCTTCAAATAAAGTTTGCCTCATTTTGCTTATTATTGTAGACATGGGTAATGGATGGCATTTTGTTTCCAGTAGTGGTTCTGAATAATGCGACAGCTCAGTCCGAGCAAATATCTGATCTTGCTTTGAGTTCCATGTCCACTATGGGCCTCAAAATCATTGAGGGTCGCTCCTAACATTTGGTGTGCATGCTAGTGTTGTAGTCAAGACCACACTAACTGAGACCAAGACTTGACCGAGACTGAAGTGTGCAGAGACTAAGACAAGACCAAGACTTAAAGGGGCTGAGACTGAGTCAAGACCAACAAAAAGCACCAAACTACAAATGACTTTCGTTATTGGCTGCATTTGAAGAAGGGAATTTTACATCCAACCATAGTAATCTTAAATAAATCTGTTGTGATCTTGACAGGTCTTGATTAAAAATCAAGTCTGCTGTAAAGGAGACAGAGACAAGACCAAGTCAAAATGCATTCTATTTCCGAGACGAGACCGAGACCCTCAAAAAGTGGACCAAGACTTGTCTCGAGTACTACAACACTGGTGCATGCTCACAGGTCATGGTACCCTTGCATATGTCATCAAATGCACAAATGCAAAGAAACAAACAAAGGTTATTAAACCATCCAAAAAAGACGAATGTCAGTAAGTCAAAAGACTGAATAACTCATCAACAGGGCCAGATAATAAACTGTTTCCATGTCGTCCATGTTCCATGTTTGTAAACACCATAACATTTCAATGCCCATAAGATACATACATATATATTAGATTATCATATGTACATGTTAACATATGTGTTTCCTCACATATCTACTCATCAATCTTGAACTAAATTATACAGCATGTAGAAACACTGTACTTCATCATAATGTACGGCAGATTCACCATGCTGACTGTCATGACCTCTCCCATCTGAAAAGATGAACAAAAAACAATGCCCACGCTTCATTCACATCCATGGACTCTGTATACACACAATTTGCACTTCAGTGGTTATAGACTGCCATACAATTTTTACTGACAGAATAGGCACTTCAGCAATGCAGCCGTGCGTCCATACAATTTTTATCCAAACAACTTTCCACTTTTTCGTACAGACACGCGGCTAACAATGTGTGTTGGTACCAAAGCGCTACATCCACACACATACACGCACCTGACACATCGAGCAGTAAGCGCACGCTCTTTCACAGTCCAGAGTGGCTTCATAGCCTGTGATTTAATGGTCATTTTGTTGGCTGCAATAGCATCCTTTCCCATCCCCTGGTGCCCACTGGTGAAATAACAGGCTCTGGGCTCATACACAAAACCCAGAGGACCACACTTGAATCATTGCTACAATTTGAGCTATCAAATCATAATGGGAGGATGAGATTGCCTTTCTTTCCTTGGTGCATGCGTGTGTATGTGTGCAAGGATGTGTATATGGCGGGTCGCTAAGCAGGTTTATATCTGGGCCCGTAGGCTTGGGTTAATGTGTTTAGATAGCTCACATTTGTTCTGCAGTTTTCCAACAGAGGAAAAAGTGGTTTTACTGTGTTGTTTTGCACTTAAAGGATTCCTGTCATAATTAGTAGAAGCTAAACTTGAACTGTCAGGTTGTTAGCTGCTGGTTTGACCCTGGATCTGCTTTTCACTTGGCTGACTAAAGAAAAAGGTTAGGGGTAGGGGTAGGTTGTGTATTATTTCTCTGTTACCTTGACATATTTTGCCTGTGTGGGTAACTGCAGAATGGTGTGTTTGGTCTATATAATGGGAAGTTTATTGTTTCCAGAAAAGAAAATTGTCTAGCATGACACAGTGAGACATTCATATACAAGGCACCAGGGCTTTAAGTGGGCACCAATACGCAGTACCCCCACTTGTAGATTTTACCCCCTGGCATACAAGGACTTTTTACAGCGAATCAGGACATCTCATAAGCTCACAGTACCCTTTCCTGTTCTCTCCGTGTCAGTGTCTCTTTGCGATTCATTACATTAGCGTGCACTACGTGACGCTTGCATCTCTGTTTCTCGTGTACTATGTGAGGCTCACTTGTTTGTTCTCGCTGAAGTTGGACGTCTCATCAAGAGTACATCCTTGGGAATACGGTTGCGTGTTTGCTTTGTGCTCCGTCGTCCGTCAGCGCCCAACGGTTGCGTTTCAGAACAAGTCACAACAATGTAGGCTAAATGGAGAAAAACAAAGGTATAAAAAGTAGACAGTAATGTTGGCACAGGAGCGTCATCCGAAACGGCTTCTGATGATGACACAGCTCTCTGACAGTCAAATATAAATATTCAAATACTGAGGCAGAAAACTGAAAGTCTTGTTTGTTTAATTAATTGATTTAGTGAAAATCAACATTATCTTCTAGTATCTCTTATTCACTGTAAAAATTTAGAATGTAGACTATTATTTGATGATTTTCCAATACCAGCCCCTGGTTCACATGCCAACAGGTGAACAATGGGAGTCCGGCACTTTTTCTTTCAAGCACTGCAAAGCACTGAATATATTTGTTATGACATCACAGGCAGACTGCCATCAACATTTGTATCAGGCTGCCATGGCTCTGTTTTTGTCTATTTTTTGTCTAATTTCTGCACTGACATTGCAACCCGAATGCCAGGCCGGATTGACCTCACCTCATCCTTTTGTGTGCGCAGAGCCAACTCCTCACCCCCTGGCTGTAATTACTGCATTCGTTGCGTCATTCTTCTTTGACGAGTCGAAATCACACTCCAAGTGACAAGATATCAGTGGCACAGAAGAAGACATACAAAAGAAAAAAAGGGCAGACATCAGTGGATGATTGCCCTCGGCCCACAGCCACTGTTATTACATAGCTGCCTGTGCCACCACAAGAGCAGTGAGGTCAATTTTTCCTCTGTGAATAGAATGCAATTTACCGTCAGCTTTGTAAAGGCAAACTGTGGTCATGGCGGAGAATGCTCGCTCCTCTGCTCTGGCTAATGATCGCCTTTAGACAGAGAAACGGCCGTCGTGCTTTTCACCACAATCCTTATTCCACTCACATTGATCTCCCCGTCTATTTTCACACAGTAATGGATGGCATTGTCCCTCCCTCGACCACTGTTAGTACAAATAATTACGAATCAATATGAACTCAAGGCCCCACATCAGAATATAATTTTAACACATGATTTATTTCCACCAATGCTGCGCAGTCCCTCAAATGTGCAGGAGTCAATGGTGGGCTGTTCGCTGACTGACTCCCTCACCGCCCTGTGCGATCAATCGAAGCAATCAGCTAAAGACTCTCAATTGTAGCTGCTGAATAAAAAAAAGGCTGCACTCTTTGTGTAGCTTCAATGGCACCGATGTAGCTTTCTCTGCACCAAGGGTGACATCCCTGACAGTAAATAAACAACAATGGAGCCATGTTTGTTCATCAGTAAGGAATGTCAGGTCTTTGTAGTTGCGTTGTGCCATCGAGAATACACAAAAATGCATGTTTTTGTTTCTTTTTGGGACAAGATCAAAATATATCAACGAGTCTTGTGGGTCATTGCACACTTCATACAAACTCATACCTTGAGAATATCGCACACTTTAATATGAACCATGCAAACTTTTTGAACAGCTGCACTAAGGTCTTAAATTGCTCTCTTAAGCCGTCAAACCAAGATTCTAAACATGACCTGGCAAGGAGTTGATATCAGAATCATCCGTATGCAGGAGCTCCGCGCTCAGAGGCTAGCGTGCTAATCTCTTTGCTCTCTGGCCGTGTCAGGATCACTGAAATGTCATGCTGTGCTCCTCACTCAGACGTGTGTGTGCGTGCGTGTGTGTGTGTGTGTGTGTGTGTGTGTTGGAGCTTGTCATTTGACATTTTGGCAGACAGAAAACCTGAATCACTTTGAATCAGACGAGGAGAATTCTACCTGCCTGATCCCTTCAAATTCAGCTCGTCCGTTCTGTGCCGCTCCTCTTGCTGTCACACAGAAGTGTGAAAGGTCACTCAAACCAGCCCTCTACCCTCGACAGCCAAGATGGAGGTCAAACATGTTGGCTTAAGAACAAAAGAGTATTCATTAGATGTGACCACACCCCTCTGACCCCGACCTGAACTGATTTCTTTTGGGTGAGAACAAAGTTTATTGAGCTTGATTTGGTTATTTGCAGGCAAAATCTTAAAACTACTGATTGTTTCTTTCATAAATTAAATAATATTATTACGTCCCTCAGAGGAACTTTCACTGGTTATGAAGTAGTCTTAATGTAATATTGGTGCCTCACATCTTATTGTCTTGGGCAGATATCAAAGATTACTATCCTGCCTTTTACAATGCCTTCGCCCAGTCCACTCAGTCAGCAGAAAGGCTATGAAACTCTTAATGGCAGACTAAAAGAAACGATTTGTTCTTTACGAGCATGATTGATCCACTGTTCTCTTTTCTGTCTGTGGCTGGAAGCAGGAAGATATTTTTCTTTAGATAATTTCATTTTTTTTTATGTTTATAGCTGACTGATTTTGCAGATAAGTGGCGTTTTTCTTTCTCTCTAAAACAAATGTTCATGCTAAACAAGCTCTTCAGCAGTACTGCTGTTGTACAAATGTGCAGCTATAATCAACACAGTGAAAATTTCTTGGAGATGCTTTAAAAAGCATCAATAGCAACCCACCTGGGTTATTTTTGTACCGCCGCAAAGCTGGCATGGTGTGTGGTCACAAAGCATGTTGTACACGTTGTCAAAAAAGGCAAGAAACTGCAAAAAAAAAATCTGACACATTTGGACAAGCCAGTGTAGCAGCTCTATTAGTTTCCACACAGAATAAAATAAAAAAAATCTGTCTCACTAACACTCATCTATGTTCTTGAAACCCTACTTCTCTTGGCTCAGGTCATTATTGGGTTGACATTGTGTTGCCAGTTTCTGCTACAACTCCATTTTGAACAACTTAGCTTTTGAGCCAGTGACAATAAAGCCCGAAAGTGCCGTTGCCAAGTGTGAATGTTTGGGGCCTTGACTGACTTCAGTCTCTCCGGGGCACAATCCAGCAGACACAATCACAAAGAGGTGATGACAACAAAGAGCTATATGAACTCCAACTCAACTAAGCAAGTCCCCTGAGGGCAGAGCCACACAGTCACATGCACACACTGGACATCACGTAGAGCAGAGGGTCTTTCTGTACAGCAGACAGACAGGGGCACTGTCTGCTGGGGGAACTGAAGAGCTGATGGGGCCGCTGCTGTCAAACATACAAAGAAAGTGGAAGTGGGACTGTGTGTGTTAGCAGAGACAAAGTGGGGAAGCCAGCTGGCAGGGGTCAAGTCAAGCCTGGATGTTCTTCCTGTGTAAGACACACAGCCACAAAACCTCCCATGTGCATCCCAAAAATCACACAAATCTTACACATTTCCTCTTGTAAGACGGTCTGTGATGCTGCCCATTTCAACGGGATTACAGGCTTTGATTGTCAGCAGATGAGACAAAAACAAATATGGCACCAGCAGCATCAAACAGATGGAGGTCACATGCTCAGAGCAGTCAATTTGGGAAAAGGAATTTTCACATATATATTCACACACACACTGCCGGGAGCAAGCGTGTGCGCAGTAGCTTGTCAGTGAAGGAAGTTCTGTGGTTTTGGGATTCTCTTTGATGCCCGGTTCCACTGCTTAGACACCATGCCACCTCCTTTCTTTCACATTTCTCCCACACACTCACAGACTCTGACAATATCTCCGTCAGTTCGAGATATACTGATGGGAGAGTGTGGCTATCAGAAACACAGGAGCCATTTTCATCATTTGTGGGTGATGTAGTGGCAAAGAGAAGGTCAGTGTTCCCATCGTCTCCTGCAACAGTGCTAGTCTGTCTTTCATTGGCACCACCACAAACAAACGCACACACAGAGGGAAAAGATCACTGTCTTGGCAAGGCAAGAGAGACAAAAGAAAGCCCCAGTGTATAAAAGTCTCCAAGGATGAGAGTACAAAAAAAGCTACAGGCTTCAATTCATGTGAGTGATCAGCAAGAATGTGGCTTTCTCGTGTTTTATTGTAAAATCTGAGCAGTGTTTATACTACGCAGCTGAGTTTTTTTCTTATTAGAGGTGGGGGGAAAAAATCATCATAATATTGCGATATTTTGTATGATGATATTGTATCGATTCATAGGTACCAAGTAATGATATTTTATTAAATAAATTCTTAATAAATGTTGCAAAAACAAACTCACCTTTTGTATAATAAAATAAGAAAAGTCTATTGACTTTTCAGTCCACTAGATGGTGCTAAGTGCTCATTGGTGAGGTAGTAAAAATTGCAATAAAAAATTATTGAAGGGAGATGAATAGACTGAAAATGTATCATATTGGATGAAACAGTGGATGCTGACAGAGTTTTACTTTGGGAGAATGATTTGCAGTTCAAAGAAGAGAGAAAATCACAATATATGATTTCGCTATACCCGACATATTGCAATATCGTGATAATATCGTATCGTAACTTACGTATTGTGATAATTAGGGATGCACGATATTGGATATTTTGCCAATATCCAATATGCCGATATTTTACAACCCATTTGGCCGATAATCGATACCGATACAGATAAATAAGCATTATTTTCTCTACACATAATTGC
>JAPZDX010000013.1:16339396-16349536 GCA_029783625.1 Naso annulatus | reverse complement strand
CAACACATAAACATTCAAATATTAAAGCTGCAAAAGAGGACTACAAATAAAATCAATGTAGCAGTTTTATGACTTATCTTTATGGGCTGTGATTGAGTTTTAAGGATTTTCCAATAGATTTGAGAGTAAATGTTGACATCGTGCCATTCATCAACACAAATCCGTCAATATCAAGTGGCAGTCAGCTGTTTGATTTGATTGAAAAGATTTGTTTACGCTCTCCTCGGTTGCATGCAATTAGCGTGTTCTTTCAGTCGCCGTAAAATGTTCTAATTTCGGATACAGAAGTTTAAAAAAACCTTCAAAAGTTCCTGGTCCCTCCAGTTACCAAAGTTAAAGAGACTTTTGGAGGCTAAATTGATTTTTTTGGGAGGGGTTCCATTTTTGGCACGGCCGCCACACCCTGCTTTGCAGATTGGCGCTCTGTGAACACAAGCCAATTGGCAACTGCTGTTTACTGCTACCAGCTGGTTTTGCTCACTGATGTTGTTGCCCCTCTTTTACACGTCAATCTACTTTCTCTCTCTTCTCTCCCCTCTCATTAATCTTTACAAGATCCTGGAGTATGGCACAAGTTGAGTTTGACATATTGACTGGCCTCTGAGGCCTCTTAAAACTATTTTGGATAGCGCCTCGTTTGATTAGACTATGACACAAGCGTAGATACCACTTGTTGAGCTAATTTCTTTTTCTCATTAAGTCTGTCTTGCCGTTGATGGATCAGTGGGAGTTTTTCAGGCGGCTGAGAGTCTCTCGTGATGATAGGTGTTGTTGGCGGAAGACAGGCAGGGTAGGGCTGGGTATCGTCAAGAAAAATTTGATACCAGTACCAATACTGATACCCTGACTTCTATACCAGTTCCTGACCAATACTTTTTTCAATTCATCTGTTTTAATAAAAGATTACACATACTTATGGTCAGCCCTGTCTTTTGCTAAACAAAGACAAGAGTACAGTACTTTTAGATCTTGGCACAACAAGCATGCTGCATGCACAATGGCTCACTGATTCTGATGAGGTAAGGTAAGGTGAAGCAGCTTTATTGCCATTATACAATGAATTGTACTACAAAATTGCGAGGTTAGCGTGGAGGGTTGGTCCTGAGCCGCTGCGACTGAGTGCGCCGCAGCGTTGGGCCAACCTAACTCCTTTTTGTCATTAAATACCAAATTTTGATACCTGACATTTTCCTATACTCAGTAGTATTGAGCCAATTCTGTCGGTACCATAAAAGAAGTTGAAGTTTGATACCCAGCCCATCTCAAGTCAAACCGGAGACCATTCATGTTGAACTTTAATGTTGTTTTTCTTGCTGCCCCGGCGTTGTCCTTCAGACACTTTCCTGCCGACGGTTTCAAAAGCCTCTCTCGTCCTTCTCCCTGCGTTCTTCAGCAGATCACCTTGCCAGTGCTTTGGTGGAAAAGTGGGAGGGGTGGGACTGTTTAAAGGTGATAATGGTTTTTAATCTGCACCAATGATGATTTATCAGTCTCTGGCCAGCCTCCCGCACTGACTTTAAAATATGAAACAGAAACTATTACCTATTACCGGCTCATCACTCACTTGGTAGAATTTCTGAAGGTGTGGGGGGGAAGTACAGAGGGGGACAGAGAGGAGGTGAGGAAGGATTCATCTTTCACTCTTATTTTTTTTCTCTCTTTGCAAAGCCACCAGAGCTCCAATCCAATTTGCCAAGCATGTGGAGTTATCCTTAAGCCTGTCAAATGCACTGACAGGGAAAGCTGTCACTTCTCATGTGGTCATATGGTCACAATCAGCACTCAAGTTATTTATAGGTCTCATCCTTCACACATGCAGCACTACAAGGACCACTAACCACTCACACAGACCATAAGAGAGCCAATTAACTCATTTACTATCACCTCTTTACTGTCCTTTAAGCTACGCACTGCATTTTATTATAGAGTGTACAGCTGTTGGGAATTGTGTTTTTAAATAGATTCACCATATGTGAAGTGGTTGTGGTCTTTAGCGGTCCTTAGAAATTCACATCAACTCACCCAGGGGCACATTAAGGGAACAAAGATGTTTAACAAACTCATTTTCTCTTCATAGTCTCATTTTCATTTTCTGCAGTTGTTATCATAAAGTATCATTTATTTGGTAATTACATATTCAGGTAAGTATTATACACATAGCAGCTTTAAATTAAACGCTAAAGATTATGGTAAACAACACGATATCAGCCTGCACTTACTGTGGGGGCAAAGCTAATTAAATGTGCATCAGTTCTCCTGCCTCCACTTGGACTAGACACTCAGTTCTCAGTTACCAACAGTGCAATAATTGCTTCATTTCCATGGCATGGCCATTGGCTTTGTGTATGTGTATGAGTTTGTGTGTTTTGTCATACCTGGAGGACATGTGTTAACTGGGCAGGTTGAGCATTACCAAAGACCTCTATTGTTCTCAGCTCTATAGAGAGTTCTCCAAACACTGGCCTGTAATTAAAGGGCTCACTCCTACTTACTGCTTTTGTTCCTGCGCCCCCTCCCTCTCCATGTTAGGGGTTAGCATAATGAGCATACTGTGTATATGGGTGCACATATGTGCAAATGCCTGTGTGTGTGTGTGTGTGTGTGTGTGTGCAGGCAGATGTAGTGACAGTATCTTAATCTGCTTTCGACTCACTGGTGCATTCATTCACACATCAGCCGCCACAGTCACCATCTGCGGGCGAACCCATGACCCCGTAGCCCCTTTATTAGCATTAGGGGCTAATCCTCTGTGGCTTGTCTGGGACATCAAAAGTGTCGTCACTGTCACCCATTCTTTAAACCACCTGAAGGTGACAGTGTTTTGTCATCAGTGCCTCTCAGCTCCCCTCACTCACAGTGCACTCTAAAGCCCTGGCGCCAAAGTGAGCCGCCACGCCAGGCCTGAATAATTCTTTCAGTAGAGGCTTGGCTGAGTGCTTTGCTGTGTCACATTTAAAACATGGCTCCTAATAGTGTTTTTGCCTACAACCATATGACCTTGCCGAAAGAGGGAACTGCGCAGAGAGGATTTTTATGAGAACTACTCTTTCTTTTTACCCATCAGTGTGAGATCCACTCATGAAGTTGCATTTTCCCTGAGTGACTTTTGAAATGGTAGTAAAAAGTTCCTCCCAGCAGGAAGTTAATTAGATAGCTTTGTGTAATTGAGGACACAAACTCTGCTTCTGTACTTTTTTGTAATTTTCTGTCTTTTTGCCTTCTCTCATTACATTTCTCTCACTCTCCTCACAGCTATGTTTTCCCTGACTCAGCCGCAGTTTAGATTAGAGGAGATTACACCGTGATCGAGTTTGTGATAACAACATTTTGGGAAAGACCTCCCAAAAAGAAAGGAAGGAAGGAAGGAAGGAAGACAAACAGACAGACAAACAGAACAAAAGATCGAAAGAAAAAAAAAAGGAAACAGACAGGCAACAAAATATTGAAAGAAAAAGAAAGAAAGAAAGAAAGAAAAACAAAGAAAGTCGAAACATGGAGCACCTTTGTGTGAAATGCTAACTGCTTGGCCTCATGTCAGAGTTGTCCTCATTAGCCTGTCTGTTGAAAGGCATGGAGAAACATTATCAGATCTCTGGGTGCTTGCAGAAGCCCAAAGCCCATCTTCAGTTACACCGGTTCAAATCCTGCAGCTGAGAAGAAAAACAGGACTTACCAGTGGCCGTGTCTCCTCTTCAGGGGTCAGCATGGCATGTGCTTTTGCACGAGCATGTGTGCGCAGTGAGAACGCCGTCACTGCTGCTGTCTCGTGGACTAAAAGCCTGCCACAGCTGACCTCATGACTGCGTGCTGTGCTGAGCACGGACAGTTACTCTTCAGCCCTCCGAATCTTCACGGAGGACAGAGACACTCCAACATCATCTGTGCCTCGCTGAAGTGTCACAAGCTCAGCTTCTGAAAAACACACGCCTTCTCCAGTAAGAAATGAGTCATACCGATTTTTGTTTTGTGTTGTTTGTTGACTTTGCCTTCGTCCAAACCATGTAATTTTGTTTTTGAGGTCCAAGTTTATTCATTTAAACGGCTTCAAATTAAAAGATATAATTACACTTAACCAGTTTTGCGACTGATGGCCTTTTCCATGCCTTGATTATTGACTGCCAGTGCTCCTGATTAGCATGTCGGTCACAGGGGAAGTGGTGGCCTGCGGTCACGATGATAATTGAGATCATAATCACGGCCAATGACTTTGTGTGCGTGTGTATGTATGGTGGTCGTAGTGGCATATTGGGGTGGGGGGGTGGGGGGTTGTCTCCCAGCTGTCACAGGAGTTTTTGATTGATTGATGCCTGATGCGGGATGATTGATGCATATTCACACTGAGCCGAACGGCGGCCATGTCGAGGCTCGCCGTGGCTTTGGCAGTTTAAGGCAGCGTTACGG
Organism: Naso annulatus; assembly: GCA_029783625.1. NCBI lineage: Eukaryota > Metazoa > Chordata > Actinopteri > Acanthuriformes > Acanthuridae > Naso > Naso annulatus. The sequence continues at coordinate 16,345,135 of JAPZDX010000013.1, read as the reverse complement.
CTTCATTAAGGCAGAGAGCCACTGTGGCCATAGATCATGGCGCTGACAGGCCAACATTATGTCTGGCTGGGTTGATAATGATGTCATGAATGTGAGGGTCACAGGTTGAAGGGGCATTAACATATGTAAGCCTCCTGGAGGTTGATGGGAGATAGCCATAATGACAGGATTACTTCTTCAGCGATTCGACTCTGTGACTTTATGGACCGCTGCAGATGCACTACAGCTTGTAAAACACACGCACAACAGTTGAATATGGCAAATGAATTTCACATGAAGGTTAAAAAAATGAATAGCAACACTCTGTTTGTTGTTTAAGAGAAAAAGTATGGTGCGTTTTTTACACATTTTGTTTTTTTAGTTGGCTTTAAGTAGAGTCAAACAATTTGTCACATGAATCTCTTGCTGGTGCCTGTGAGGTTATTTATCATTACGTGAAAGGAAAGAGACAAATCATCCTAAGTGCTGTTTTTTGAACATTTTTTGCTCTGATTTTCTCATTTTTGTCTTTTTATTCTTCCTCTTTTTGTCTCCCCATCTGTCGGCATCCACCAACCTCTTGACCCTTTCATTGATTGTTACACAACATTGATAGCTTAAATTGAAATGATGCTGCCAGCGTCCCTTTTTTTTTTTTCCTTTTTCTCGTTTTTCTGCTGGGCCATTACTTGAGGTCATGACCCCTGACCTCCTTCCTCCTCTGTCTCTCTGGCCCTCGGACGAGGCTTCAAGACTTAATCCAGTAATGGAGCAGACGCAGAGAGCAGCCAGCACAGGACGCCAGGGGATGTGGGGAGGGGGAAAGGGGCAAGAGCTCTCCTCTTTACCCTCTATTCTCTTCACCTTTAATTTCTCTCTCTACCTCTGTCCATTCCCTAGAAGTAGCATCACCCAATTCTCCCCCTGACCCCCCCACCCCTTTTCACTCTTCGCACCACTTAAAGCTGGGACCAGCTGAGCCAGGAGCAAAAAAATCATTGAATCCATCTTTTTAATTCTGCTTTATTACACCCACTATCAATATTGTTATTGTTTAAAGTGGCCCTGGCTCTGACTGACGGAGTCCCACCATGCCTCTCTCGTTAATCATGCATAGAGGAAGCAGCGGCGGCGCAGGGGGTCGCGGAGGAGAAGACTTGGGGGCTGCTTGTGTATGGAACGGCGAGGAAAGCTTCGGAGGGTTGGCGTGAATTATTTACCGTTGGCTCGTGGCTCGCCCGCTGAGCGTCAGGCACTGACATTTGGAAAGGGAGCGATTGTCTGCATACAGCACAGTGTGATGTCGGGCTGGAGTAAATTAGATACTTTACAGGTGTAGGCTTCCAGAATGAACCTGGGAACCCTTAGCGGCCTAATAAAAGACAGGATATCTGCTCTGCTTGTTAGTCACTCGAAGAGGGTTTAAAAAAAAAAAAAAAAAAAAGAAAAGGTGTACACATGACCAGAAATTCCACAGTAGAGAATCAAACCTTCCAACTCAGCCAATCCCGCTAAAAATGATGCACCAGATGTCAAATGACACATTTCTGAGTGCATATGTAATATATGGCTGATGCACCAGTGCTGCTTAGACCGGTTTGAAATCTAATATTAGCCTTTCATTAAAGGTAGCCAGTCGAGAGCGTGTTACTCTGGCAACGTGCGAGAATAGCAAATGAGTGAGAGGAGGTCAGCTGCTTGTGAATATCTGCATCTGCCCGTTCTCATGCTGATACCTTTGCATATTTTTGCATTCAAGGATCACGCCATTGTTTTAGTTCATTTAGTACATTTTTACACACTGTTAACTGTGTTTTAAGTTTGTGATATCCTTCTCAGCAGGCAACTGTTGATTTGTATTTACCACAAAATGGTCTAAAATTCAACTTACAGAGACCTGATGATGAACCCTCAGTATGCTTAACGCCCGGGACACATCTTGCGTCTGTCTCTGCAGCGCGTCTTGCTCGCTGCTGTTGTTCACACATGTGTTTGCTGCAGGCAGCGCTGGTGTCTTTCTGCATGGAGTTTTTCTTTAAAGTTCCCCTTAATTTGAATGTGTTTGATGTCATCATATATGATGCATTTAATTTATTTTTTGTTATGGCAGAAAACCATGTGACATGTGAGAGAGAAAGGGAGAGAGAGGGCAGGGGAAGTGCGAAGCTGCCACTCATCCTGCTGCGAGCATGAATGTTTATTACCTCTGATCCGTCACTTTCTGACCAAACTGCTTCATGGACATGATACTTTACAATTCCTCATATTATAAACTAACGAAATTCATTAAAGCAAGTCATTTGCTGCTTTTAAAGTCGTGATATTAAACAGAGTTCTGTTCCTGATCAGACACTGCACATGTGCCTCCACTCCAGACTGGTACGATGTGCACAGTGTTGTTAGATAAAGTCAGCCAAGTCCGTGATCAATCTAAATTAAAAAGCAAAACTGAACTTCACTACATTGAGTCTATGGTTTGACTGTCGCTTATCCTAAATTACAAATACTGTTTTACACATCAAAATCCTTCAAAAGCTTCTCAATTAAATCTTTAAATGAAGGGATTCTCTGCACATGTACACTTGTGAGAGGTTTCATAATGAAAGACACACTGGAAATGTTGAAACTATAGTGAATGTTGTTGATATGATGTCAGTATGACTGAGAACAGGTTATTTCTCTGTCTGTTCTAGCATAGAAACGTGCGCCTCCTGAGCTGAAATGTTACGTCACTGCCGATGTGTGTCTGATGTCCGTCTCCCACATGCTGTGTGGCTGCTCTAATCTGTTTTAATGGGCGCTGAAAAAATAAGCAGACGTTCTGCTGCCGCAGACGTGACAGAAACGCAGGATGTGTGTTCCAGGTGTTACACGTTTGGTTATCTGGACATTTGGTTTTAGTACGTTCAAAGTGCAAAACTTTGAGTTTTGGACGTATATGCTCAAGCTATCCTACAGTTATTTTCAAAAATGATTTCTCTTCTGCTTTTAAGTTTCTGCAAGTTTTAAAATAAGCAAACGGCAGTGTTTGCCTGCAGGTAGGAAAATGCAAAACACTACGGTGTTCTTTTGAAAGTAGTCAGTAAATCATTTATGATTTTTTAATTATCTGGAAACTTGCACAAAATGTTCCAGAGACAAACTCCTTGTGCAGTAGTTGGTAAGCCCTGGAATTATATATTTTTTTCATATGTAAAGTATGCTGGCCCATATACGTGTGAGTCAGTGAAGGTCAGTGAAGGTCGGAGATGTTTGGAACGGCACGCTGGATGAGATCTGATTGCAGCTGACATCACCAGCAAGAGTTATATTCCATCACGTTTTCTTGCTTTGAGCAGAAGCTCAGCAAAAGACCCGTCTCTGATTTGCTTCCGTCCAGTCTGTCTGTTTTCCTGCTATGCGCTGAGGCTGTGGTACACTGGACTTGAAAAACTTGTGCCTCTCTAATAAGCTGCCCGTGGGCATTCCAGCACATAAGAGCAGCTGAAGGATGAGGCCGTTTCAGAATGCAAAGTTAAAAAGTAAGTCAAGTGGGAAGGAGGGATTTGGCAGGGGGTTGCAGGGTCAAACAGCTGTGTGATGAGCTCAGTTGGACCTGGCCAGGCAGGTTGGAGATGGTTGCAGGGCTGTTTCGGTGGGACTGTAACTGTGGGCAGCGCACCAAAAATGAGATATAAGGAGAAAGAGCAGCTTCCCCCTTTCTCCTCTTATACTCAGTCGTTTCAAAAACTTGTTGAATTCATCCCATTTGCAGATTTATCTCCCTCTATTTTCCTAACTCTTCATTTCTCAACACTTTAGTCACTTTCATTTAGCAGGTTGTCAACCTTCGGGCATGGAATCCTTTTTATGCGAAGCACTCGAGGCATCACACTTGAGGCATCCGCACTTGGCTGGACAAACTCGTCTCAAGATCCACTCGGCTCCTTCTTGTCTAAGGGCTGACGATCGTCTAGCCGGCGCTTCCGCCGAATTCTCCAGCCCTCTTCGGGTTTTGGAGTGCTACTTTAAGAAAAACCTGCAAAGGTGACTCATCGCTGGGCATTTATTTGAGGTCACCTAATGCAAAATACAGCGACCAATTTCATATTTCACGGCGCCAACCTATGCTTAGACCAAATATTTCCGTGTCAGGGTCTATAAAAGAGTATACTGGAAGCCAAAGTCATATACCCTCAGATTACTTCTCCTCTGGCCGCTTACTGTCAAGCTAGCTGATATCTCATAAAGCTGTCTTTAAAGCCTGATGGGCTCATAAAAGTTGAGCTAACCTGTTTAGATGGATACTTTAGCCTATAGCCTTCACACCTTATTTAAGAGCTGCTCTTTACTTTTCTTACCCTGAGGAGGAACGTTGACCCATCAGATGCCTCTGTGAGGCATAAACAGCAGTAACGCTGCTCAGTGCAGAGGCAAACATGGAAATTTTGATTTTGAAGGGAATTATTCACGCTGTTGTGAGGCTTGGGTGGTCTCACACATATTTTCATATTGTTTTTATGCAGCTTTGAAAATAAAAGATTTACTGTAATACTGCCTTGGCAAATTAATGCTTTTGTGCTTGCAAGTTTAAGACACGCGATGAGCTTAATCATTTCCATGAAGTGCAGCTTTGTCTCATTACGAAATGGCACTGCTGTGAACTTAGCACGATGCGTACGCGCGTATGTGTGAGTGTGTTAGTGTACTGCTGCTGTGTGAATACATTATGCAGTCCCAACCATACTCCAAGCCTCTCTCACCCAGAGTATGCAAGTGCCTGTGAATCAATGGATTGGGATTACAGGCCTTAACTTCAAAGTTCATCTCTTTCTTCATGGAGGACGCAGCTGTCAGTCAGAAGCTGCCTGACTCCTTTCTTCCCAGAAAATAGCCTATAGAAATGTTGCCGGCAAAAGCTGTGAAGAAAGTTCTCAGAGAGTATGTCCTCCATATGAATTTTTTTAGCCGAGTCCATGTAGCACTGTCCAGCATACCACCTTTATATCGTACTTTCCCCATTCACATGATGTTCTGTGCTGCATGAAAGCACCTCATCATCTCGAGAAAAATCAGGAAATTGTCATTACTGGACGGCTGAGGAGGACTCGAATGAGAGTCAGAAAAATGGTTGCTGTTGTGACATGTCAATTGAGTTATGATGAAACATTGGCTGTAATGTATTGCATCTAAATCGAGGAGAACAAACTTAGAAGCACCCCACTCCTCACTGTCACAAATGTCAAGTCTTTTACAGTGGAAACCAACTCTTTGAACTTGGCGTCTGCTGTTGCTTTTTCCTCAAAAGAAAAGTCACTGTGACCTCCTGTCTGTCCTCCTGTCTGTCCTTCACTCTAAAGTTAGAGCAGCTGCAACTGCCTCAAAGGATCAGATGAATAATTGATACATTTTTGGACTGCACCTGAGCATCCCTCTTTTTTTTTTTTTTAACTTTATTTACAAGTATGTGCTGGCCGTCCAGCTGGCTTTGCCCCAACATTGCCTTGAGCCATTCCTCTGGCCTGTAGAGTTCCAAGTCAGCCTCTTTCTCTTTCAGCAAGCCGCAAACCATGTATTGGAAGTTTTAAAGCAACCAAAAGCGCCTTTGGTCCCTGTTATGTAGAAAAGGTCACACCTGTTTCCTTCTAACTACAGGTAATACATCCACACGGCACAACATGCAGAAACAGAAGGGCCTTTGATCGGTTACAGTACATTCTCTTTCGAGCATAAGTTGTAAAACTTGCCCGTGAAAAGGCCTGGCAGGAGGCATCACCAGTA
>JAPZDX010000013.1:16313562-16325588 GCA_029783625.1 Naso annulatus | reverse complement strand
TGAGATCTGTTTAAACTACACAGGACACAGTGCTGCAGCTTATTTAAAATGATACTGATATGGTATTTTGATAGGGTGCTATGTTGCCTGTATATAAACAAACACCTCACAATCATGAAGTTATTAAGCTCATTGGGAGTGTGAAATGGATTTTTTCCCAGAAAATACAATTTTGTTATGATGCTTTACATCTGCACTCACAGACATGCATGTGCAGAGATGTGTGCAGGCTCTCACAGCAAGCTTTTTTTTTTTTTTTATTGTGCTCAATTCACTTTCCAAACTGTGTGTGTCCCAGATAAGATAGAGAACAGAGGGAGGAGAGGAGAACAAAGCGATTACACTTGTCTTATGTAGACATGATAATATATTTCAGCACTGTTAGCCCACACATTCATCCGCACAGATATCTTCTCAATAAAGAGAAGAGTCTAACATTTTGTTCTGCCGTTTGTGCGTGCTGCGGAGTTTTTAAGAGAAAAGAAAACCAACTTCCCATTCGCCGTGGGTTCCTGGTCTAAGGAACGGGAAGTAGCAGACCGCACTACTTGCTCTCAGATGGATACTCGGCCCGGAGCTACAAACTCCGGAGACCACAAATGGAGCGGGCTTGCTTATAATAAATTGGCGGAATTGGGTCTTGCGAGGAGTTTAAGAGAAAGCCATTATCCAGCTGGGCTTTTGTCAGGTACGCCCATTAGCAACCGAAATGTTTTCCATATGTGTGTTTGTGTACAGAATTTTTAAAACTGTTCCCTCTGTGGTGGCCTACAAACGTAGCATTTCGAGAAGTGCGTGTGTGGTAAAAAAACATCACAGCAGCTTACTTTGATATCTCAAAGGTCTGTGACCAGCTGTGAACCAAGAAATATTACACCTAGGCTGTCTTGCTTATGTTTTGAACTTTTAACTACTTCCCCACTCTTTTTCTGGTGCCGGATTTTTGATAGCTGCAAATAATTTTCATAATTATGTCCCCCCCCCGGCTCACCGTCTGCGAATGCGCTTATGTTTAAACAGGTGGAGAATAATTTTGTCTTCCGGCTTTGTCTGTGACACCACAGAGGAAACCAGGAAGAGATAAAAGGGTACCGTATTGACATCATTTTTCACATTATTGGATAAAAACGAACACGGACGTCTCTTTGATTCGATTTCAGCAAATGTCATGTTTTATATGGCATTGTATTCCAGGCCTAACATGGAATAATCTGATTCTCCTTCCCTGGATAATACCATTACACTGACTGATTTTCTCTCCTGGTTATTTCTCATGCATTTCTCTTGGCACAACGTCATCCACCTCAATCCTTCAGTTTTAAACCGAAGCGTCAAGCACCTCCGGATTCCTCACCACTTCCTTTCAAATCCCTTTAAAAATGTTCTGTGTGCGTGACTAATTGTTTTCTCACCACCGCATTTGGCTCCAGTGAAATAATTTCTTCCCTTACTGTTCATCTGATATTTGTTTATGTGCTCTGTACTTTCTGAACCAGGAAACATGTTGTTACCGAAAAATCTGAAACATGTGAGTCATAGTCACTTGTGAAATTCTGTTATGTTTTTGGACTTGAGGGGCTCGAGAAAAGACTTGTTACTGACACTGAGTGAAATGTAATTGCTCTGTTATTGCAGCTGTCCAAGTGAGGAGAAAAGCAGCCATTTTAAGAGCACAAAATGTTTCTAAGAAGACAGTTTTGCTGACAGCCTTTCTATCTGCCAGCATACGTTTACCCCATCAGTCCATCAGATCTCGTACTATTAACCTCCTAACACAACCGCCTCACAAACGCAAACACATTCACACAGATTTTACAAGTTTAAGGCAATGAAGGAAAGAGAATCTTTGAAATTTTGTTTGGTTTAAAGATGCAGCTGCCAGTAAAATGCTGAAAAAAATATTGGTTAACCTTATTAAGCAGATATTAAAGCGCACAAAGTGTCCACACCTCCACCTGCCCACCACGTTATCGCCCGAGCCTCATGAAAACTGACACATGGTCAAGCCGCGCTTGCAACTCCTCCTCAACTCGACTCTGTTTAATTGGCTTGTCATGTTCTTTCATCAGCCAGCTCGTTAGCAGTGTGCTAGTGTTGAGGGAGAAGATATCTCCATGTCAACCCCGCCGACGTTCAGACAACAAACACACATGCACATTGGTGTGGGTCTGTGATGTGTAGTCAAGTCTCCAGAAAATCAGTGAAATAATCTGATGTCTCCAGCATACCAGTGGTGCTTACTCTGTTTAGAAATACAGAGTATAGGTTTAGCAAAATATTAGTACATAATTGTAGGTGTCGGATTATGTTAGAAGCACTCTTCTTAAAAAAAATAAAATAAAAAAAAATAAATTAAAAAAACAGGAGAGAGCATTAGCAGTATAGAGTGACAAAAAGAACTTCCTCAATAGAAAGAGGGCCAAACATTAGTGTGACGTGTCCACAGTTTAATTGTGAAAAACAGTAATGCTAGATTTTCTAAAACCAATAAAGGTGTTTTTTTTTAACATACACAGACATAATATTTCCAGACACATTATGTAAGATAATAACGTTTAATACATCAAACCACACCAAACAGTAATGTGTATTAAATGTACTTGTAAGGCATCTTTATTTATTTTTACTTTTACTTTACTTTAGTCTCTTTATATGATCAGTACAACTGAGGCTTGGAGTAAGCACTGTTTGGTAACCTTTATTGTAAATGTATTGCGTGTATAGATCCGAATTTTTGACAAACTTCGTAGTCAAGAGTGGAAACCACAATAATATTCTTTTTAAGTAGAAATGGACCAAATCAACCCGGACTCAAATTAACAAGTTGAGTATCATGACAAAGGGTCAATTTGGTATCAAATACCATCACTGTAATAAATAACAATTCAGTATATTTACATCAATGTACTTTTTTAAACAAAGCTACATTTAAGTCAAGCCTAATGTTGCCACACGCATAAAACTTCTGCTCAGTGAGAAGTAGAGACAGGCACAGGTAGACATCTCTAGTTTTAAATATTACAGATTTATTCTGACCATCTGCTGTTGTGAACATCTAAATGTTAAGTCCTCAAAAACCTCACACTTTTCAAATATTTTTTTTTTTTTCTTTTAGCTTATTCAAAGATCACATGTTGGTAAATTATTTAAGAGGAACCATCAGGGGACATTTCATCTACAGGCACAGGTGCTTTTTTTCAGAGCTGTTGCCATCATGGAAACACACCTACTAACTACCTGTTTCCCCGAGGGCACACACTGTCAAACCACCTGCTGTGCTGAGGGAAAAATATTCCATCCGCTAATTGTGTGTGTGTGTGTGTGTGTGTCTTTCTTTTTTCAGGTGGATGTATCCGAAGACAGAAATGTTAACATGTTGACTGTATTAATTCCTGTGCGCGTGTGGACTTGTGTGTTGTTGCAGGTGAGCAATGGAACGGAGACATCGAGCGGACGCCATTCAGTGACAGTTGATACTCAGGTCCAGAAACAGCAGCAAGACGATAGAGATGGTTTCCAACAAGCACAGAGACAGTACAGCTCCCTCCCACGGTGAGACCCCCCCCCGCTGCCCCTCGTCCCCCGCCCTCTGTGTTCTTTGTTCCATCTGTCTGTCTCTGTCTCCCTTTCTGCCTCCCCTCTCTCTGACTTATCACGTTCTGTGTGCCCTTTCTCAACCTCTTCATTTGACTTTTTCCCATTTCAATCCATTTCTTCTCCTCGTATTTGTGCCTTCACCCTTTTTTTTTCTCTCTTCTCTTTCTATAGCGTGTCTCTTTTGCTCCAAAGTCATTCACTACAAAGCCACTTTCAACTCATCGCCAGACGTTTAAATGATTCTTAGCAACTCTCTTTGACTGAAATCATTTAATGTGATCGCTTGGAATTTTTTGACTGATATGCAACTTCATTAAGTCAATGTTGACCCTGAGGAAGTGTGACTTTGTCGCAGGCATCTCCTCCCTTCTTAAACACTTTTTTTTTTATAACGAATAACAGCTCCAATATCATGTTTAAAAGGAATTTTTTATTGGCAATCTCAGCTTGAGTTCAGAGCTGCAAAGGCTGCTCTTCATCTGCTCCATCTTCCTGTTTCGATTCTTTTGCATATTTGTCAAAGAGATGCCAAGCTCACCATATCTTACATCTCAAGGCGTTGGGTTTATAATCTGTATTTGCATTTCCTGCCGTCACCCTGTGTGCGTGTATCTTTGCCTCTGCCAATCCTCTGAAGCTCTGCTTGTGCAACATTTCCACATTTTAAGCCTTACATCCTTTGAGAGAAAGTCACCAAAGAAATAATTTCTTTACTTGACTAACTGAGACGGGGTTTTAATGTTAGCAATAAAATAAACATTATTTTCTCTTTGTTAAATATTTCCCCTTTGAAAACAATCCAATGTGAGTTTCTTTTTTTGCATTATGAAACATACACTACGCTGTTGAAAGTGAAGTCGGACTGAAGTCTGGTTTATTTAAGTTTCGCTGCTTTGCCAGTTTAAACAAAGACAGAGCACTTAAAGTGTTCAATGTATGTGTGTGTGTGTGTGTGTGTGTGCGTGTGTGTTTGTGTTTTTGTGTGTGTGGTCTTTAAATTTTCTTGGCCAGAGTAACTCTGCTCTCCTGTGATTTTAATCTCTCCCTACACAAACAGCAATCATTTCTTTTGCTCTCCTGTCTCTGCACAGTCACAGTCGGATCGATTAAAACATGCTCCTGTCTATGGCAATGGATTTTCAGTCCGCATGGACACTTAATCAATGTGGTCTGTATAAGTCAGACCGATCTATGCATTCCCTTTATAGGTGTTATCTGCCAGGATCTCATGTGATGTGACAGTTGCCTCCAGCCCTCCCCTCCCAGAGAGTTCCTTCTCTTGGGAAAGTTTGTCTGGCCAGCAAAAAGCAAGGCGAGGACGGCCTTTGATATGCATTCCTCCCATAATCTCATAGCATCTTTTAACAAAGAGTCGCATGAGCTCAGGCTTGACGTTTGACCCTGGCTAAGGCTTTTTAGAGCTTGTGTCTCAGCACAGCTCCTCATTAAAGAGCTAAAGTCTTGCTTTGCCAGATTAATAACACCAATTCCCTCAGACTCAAACCACCTCTCTTTTGGATTTCCTCCATCCTGGCCCTTCTTTTCCACAAACAGGAAGCCTGAGCAGTCAGCCGTTCAGCCGAAATGGGACATTCACACACACACATACACACACAAAAAACCCCCTCCTTCCCAAAGACCTTCCAGAAGAAGCCATGGTAGCTGGTTATCTGATGACGGCCGGGCTTAGCTAACTGTCTGGGATGTAAGTATTGGAAGAACACTAATGAAGGCTTGTTGTCGGAGCAGGATTAGCAGTGACAGGCAGTGGAGGACGAGAGGGGCCCGAAGAGAACGGGATGAGTTAGTAGGCAAAAGAGACCTCTGATTAGCCTGAAAGAGACACACTTAAACACAAAAAGACACACAAACACGCATGAATGCAGTCAAGATAAAGTTCTTAACATCGGCCTCAGTGAACTGCCAGTAGCTCTGCCTCCTGCTCATGCACGCATTGCATTCCTGGGCCAAAACAACACTGTTCTGCACTATAAAGAAAACATTATTCCAGGTTTGTAGACAATTTATTCGTACATTATAGCAGCGAGTGTTCCATTGCCCATTGCATGCGTTTGGTTTTCTTCTCTAATCATTTTGGGTCTGTGCATGTGTATGTGTGCTTTCTCCTCCTTCTCATAAACTCTGATTCTTCCCAGCTGTTTTAAAGAAACAGAGCGGCCGCAAATGTCTCAGCAAGCCAACTTCCTGGCTCTGTTTGTTATGTTCTGTCATTCTAAATTTACCCCACTCTTTGGCATGATATTCTTTCCCATCCCCTCCCTTTATAAATGTAACTAATCTACTTTGTGACATAGTTTGGCGCAGGAGTAGAGGTGATAAGAGAACCAGCTCCCCTGACGCATCAATCACGATTACATTCCTGTGGAACAATGCCATTTCTGCTCTCTTCTCATCACCATCGAAGACTTGTACACTAAATCTCTCCCCTACTCTTATCTGCTTTAAAAACTAAAAGGTTATTCTGGAGACGCAGATCGCTGCTTCATGCAACAGGCGTCCTGGGTGTCTAAACAAGCGGCTCCCTCGTGAGCCGTGCTGGCTGCTCCGTAAGCCAAGCCGGGGTGTAAATGCATGGCGGCTCGCCCAGACAGCAAGACCCAGATATGGAGCATGTGGTGGGGCTCTCTCTGCAGTCTGTCCCTACATCTGCCCCTGCACCAATTACCCTCATACACAAATGCACATACACACATGCTGTACATGCCTGCACACACACACACACACACATTTGCCAATGCATGTATACTAAATTAAGATTAAAGCTCACAAAGGCACAGAGACTCACATCACAGTGCCATAAGCTTTTCTTCCTTCTCAAAGGAAAGAGGAAAGATGAAGAAAATTATTTTCCGTTTATTTTAGATTATGTCATGTGTTTTATATATGTCGCTATTTGCTTTAAGTCCCAATGAAATGAAAAATACATCCAGATTTAATCCTGTGTCCATGTGTCTCATCCTATATACCACATATTTGTTGAAAAAATCATTTCTGAGTATTTTTACATCAAAATCTGGTCTTTTCTCTGATTGGAAAACGTTTTTCATTTTGTGATGACTCATTCTGCACTTGGGTGCGTTTATGATTTTTTTTTCCGATGAAAATGATCTCTAATTTTTTTTTTTTTTTTTTTTAATAATAAATACATTAGCCTACCATTAGCATTGAGCTCCATCGCATAGAATCCCATTCAGAGGAGGGGGAGGACTCACCAGTCTCTGTAATTAACTTACTGCCACTATAACTATGTTTACTGAACTGTATTAGTTGTGGAAGTCCTAGACAGGTTAGAAAACTTGACAACGCTGTGTCTGTGTTCATAAAATAAACCGAGGTCTGTAAATGTGTCGCACAGCTCTGTGAATAAACACACAGCCCCAGTTAGCGTTAGCTTAGCTAGTATCATAAGGAGGAAGAGGACTTTTCTATCATTAACTAAAGCTGATACTCCTCATTTCTGCATCATAACAGCTGTGAGAGTCCCTGAAACCTTGGAAAACTTACAGACATTGTGCCTGTGTTCATAACATCATCCAGTGGTGCATGAAGTCATGTTGTGCTCAGGTTGAAGTGCTCCATGTTTTCACACACAGCAATATTGTCAGCCAGGGCGAAGGGCGGGCATAGCGCGCATTTAGCCTTATTGGCTACTGCTGGAGTGATCACAATCGTTGCTATCACAACAACACTGTTAGGCCCAACCTAATGTAAATGATGTGGCTGTGCTTTAACAACATTTCCCGCAGTGAATGTGTTTACATTTTTTTATTAACTTAGTGATACAGAGAGATAGTTTTACATGTATGTGTGTAGTATATTGTTCTTATTACTGAGGAATAGAATGCTGTGGTTCAATGGCTTTATATTATTTTATTTATTCATACAGAGTTTGCTGAGGAGATGATTTTTGTTAGAGATACGTTACCAAAAAACGCACGATGAGATGTGTTACTGAGTAATGTCATCACTGTCAAGAGTTTCTACCGTCCTCAGGAATGTGTAGGAGGAAACACAAGCAGCCAATCACAGGTCTCGTGTTTGCCAAGCCACAGCAGCCTCTTCCATTAGGTTCAGTCACATTTATAAAAAAAAGTAATTGTCTCTTTGTCAAGCAACATTGCAGCACATACAAAATACAGTAAGTAAACAAAGTCCTAGAAAGAATTTATTGTTATTCTTTCTTTTTACATTACCCATTTACCTCATCGTCAGTTCCAGTTTTTTTTTTTTTTTTTTAAAGTGCTTTGAACAATAAATAGCCCATTCTGCCTTCTGATCCTCTCAGCCTCTCTGGAATGAGCGACATAGATAAGAAATGCAGCCGTTTGGGCCTAAAAGCATGCCGGGCCCCTGTCTCCCTCTGCAGCATTGTGTGCAGTAAACTCAAAAGCCTTTTAAGCACACAGCAGGTCAGTGAGGTGTGAATGAGACTTCTCTTAGCACCCCTGACGTAAAAGACACTGTCACAGGTCTTCCATCGCACTGTGGCCTTAATGGATCCTAATAACGGAGGAGCAGCCTCCACACTTCAGCCAAAAACCTGCCAGTTCCCAATGATGGCTTTCCGGGGCCAATTTCTGGAAAGGGAAGCATGTGTGGCGGAAGGCGCGTGTGTGTGTTCGTTTTTTTGTATCAGAGATAATATGTGTGTGCATCTTGGGCCATCCTGTCAGTGTAGGGGCTGGTGAAGGCGGACTAAAGATAAGTAGAAGGCGGATAACGCCGCGAGGCCCGCCATTACTCTGTCTGTGCTGTAAGTGCACCCGTCTGCATGTCCAAAAAGGAGTTAAATGGATGAAAGCAGCCATTTTTCCTAGGGAGGTTTTAACATTTATGCTTGTTTACAATGTGGAACTAATAGCCCTGTGGGCGTTTCTGACTCTCCCGTTTCTTTCCTGTCTCTTTCAAGTCGCATTCTTTATGTTGCAGGATTTAATGTCGTCAAGCGCCAGGCTTTAACAGATCCATCTCTGCTCCGTACATATTGCTTTTAGTATTTTAAACTGAAGCCACTATCACATCCCTTTTTGAATCCCAGAAAATTTTAAATGGCCTCATTTTCTGCTGAAGTGAATCTTCTTCTTTTGAAGTCCCTTTCAATAGTGCTGACCCAGGGGTCGCTAGAGAAAAAGCTATCTTTTCTGGGCAGAGTTACTTGCTATTACCCTATGTTTCACTCAACTTGCCTGACTGACCTCTTGAACTGTCTCTGTGTGTTTAGGCAACCTCATAAGAACCCCAGCTCTGTGTCCCAGGACTCCTGGGACAAGGGGTACACGCAAGCAGAGGGAATCCAGACATCCAGGGAGAACCCTCGCCACTCCGGCAGCCAGGGATCACGAAACGGCTACCTGGGACCGTCCAGAGCCAATGCCCGTGTCCTTTTAGAGACTCAGGAGCTGTTGAGGCAGGAGCAGAGACGCAGGGAGCAGGAGGCCAACAAGGTCAGGCCGTCTCCTGCGCAGGACACCCCGAGCAGCAGCACCTACAGCCACAACAATGACCACGCTCAGGCACCAAGCTCTGTCCCGGTGCCGGCCCCACCTCAGTCCAAGGGTCCCTACAGACAGGATGTACCCCCGTCACCTTCTCAGCTTGCCAAACTCAGCAGACTTCAAGGTTCAGAGAAAGGAAGGCTGTTTTACCCCTGAGACTGTAACAAGGAACTGTCAACGTCTGGGAGATCAGGACTGATTCAGATGAGAGATAACATGAAAATCCACAAAGAGGGCAATGAGTTTGTTTTTTTATAAAAAGCTAAGATGCAAAGATTTTATGGGACTGTTGATAGAAAATGTTAATATTTAAAAAGAAAGATTTTTAATGTCATGAACCCTTATCCTTTTAAGTTGTATCAAAACGAATCACTTGATTTCTTTTTCTATTGAGTATCATGATCTTTCAGCTATCGTCACCTTTACACCTTGCATTAAAATGTGTCTTTTATCCAGATTGTAACTAGATATGATTCAAAATGATTGCTTTTACACCTGATATTAATTTGTCTTCAGTGATCTGATTAAGATCCGATGCAGGAACGCAGTAAACTACTGGGAGAAGATGATGATGAGGACCTTTCAGGATAAAGATTGTGTCAATATGTATTTGCTGAAAACTGCAACTGGTGTTACTCTTGAAGATGGCACTTGTGCTCGACTACACAATTGGAGAAGGGGATCACTGTGACTATTTGGTACTTAGCAAGATATGTATGTATTTTTAAGCTGCCCTGCTCACATAGTTGTTGGATGTGGACTGAACGAAATTGCATTAACACTGTTCTGCAGTAACCGTGCGTCCCTGACTACCTCTGAAGGTGGTTTGGCTACTCGGATCACATCCATATTAAATGCGCCTTTGGTGCATTTACGCCTATACTTTTGTATTGTCAAGTACCATCTGATTGTAATTTGATCACTCAAATCAATTTAATGCAAAGTGTAAAGGGGGTATATGTGCAGAAGTGCCTTGTTGTTCGCCTTTTGTGGACATCACCCCAACATGATCTGCAGCACAAGACGAGGCCAGGACATTTTCTTTGCGTCAGTTGATAGCAGGCTTGTATGAATGAGGCTTGTTTTTGCAGTTCAGGGAGACTTAGTCAGGCACAATATGGCTACGTGAGCGTTTGATTGTGTGCAAGTGTGTGTGGGTGCTGGCAGGAGAAGTGAGGAGGTTAGAGCTTGGGTTTGGGACATGACTGCTCACTCCTCACTCGCCTACCAGTTCAGTGAAATGTCCTTTTTGGTTTCAGATACAACACTTACCCACAGCGTGTGTTCTCCTTCCAAGCCCCTTTTGTTTTCAAGATGATAATTCTGAATACTCTCGTTCCCTTTTGGCTGCTTTATCTTTCCAGTTTTTCTCTTCTTATGTCACCCTCAATATGCGGTACTCTCAGTGGAGGAAAAACAGTTTCAGATCTCCTTTAATCCTTCCCTGTCCCGTGTTCTCAGTGATTCCAGCAATATAAACGAGGTCAGGTCTAGGTTATTAATTAATGTACCTCATTGAAAATGAATGGGCTCCTTTGTGTGTGTATGTTGTCATGTATGGCGAGAAGGAAGAAACAGAGACAGTGCCTGCGTGGCTCTGGCCCCTACCTCACCTAGAATGAATTGGCTGTAACCGAAACCCGTTGGCCCCGCGGTGTTCATCACTGAATATTTCATCTGAACTGTTACATCGGCTCTGCAGTGGGTCGTCCTCAGCGTGCATCTGCCTGTCCACTGATAACAATGGAGCTGATTTTGTTTTCCATTCATAATTATGTCAGTTGGTAGAAAACCTGTCAGGAGCTTTTTTGTTGTTCAATCATTAATTACTGGTGCATTTTGGTGTGTGTGAGAGTTTATATGCATGGCGCCGTGTGTGTGTGTGTGTGTTTATGTATGTATTTCCATCGCTGACTTTATTTTTAAAACATGACCCAATGTTAACTTGTTGTGGTAATACACAATGTGTGTGTTTTGTAACTGAAACTCCTTATTCATTGAAATGAGCCTCTCTTGACTAAATTGTTTCAGTGTCAGTTTTCAGTTTTAATCCTGCTTCGGATTTGAAAATGCTGTGCTAACCTGGATTTTTGATTAATTATAACTCTCATGCTAGCAAGCCTGGAAAGTAGTTTCTCTCCCTACGTGTTGCGATAGATGTTAAACTGTGACCTAATTCCTAATGTGTGTGTGTGGAGTACACAGCAGCTTAGCCAGGCCTCTGTCTTGTTTTCTCTTGAAGCTCCTTCTCAGACCAAACAACCAACGAGTCGGCGTTACTTGTTGATTAGCCTGTGTTCATCAGTCTCATTTTCAAGAGTCTCTTGCAGTGTGGACTCTTTGGTGTTCAAATTCTTATATTTAAAATGCTGATTTAAAAAAGTGGTTACTGTTACACATAGCCAAGAATTCTGCTGAAATCTGCCTGGGGACATTAGCTGCCTATAATACCCCATCTTGATTATGGAAACAGGGCTTTACCTGAAAATCACCTTACTGGAAAAAGCCAACTGTTACCAGCTCACTGATATTAAAGCAACACAATGTAACTTTAACCACGACCCACGGTTTCAAAAAACGAAACTAAGCGATGCGTATTGATATGTTGCACAAAACAGCAATTTTAGTAGAACCAGGTCGTATTTTACGGAGAAAATTTCCTCTGGTTTTTCCCCTGATGTCCTTTGACTGCTCTGCCTCAACTCTGTGATTCACGACAGTTCCTGAAAGCAACATGTAGGCAACCTGCAGACCGAAGCTGCAGCTGCAGCAGCGGGTCGTTGTTGGTGACAGCTCCGCTAAATGAAAGGCTGCAGACAGACAGAGCAGTCGTAGAAAATTAGAGGGAAAGTCAGAGGATATTATCTCCGTAAAATTTGACACGGTAACTAAAATTGCCGTTTTGTGCAACAT
>JAPZDX010000013.1:16220684-16231744 GCA_029783625.1 Naso annulatus | reverse complement strand
GTGTGTGTGTGTGTGTGTGTGTGTGTGTGTGTGTGTGTGTGTGTGTGTGTGTGTGTGTGTGTGTGTGTGTTTCTACAGAGTTTGGCCATGTTAAATGAATCCGTTTAAAAGTTACGCGCCTTTTTGTCCCAAGCCACTCTGACTGCCACACCCCCTTTTGCCAGTTGGCCCACAGCAGATATATCAGCTGTCCTTTGGCTCGTGACCAGCCTCTCTCTTGTGCAAGTCTGTGAATCCATTTGGAAGTTATGCACCTTTTTGCAGTAGGCCCCTCCAATTGCCAAACCCCCTTTAGCCAATTGGTATGAACATGTACACACACCTTGACACACACACACACGCAGACACTTGACCTCCATGCCAAAATTCAGCCTGTTAGGGTGAAGATTGTGGTTACCAAAGTGTGTGGAATTTTTGTGGACCAACCAACTAACTGACCGAATGACAAAGCAACCTGATGGTTACCACTAAAAACAAACAAGCAAACAAAATTAATAATTATTATTACTAATATCATTATTCTATTGAACACAGCATTTTCTGTTCTGTGGACTGCTAAACATAAAATGCAGTCTCTGGCAAAGGTACCTTTGTTTTTAGGCCTAGGCTACTTGTAATCATGTACACAGACCATCTCAAAAAGATTTTGCGCAATATTAAAAGCTTTTATTGTCCCAAGAGGAAATTTGTTTTCAGAGTCTGTGGCATTACATAAACATATAGCCATGTAAACCTTTACCTTGGCAGCTGAACCTACTTAAAATTCCGTTCTAGCAAACATGGACAGTCTTAAACAGACACAGGATTCAACTGGGGGTACTAAAATGTATTCTAAAAAATAACATCAGCTACAACTTTATGTATCCTTCCTGAAACAAGAAGACTTAACGCTCTTCTGACTAGAGCAGGGGTCTGCAGCCTGTGGCAGTGGCTCTCTGTGGCTTTGACAACCCTGACATAGAAATGAATTACCGTTATATTTTTAAACATCATCATCGCTGTGAGGCTAGAGCAGTATTTTTCAATTTACATGTCTTAGATGAGTCCCTGCTCCAGCACACCTGATTCAAATGATCAGCTCGTTATCAGACTTAAGCAGAGCTTGATAACGAGCTGATCATTTAAATCAGGGACACATTCCAAACAGGCTCAAGCCCCAAGAAACAGGACGGAAAAATACTATCTGTCTTTTTTTCCTTAAAAATGCATTGTCACATGGAATAGCATTAGGATGCACAATATTATCTGCATGCTATCGGTGTCAGCCGATATCTGCCAGCATACTGATATCCACCAGTATAATAATAAATAAAATAATAGGCTAAATTAGTTGTAACATATAAGTATATTGGATATAGGCAAAAAATCCAACATCATGCATTCCTAAATAGTATCTGTGCCCTCAAGGTTGGGAATGAAATTGCACATAAACTGACCTTAATTAAAACTGAATTTCAACTAGTTTACTTTTTGTTTTTTACTTTTACTGTTTTAGTGCTAAGCTGCTGCAAAATGTTTGATTTATTATCAAAGTTGACTAAGTTTCATTTTATTAAGTTTCACAAACACAAGGACGACTCAAACAGGTTTGTTCAAATTTAAGCCTATTAAAAATACGATCAGCTAATTTAGACTTTTAAAGTTGTGTACCTTCAATATGAGGCTCAAGTATGTTTTGCGGCTCTGGACAGACTCTTATGGTGAGGAAGGGGGACAAAATGGTTCTTTTGACAGTAAAGGTTGCTGACTCCTGGACTGAAGGATCATTAGCCATCCAGCTCACTCGTGCTGCCTGTCCTACAGCAAATAGCCTCATAGACTGCTACTTGATTTCTGAATTGTTTCCTTGCAGCACAGTGGAGCAATGGGTCCAATCAGAAAATAAGAAAAACTCTCACTCTTTACCCACTTACAGGGAAACCGTCTTTGAGAAAATTAACCTAAATGGTACCAAATGTGACGCCTGGTTCTGTGAATTTTTGTCACAGTGATTACAGTTCGTTTTTTATGGTCACTCGTGGGCTGATGAGAGCTGTGCTGTTTTGAAATGTACCTTTTGATTAGAAGCCCATGAACAAGTGCAATTCAGAGTCCTCAATGCAAATCGGAACAAAATTCCATTTTACTGAAATTGTGCTTAAATGGCACTCAAATCATTTCCTCCTTTTCTTTTTGCATAAAGGGTAATTTTGCCTTTTGGATATCCTTGAAAAAAATGCAGGAGCAAATAAAGTGTGAAGTCGTGAGCGAGGATAAAACAAAAGGCAAGTAAGACTATTCTGCTATCTTTTCATTAAAAAAATCAGAAAATGTGAGCGAGAATTTAATCTCTTTGCCTCTCACTTTTCATTTCTTTCAGAAACAGATTGGTTTTTATATTCAAAACACATTTTCTGATTATTTTTGGTGCTGTTGTTTTTTTTTTGTTTTTTTTTTTTTGTTTTTTTGATTATTTAAAAATGTTGAAATACAAGGGTTTTTATTTAAGGAAGTCAAAAATACATGTACAGTAAGTAAGTCCTCTTTGTTTGATTAGCTACAACATAATTAATGACTTAGATCTAGTTGAAATGCAGATAAAGAATTTCTCTTCAAAGAAAATAACTGCGATGGATATTCAACTTTCAAAATGTTAAGTTTTTTCTTTTAAAGATTGTTTGTTTTTGCTGAAATGTACTGATTACTTCTGTGCAGTAACATCCATCTTAAATAGACTGAATGCATTGATTGTAGGTACATAATTGCATATTGTTTTGCCTATAGCAGATACTTGGTGAGCACAATTGTCTCTTTGTTTTCTTCTCTCATGTCTTTCTGTGTTTCTCTTTGTTCGGCTTCATCTCTCTCACCCTGAGAAATCATAAACCTTGGATATCCAGCCACCTTCCAGAAACCCACCCAACCCCCAAACCCCTTGATAATATCAGCTAGCGCCAGTAACATCTCGATAACATACTTGGTCATTAACATTTTCTATTCAGAGGGCCTGTCAGAGCCTATTAGACTTGTGTCAGAAGACCTGAGAGCATCGGGGGAAGGTACCTGGTGTCTGGTGTCTAACCTGTCAACTCAAACCAACCTCCCGATCCGCTTCCCATCTTAATAAATGCAGACAACCTGAGCTTCGAGCACCCAAATCAATGGTGCATGGCAAGGTCAACACACAGACAGCGACTTCCAGTTACAAACTGGAGGAGGTGGTTTATGAGCGACTAGGTGAGGGGTACATGAGGTGAGGCTGCAAAGAGCCACCACTTCACATATTACCACCTTGATGTAAAGAGTCAGAGTGCAATGATATGATGAGGTCAGTCAAGTAGTGCATTATTCAAACAACGGAGTTCCAAGGTTGCCTTCAGTCAGCCAATTCTTGTGTCTGCACGGCCGGCTTTGATAATGATTTCACCCAGAATAATCTTAAAAAAAGGGTTAAGTTTGAAAGGGCAGCCTTTTCTGCTGCAACAGTGCATGTGAGAAGCCACATATAAAAGGTCATATAATCATATTTTATCTTGTATTAATAATTCTCCAGGTTAGCCTAACATATTAAGTAAAAAAAACAAACAAAAAAAACACATAAAGGCAATGAGTAAAGGTTTAACCACAACTGTTTGTTGTTAACTAATCCCAATTTGACCTATCATATTTTGGATTTTGTGCATATACATCCTTCCTGTGCAATTAGGCATTATCACCAAAATTTTGGTGCATCTGCAGCATTAAGTGTTCCCCAATCTCAGTGATTGCTTTTGTCAGTACAATGTCAGAATGAAGATAATTGCCAAAATTACAAAAAAATGACCTGACTTTTAATCAAACCTATTTCCCAGGGACATAGCTGTGTTTACTCAGTATGTGCATAAGCGGCTGCAAGAAAATTTTAATTAACGTCCATGTGTAGCCAAATGGATAATGTGTGTGTAGCACATCCTCTACATCCTGTAGGTTTCTGTCTGTACATGGGACTTTCTGATGGGTAAGATCTCAACCGTTATTTGTTTGCTGAGTGAGGTGATGAAAGGCTGTTGGGTGCTCCTTCCTTTGGCCGCGGCCTCTTTGTTTCCCCAGTTGAAGCTTGTGAAAAGTCTAGGACATGCATGGTGATACTGCAGAGCACACTGCCCCAAGGCAAGAGCATTAGCATTCCTTCTTGCACCAGCGTACGTTTTACCAAACTTGTAAAAGGAGAAACTGCCGCACCCACAGAGAAGAGAGGTCTCTGTGGCGATGGAGGTCTGTGTAGTCATTTATCAGCTGCGTATGGAAACTTGATGGAAAAACATACAATGGCACATTGGAGCATCTCATCATTTCAGCATTCCCGCTGCAAAAAACATACCACAATACGGCAGCATTGTGTGCCCTGACAAAAGATGAAAGGCTTTTCTTTGCACTCAGAGAAGGCACACGAGGCAGCAGTATCAATAGCATGCTATAACAGGCAGTGCTCTATTTCGACACTATTTAGATACCTCAATTCGCTCATGCAGAATGGCAATCACCACAGTCACATGGAGGGGTTGGGTGCACCTGTTTACCCGTGTGGGTTTATTTGTCAAACATGATGATCTATTTTTCAACTAGAGTCAAATGGAAGGGTGTGTAAAATGTTGTTGTGCAGGCTGGTTTGAAGAGAAATGGATTTCCTTGGGTAGACAGTGGGATTGCTTTGATGCCTGACATGTTATTGTGCTGCATGTTATGTCTATGTAGGTTACAGAGACTTGTTCCAGGGGCTTAATCTGACAAAACACATCACCCAAATGTATTCTGGGGTACTGCATACAAAGGTTGTCTTTTTGCAGGCACTGACAGCTTACATGCAGGGCATAAGATGTGATAGGGATTTTATTTATAAATTAACAATAGAATTTTAAGTTCAGAAAGGAAATATTTATTAGCATGAAAACATGCTGCAAACTGAGACATCAGGTCCCATGACTGTGGCTGCATTTTGTTATGTATGGCATCTCATGACTATCAGGTGTCAGAACTGTTGTTTGAATTCAAGACTTCTGTACTTTTGTTTATTTGGGACTTTCAATCTGCGCAAATGAAATCCGCCGAGGGGGGCGGATGGGTTGAGGAGGCAAAATAACAAATGAGAACAAGCGAAATGGCGAGAGATAAAGACTGAGGGACAGAGATGATAAACATGCAGAGTGTCTATGCGGCAACTGTGAGTTGACCGTGGGAATGGCAGCTGTGGCAGCAGAATAAATTTGAATTTTGATCTCGGTTAATAAATAGCTTTGTGAACCGGAGCACCTGGCCCAGTCTCCAGTGCAATCCGGTTTCATGGCAAGCCCATGCTGATTATTCACTAACCTTCTCCTCAGATGAATAAGTCTCCCGCTTCCACACTTTGCCTCTATGCTTGTCTACTGTGGGGTAAAAAAACAACATGTGACCACTTGTGGTGGGAAGGGATGGACGCATTAATATTCTATAGACAATCACAGGCCGGGGCTAATTGGAAGATCCAGTTCTGACTGAATTTACAAAAGCATGCTTTGTTGGATTCAGAATAGATACAAAAGCCGAATAAAAAAGAAGGCCTAGTGTACGAAGCAGAATCAGATCTGCTGCAGAGCAGAACCTTGGCCGGAAGTTCCCCAACACGTTGAGCCGTTGCCTTCATTTAGATGGACCCCAGATGCTATGAGGACGGTCTGCTCATCGGCTTACGTGGCATAGAGTGTAGGCATAATGCTCTAATTAACAATGTAGGTTAGACATTAACTATGTAAATACCCCCCTAGCCCTAAATTAAACAAGGCACTCCCAATTAAACTCTCTCTTTTTGCCCAATCCTATATTTCTCCCACCTAATCTCTCCTTATTTCCTTCCTCTTCCTCCACTAATATTTCCACCATGCTCTGTCATTTTCCCCGGGCTGTGATCCCTGCTCTCAGGGCAAACTCTGCCCCCGCTGGAAAGGATGAAGACCCGAGGCCTTCCTATCATTAAACTCATTTCCTTAAACAACAGGGTGCACTAATGAGAAATTCTAATTAATATTCTAATTATTTTTATAATTGCCTGTGCCGAGTGATTATGTGCAAGGCCAATCCTTAGTTCTGCCTTAGCCACAGATTGGTGATAAGAGCCAAAGTTCATATTCTTGGCGTTCTCCTCAACATGTTAGAATATCAAGAGTAATTAGAAAGTCCTTTGATGATAAATAATGCCCTCACAACTCATTTAGCTTAATTCTACAAGACGTTCTACCTCACTGTGCACATCAGCATGCCTGAGGTCATAGGAAAGTAAATGGGTGAGCTGTTAACGGGATTGAGTTGTTTTTCTATTTATAAAAGGTAATAATCAGGGATGGTTAAAGGGTTCCCCCAAATTAAAGAAAACACAACTTCGGAATTACTGTTAGTGCAATCAAGTCGTGCAGTTAAAAGGATTTATTTGCTCAGATTCTGGGAAATCTCTTTCAGAGTCCTGCCAACACCACAAATTACTAGAAACCAATAGAATTTCATTTGTAGTGATCACAGCACTTACAAATGAAATTTTGTTTTTGTTTTTGTTTTTTGTTTGTTTGTTTGTTTGTTTTTTTTAATTTAAAATAAAAGTGAATTGAATAGTTTATATTGAGGTCTATGGATTATTTGAAATAACTTGTATTTTGTTTTGTTTATGTAAACTCTCCA
Organism: Naso annulatus; assembly: GCA_029783625.1. NCBI lineage: Eukaryota > Metazoa > Chordata > Actinopteri > Acanthuriformes > Acanthuridae > Naso > Naso annulatus. Next base: position 16,225,078 of record JAPZDX010000013.1, on the reverse strand, counting down.
CAACCATTAAACAACTGCCGAGCATATTTAAATATTTTTAATACTGTATTACTAAAGAGGAGGAGGCAGTTTGTCTTCTGTGTCATCACATAAAATTTCCATAATAACCTTTTAGCATATTGTGATTCAGGTGGTCTGACAGAACTCTACACTTCCTCACCTCCATGGCTGTGCTTTTCCAGGCTTGGCTCTGCATTCCAAACATTACAGAATTTTTAGCCAATCACAATAATATCAGAGAGCCCGTGTTCCTACTGGCTGCTCTATGCTGCACTTCTAAGCAGCAGGTGATCTCGCTGTGAGCTGATTGGCTGTTGAACCAAGATGTGCCTTACGCTTTAAAACTTCCCGTTGTCGAGCTGAGCTGCAGCCACAGCTGGCTGCAAGCAGAGCTGAGACGGACGAGTTTACACTGCTGCAACTTTCCTTGCAACCGTTTCGTCTCCTCCTTGCAATTTTTGTTGCAAACAGGCGTTAAAAGAGAGAGCAGCAACATGCAAAAAAGAAAACAGGGAGGGGAGGGTACAGCGGAGTTGCTTCCTAAGTAGTCTCATGCTACACCCAGCTTAATTTCCAGATGTTGCCTACCTAAGCTTTAAGTCCCCCATTTATCAAGACAGTAGTAATTTCTCCTTGACTTCTTTCATTGCAATGTTTGTTTGCATGTAACTGCCACTAACTGCAATTCGGCTGGCATAAATGTTCATTTTTGTCACTAAATGCATTGCTCCACTTTTTTAAGCGCTCAAAAGAGAGTACTTTTGTATATTAATTCCAGTCAGATCAATATTTAAACTAAAGGCTGATAACTTCCTCCCTGGGCTGCACCTTGGCAAATGTAAATTGGAAAATTTAAAGATGTTTGCATAGCTGTTTCTTGTTTTCGTCTATGCTCTTTCAGTACCTCATTTACATGTGTATCATCACACTGAGGTAACTGACACTTAGATCTGCATATAGCACTGTTCTGCGTTTATGCATCTGCATTGCTCTGCAAAGAACCTTTATTTTAGTCTAGCTTGTTGCCTTGCTTCAGGGCTCGGTTTATTGTGTTTACTGTGAAAAATATTATGATATACAATACCAAATTAAAAAATATATATCTCACCGTCAATGTATTGCTTTGCTCTCACTTTTAAAGAAAGCAAGGCTCAGAAATAAATAACATGTGCCAGTGTAGCATATGATACTATAGATTTGTGTTTCTGTTTATCTCAAAATGTGCATGTGTTTATCTACAATTGTGTGGTGTTATATGGAAGATGCTTTATCTGTTATTGCCTGGTGTGTGACTGCTGATAAGACCCACACAGCTTTGGAGGACTTTGTACTAACAGTCAAAGATCTTAAAAACAGACTCAACTAAATGTCACGTCATTCTGCCTAAAGCAAAATGACTTTTGAACACATTATCCACATACACAGCAATATGGTCTCGACAGTCTGGAGTACTCCAGCAAATGCTTTCGTGCTTGAAACAAATTGTAATGTCCAGTTGGTTGTCAGCCTGTGGGTGAGTCACTGACAGCCGTAGCAGGGGGTCCTGCACTCCTGCCAGGCAACGTGACCATAAACGTCTTCCAGTCGTGGGCTGGAGATCAGCAGCAGATGAGGCCTCTGACCAATTCATCTGCTCATGAAGGGTGCCGAAAGGAGACGTCCTGATACTCCCCTCTGGGAGAACATCACGGCTCGGCGTGGATATAGCGAGAGCTGGCGCTATCAGACACTTAGCTCCCTCTGAGAAAATCAGATGAGATCAAAGGGATGGAGGATGTTTGAGATGGACTGGTTTCCTAGAGGGGTTGCAGCTTCACCCTCACAGTGACTGTTTAATTTGTTTGTGCTCTCAATCCTGAGCTGTAACGAAGAGTCAGTTGAATTTTAAGTTACATTTTTACTCGTTTTTACACGCAGACTGACAAATCTGGTTATATTATGTTTACGGACGCATAATTTAATGCTTGCTTAATATGATTTTGCACACCCTGGCTGCAATTTGACTAAGCTCTGGCCAGGCTCGTGCATTACTTTGTCAATAAGCAGTAGTAAAAATGAACAGTGAAGATATTGAACACATTTAATTTGCCTCCAGTGATAATTTCTCCCAGGTTCGACTCCGGCTATCTGCTCTACTGTGAGCCACAGACTTTCCTCACAGACTTCCCCTTAATACTCTTATTTTTCCTTTTTTTTTTCTCCTCCAACCATTCCTGTATTTTCTCCGCATTTATCTGGGGACCGTGTGTCTTGTTTGTTGGAGGCACAAACTGTTTTGCATTTGCTCACATACACAAACCATAAATATTGGATTAAGTAAACAAATCCGAGGAGCTCACTTCTGAATAATATCGGCGAGTCTGCCTTTGGAGCCAGCAGGAATGCCACGGTCGCAGTCTTTGCTCGAGACTCAATACATGAAAAGAGGGAGAGAGGCAGAGAGAGGTGGAGGGAGAGAAAGAGTCAAATGGCAGTTTAATCCTCCCTGAGTGTTATCTCGCAGGTGTTTTGCAGACTGTGCTCTCTTTGGAAACTTTGAAATCGGGCCAGGCTTTCATGTGCAGGATAAGGTAGAGAGTCTGTGCCTGGCTGTTTGCGGGCAATAAACATCAACACAACAGTGCAGGACTCTAGCTCACAACTCCACTTAACATGTTATTCCCCCAAGCTCCTTGTTAGGCACTGGGCCTTGTTGTGAACTTGGAAACAATCCCAGCAGTTTCCTTTGCTTTGTTCCTTGTAGTAAACCTGAAACAGAAAAAAAAAGGAAAATGGCATCCTTGAATTGAGTTTCTGTTTTCCCTTAAACAGATAATCACAATGCACGACGAGTCGCGCTGAAAGCTGGAAAGCGTTCTCTAAAGTAATTTGAATTGATGTCATTTTACCTTCAGCAATTAGCTCACACCAGCATCCCGCAGCACCCATATGGAGTTATATTTCGCCATCTTATTCACACAAATGTTCCTGACTTTATTAGAATTGAACTCATAGATTTCCTCCCCTGAAATTAGCCAAATTGTAAAAGCCAAGATGAGAACAGACCCACGACCCCCTGCAGGCATCCAGTATCGGGTATCGCTGGTTTTAATGGTCCTGTACATCACCAGACTCCTGTGACGGTGGATGGCCTGGCAGCATTCGGCTCCACAAGGGAATGTGCTGGTTTATTGGCCTCCTCAGCATTGAGTTGTCCCCTGTGCCCGTATAATACAGCAGCTAGCATCAGACAGCGGAAAGACCTCCTCCCTGATTAATCGGCAGTGTATGTTTCTCAACGCTAGCTTAGTGCTCATGTTCCATATTTTCTAATGGTTATGGGCACAGTCATTTAGAGTGCTGCTTAGGGAGCCATCCGTCAGGATGTTGCATGGCTGAAGTGGGCCCAGGCAAAGAGCTTTCCAAACCAAGCATGTGCGCATGAGAGCAATTCTGGCAAGAAGAGGAAGAAGGCAGTGGAAAGAAAAACAGATGCATGGGTGCACGCGTAACGTGGGTTCGTGTGTCCATGGTGCTTTGCATCTAAAAATAGTGAGCATCGAGAGACCTGTATCTCAACAGCGTGATGTGTCCAAGTGAAGCAGCTCCACTGAGCCACCCCACTTACCTTCTGCTGTGAAAGAGCCCAGTTACGTTTAGCACCTCTCACCAGGTAACGGCTAAGTCATTCTGACAGCAGCGTGGGGCACACATTAGATACGAGGGAGAGGACCATTCAGGGCACTTGACTCCCTGTTGCCTAGCATTATGGGAAATGGACATGGGTGCCAGACGAGACAGGCCGTGGCAAGAAAGAGGTTTTTTCACTGTGTTATGAATTCCACAAAACCTAGCAAGCCCAATTAGACCCAAATCCAACATGGTGTTTCATAACTGGGCTTTTTGCTATTACTATGCTGGTGTGGTGAAAGAAGCAACTCTGACTGACTGTAAACAATGCGGCTGACCACTACTAGCATGTTCCTGGCACCCACTGGCTCCAGTGGGGTTTAAAATTTATATCTATTGGCAGAGTATGTACAGAATAAGACATTTGTGTGCAAACAAAACATTCATATGAAACTTTCTTTTCATGAACTCAATTTTCATGCAACATGGGTGGACACAGTTGCAATTTTATTGTGAATGCACAATGACAAATTAAGATCTATCTGTCTATCATTATAAAATGCTTCAGATGTTCTACTGCATGTAGTCAGGTGACTACGTGGTTAGCTCTGTGGCCTCACAGCAATAAGGTCCTGGGTTTAAATAATGGTTCTTTTGTCTAACATTAAGAGGGTCCTGGGTTCGATACCCGGGCATGACCTTTCTGTGTGGAGTGCATGTTTTCCTGGTTTGTGCGTGGGTTCTCTCCCAGTACTCAGGATTCGTCCCACAGTCCAAAGACATGC
>JAPZDX010000013.1:16201624-16213844 GCA_029783625.1 Naso annulatus | reverse complement strand
GTCTGTATTGAAAAAATATATATATAAAAAAAATAATAATAATAATCAAGAAAGCATTTTCATTGCAATTTTTTTAAATGCACCTGAGTGCAGGATGAGTTATCACAAAATTAAAAATGTTTTCTAGTCAGAGAAAAGATCAGATTTTGCTGTAAAAATACTCAAAAATGTGTTTTTCAGCAAATATGTGGTATATAGGCTGAGTTACATGAATAATTGACACAGACACAGAGTTAAAGCTGGGAAAATGTATTTTTTATTTCATGGGGCCTTTGAAGTACAGAGAAGTTTCAGAATAGCAAAATAACCTGCATGATGTAGCTTGCAATTTTTTTAGTGTGTAAAATCACTGTCTTTTTTTTAATTGCACTAAGATTTGCACTAATAAAACTTTGTTGTGTGCATATAGAAGTTCTAAAGACTTCCCTTATACCAAATGCAGAATTTAAAAAAAAAAAAGTTTCAACATCAAACATTTAAACACTTGTCCTTTCTGCATACAGTATACTGTAGTCTTTGATTTAACAGCATCCAAATCGTCTAATTGAGGGTTTTGGAATGCAAGGAAACAGATGAGCTCTGATGATAATCACACTGAAATTAGCGCAGGACTGCAGTCACAGGTGCTGAGCTTTCAAACACTGAAACAAGGGCTAGCAGTGTTAACTGTATTGATTAGCTGCTAGCACTTGGTGCTACACAATCAGCATTTCACGCACCATTAGAATTAGCCACATCTGCATCCACTCCTCTCCTCTGCAGCACGGTCAACTAATCATCATAACAGACCATCGAAACTTTTGGAAGAGGACTTTGATTGCTGTGGAGAGTTCCCTTCAGTTGTAGTGAATCCATCAGGTTTGCAGAGTTGAAGAACATCAGTGAAAAATTAAGTTTGTTTGAGATGTACCATTTGTGTTTTGTTTTTCTGTTCCATGCACATGAGTGCTTTATAGATATGTCTTTAATTTCTTCCTTTTAGAAGCCTGTGGGTCTCTGGGTTAAAGTGTTACCCACATGTTCATCTTATTCCAGTTAAGCACTTTCTCTGCAGTTTTTCCATTCGTCATAGACATAAAAGTATTGCCACAATGTTTAATATAAACATGTGTGGCAATACTTTGTATTTTAAAGTAAAGAATTGAGGAGCCATTCTTTTTTTGTTGTTGTTGTTGAGACATTCTGGCTACATCTTGAGATTTCTTCTATTCCTTCGAAACAAATTGCTCTTGCTGCTCTGACCACAGATGCACAAATGTCATTTTAACCCACTTGTGCTAAATTGGCTACAACGCTGCACTGTGGGTAACAAGTCAAAATTCTGGTACCATGACAATACTAGAAGCATGACATTTTTAAATTCATATGAGCTGCCTCATCTCTTTATAGAAGAGACTTTCTGGGAGAAACAGAGGTGGTATGAAAGAGTGGAGGGGGAGAGACAAGGACCACCTGAGACAGAGAATCTCTTATGTAGGAGAGGACAACAGAGGTGTAATGAGGATCGTGATAGACATCAGCTGGGAGTCATGTTACATCAGATGAGAACCGGGAGAGAGGAGAAGACCTGAGAAAAAAAAAGAATAAGGCATGGAATTACCAGGGAAAAGATCCTACGTCTGACTCTGCCGGTCTGATTTATTCCACTCTTTTCCTTGTTTACAGTAGCACAAACCTTCACCTGAAAGCACAAAGCAGTCCAACTGCACATCGCATGCTGTTCTTAACAACTGGATGTACAGGGATGACAGCAGCAGACAGTGTAGCGGTGAGGCTACGTGACAAGAGCTGGTGAAACATGAGATCCTGCCACCTCCCCAGTGTACAAACAAGACATGGCTGCGAGGGAATAGTGTGTACTCTGCAAAAACTCTCCCTCTTACCTCTTGCTTGTGTTTCAGAGCGTTTGTTCGATGCTTATCTCCTACTGTCAAGCCTTCTCCATGTAGAGAGGACAAAAGAAGGGGCGTAGAGGTCGATGGGAATACAGGAGGGGTTGGAAGGTAAATGTGTCGGCCTCTGAATGTCCTGACAAGGTGGCTATTCCTCAGATATGCACCAGGATAGTAAAGCTACACCAATCAAAATCTGATATAAACAGTTTATCAAATGACTGTGCAGTTTTAAAAGAGGTCATTTTATTACCCAATTATGCATTGTGAAACCCATGCAGACAAAGTTAGAAACTAGCTAGTGACCATAATGGAGCATTTAGAGAGACATGTTTTCGGGACAGGCGAGACTGGACATCAGGAGCTCAAATTTCCTGGTGGCCTGACGGTCTATTTGGCCTGCCGTGAGCAGTCAATGTCAACAGCAAGAACTAGTGAACGGACCTCTCTGGATGCATGCATCATCATATGCGAATGTGATTCTCATGGTTGGTTTATTGTGCTTGATGCATTGCCAAAGTGTCACAACCGCCATTTTAAAAAAATGACATCATAGCGTCCCTCCCGACACACATATAAACCATCTACCTGCTGCCTCTCAACTAAAAGGATTATCGCCAGGTGAAATGAAGGCTCACAAGAACAGGAAAGGTGGAGCAGAAAAGGAGAGCATTAAAAAGAGAAAGATCCATAAATAAGTGACATTTTCTCCAGGGATCAGGTTAGTCTAAGGGCACTTTAGATTGAAGCAGCCCCACTAAAAACAGAAAAGTCTTTCTTCAGCATCTTTAAAAAAAATCTGTGTCGCCATGAACAACCGAAAGTGCTGTAGTATGCATGCCAGGCAGCAAGTCGGTGTTGTACCTTTGTAATGACATAATGTCAAAGCTGCTTAAAGTTGTTTACCTCCTGTTGCTGCTAAGCCGTAAGCAGCCACAAATTAAAGAAATCCAGCTGCAGTTTGACTTCCAAAATTCTTCTACGAACACTCAAATTTGCCACACTAGACTGACGTCATTTTTAACTTGCTTTGGGCGCACCGTTGAGTGTTAAATCTGAGTTTGGTAGTGGCTGCTGTGAAATGCATTGACTTGCGCTAGTGCTAGCATTAGCATTAGTATTAACATTAGCGTAGTCACTACTGTCACAGGCATTACGGTTTGCCAGTTAACACAGCTGGAGAGAAGGTTGCATTTTCAAAAGTTTCAGGGTTGCTAACATGCTGTTGTCATGTAAAAGGAAGGCCGAACCACAACAAAAGTGTTTCGTTTGATGCAAAAACTTGCACCATCAAAACGGGTCTGAAGTACCCAGCATGGCTAGCTAAGTAACCTGGTTAATAACAGTGTGACAAAGCCGCCCGTAGACTACACATTTTGCACGTCTCTCTGTGGAGAAACTAGCAATCACTACATTGAAGGCAATGTGTTTCAACCTGTTAAAAGAAAGATAAGCTAGTGAAGTGCATACACACTTTAGGCTTACAGCTAATTAATTTACAGTAACTTAACCACAATACACCCTTGAATGTATCACAGCAGGTTCATAGCTGGATAAAAAAACATTTGCTTTGAGTCAAAACTGTTTTATAATAACATGTTTTCTATTTAACTTTGGTATAATACGCATTAGTACATGGAGACAGGTGAATAAATATTTGTGTTATACTTAGACTGTTGTGGCAAGTGTTTTAACTGAATGTGAAATGTAGAACTTGGGGCACAGTTGGCCTACACAATCAGCGCTTCATGTGGAAGGGCGGTCTGGGATGGAGTCAAACTCTCGGCCTGAAGTATTATCTCAGTACGCTGGGTTTCAGGAGATGCATGAAATCAAAACAAAGCCAAAAACTGCAAACTGGACTAACTTCCATCAGGTTGATGCAAGTACAACTCAGCATGAACACCAGTCCATGTGTGTACTTAACCAGCAACTGTCTGCCAGCACATTAGACATAATACTTTTATATGGCAATATTACAGTAAGTTTATAGTGTTGTGTACATCTTTACACAGAAAAATACATGTTTTCTTTTTCTGAGAGTTGAGGTGACTTGAGGGTTTCTTAAAGGAACAGTTCACCCCAAAATCAAAAATATGTATTTTTTCCTCTTACCTGTAGCGGTATCACTGTGATACAGTTGACAGGTGTTGTCCAGCAGGTTGAAAATGATTCGTCCATGAAACTTCTCACAAGGTCTGTTGATTCAATTCAGTAATTTGATCATAATTTCTGGAACTAGACATTGCTGTTGATGTTTTTCAATATATGCGCATAAATTGAATGAGTTTAGTGTCATGATTATCATTACAAATGATGGTCAAAACTACAAAAACAACCATCAAACCTTTTTTTGTTGTTGTTGTTTTTTAGGGTAAAGGTCTGAGCTACTTCCTACCTGCAGGTAATGGGAGAATGTCATTACATGTGCAACACTGTCTTTGAGACTCTGTTTTGTGTCCTTATAAACTCTCAGATTTTTCAGGATCTTAAAACTTTCATCTCCATGTTTTAATAGTACTATTTTAGGTCATGTTTGTAATGATGAATATGTAATAGCTTCGTGTTTACTCTGATAATGCTTCTGTGGTTTCATAGATGGAGGTAAGAAATCCACTGAGGACTGGGAGTAACCCCATTAGCACATCGCTGGATAACCATGCAGAGGCCCAGGGGAGGTCATTATAAAGGAGCTGTTTGCTATCTTCATATCTGTAATTAACATATGCAATGCTGATTACTTCTTTCAGCATTTAACCTAGATCTATATTTGAGCCAGTGACGTGAAAATCTCAGGAACCAAGACACAAACAAAAGAACATTTAATAGTGTTAAAACATCACCCACATTTCACAGACGCCGGCTTCAGTCAACAGGTTGAAAGCTATGAAAAAAAAAAATTATACAGCATGAAATGGAGGAGATCCTGTTCCTGTTTAGGACTGTTTAGAGACGGTGCTTTTTGGTTTGAATGGCAGGAAAATGTGACAGGAACGAGTGTGGGATTGTGTGGTATCCCAACGGATTCCCACGTCTCCATACGAGCTCTCTGTGACAAGCAGCTGCAGAATTCAGTTTACACCCGACAGCTCCATATTTACACAGGAAGACAGCGTGAATAAAGAACAATTCAATCAATGGGTTCCACCTCTGTTTTCATTTTCCTGGCATGCATAAAGATGGAAAAGAAAATCATGGGAAACAAATTACAGCGATCCGAAGGAATGTTTGATATACACTTGGACTGGGAAGGTAGAGTGCGAAGCCAAATGTGTGTGTTTGTGATAAAACAGGTTCGAGCCTTTCATCTAAAGGAAAATACAGGAGAAAGGTCTGATCTTCCAGTGCAATCATTCTGTTTTTCACGCTGAGGAACCACAAACAACAATTTCTCCCAGCTCCCTTCAGCGGCTGCGTCGTCCTTATCCTTTGATAACATCATTTTGTGAGGACACAGTCACTTTGATTTGTAGTATTTTGAAAAATGAATGAAATTATTGAGGCAACAGGTGGGGAACCGGTTGTCTTTTTATGAATTGCTTTGAGTCTATTCCCAGCCAGCATCTAACTCAGCTATTGGGAGGCAATGGCCAACATTCAAACAAATGCCAGCTTCATTTATCAGAGCGATGCCTCATCCGTCATGTCAATATCTTGCCAAGTTTTTCCCAGACTAGTGAGTACACAGAAGTTTGATTTAATGGGCTGCTAGCCGAACTTCTAAATAGACAGGCGGCAGCATTCTTTGCCCTACTTTATTCAATCATATCATTAGGTAGACAGTTCATGTCCCAGCGGATGTTTCTCATTGCATATTTAATGCAGTGATGAACACAGTAAGACTTGCAGATTCAGCTTTGAGTGCTGGTGACTAACAGACTGTGTTTTGTAAAGGAAAGAAAAAAGTTTGGGGGGGCTGTGTAGATTCACTGCATTCATATTTACTGAAATGCATCCATGAGAAACCTTTGTTTCTTTGTTAATAAATTATACAATAAGCAAAGTTGCTGAAGAGTGCTTGACGACAGGGCCACACTGGTTGCATGAGCAGTTTGTGTGCATCCTGTGTGTGATAAATGAAAGCAGTATGTAATAGTGTTACTGCTTGAAAAAATATTCTTGTGACATATAAACACTGTACAAGCACTGGCTGCGTTTAAGGCAGGCGATCCCAAGCATGTTTGACCCCCAAAGTCAAGTTTGTTTAGTGTGAGCGCTCTGGTACACTACAGCTGCACGTGCCGGCATGGAGCCCCCAAAACGCTGCATCAGTGTGACTGTTGGTGAAGAGTTCGCTTTAAATTTGGGCAGAGAACAGCACGCAGAGCCTGGATAAAGAGCTGTAGAAAAATACACAAAAATTTTCTTGATTGTGGATATTGGAGGACGATTTAATCAACGTTGAGAAAAGATGAAAGAATTACAGGTCAATATTTAAGTGTATGTCTTTGAAAAAAGATTAGAAAAATAGGTGGGCTATATAACAAGCTGAGTCAGCGAAGGGATTTTGAACTTGCTGATGTCATTTCTTTGAGCACGTGTATGTACCGAGATGTCAGTACGAAAAGGTGAACATGCATGGGTGTGCACACATGTAAGTGTCTGTGTACGTATGTATGAGTAAATCAACATGTGATTAAACATGTATGTCTGAATCTATGGCACCCAGTCAATGTTTGTATCCACTGACTTTCTGCTCGACTTATTTAACTAAGTCTATATTCAATGAACTAATATAGCTAATCAGCCATTTTATGCACTTTTTTAATTTTACTTTCTATGTACTTTTTTCCATCCTGTTTTTCGTTCTTTTGCACTGTATGTACGTATGTATATAAAAAATAATAACTTCACTTATATAGCACATTTCAATGTGTGTGTCAAGTGCTTGACAATAAAACAAATAAAAACACATAATAAAAACAGTTATTAATTATTAAATAAGATCCCAAATGATGAAAATGGATAAAAAGGTAGAAATACCTTAAGTAAATAAAAAGCAATATGATAAAAGTGAGTTTTAAGAAGTGATTTAAAAGATGTCACTGAGTTTGCCTGCCTGAGATATCCAGGCAGGGAGTTATAAAGCTTGAGAGCTTGAACGGCAAAGGTGCTATCACATATATGCATGTATGTATGTACATATGATTTTTTTTTTTTTTTTTTATAATTAAAAAAAAAATTACTTTTAAGCACCAGGGAGTAGAGTGTGGGTTTATCAGCCGATGATCCAGAGGTCCAGTAAGATGATGCTTCCACCCTGCTTCCTGCTGTTTGCAAAAACAAAACCAAAAAAACAGTTGAATGTTTAAAAGTACTGAGCACACTCCATTAATCAGCCATCTCAGTGAAGACATAAGCGTGTTCAGGCCAGGTTAAGTTGGAGCAATGTCAGTGCAGGTCAGCAGGGGAGTGGGAAAGAGGGACTATAGTGCTTTGGCACAGCACGAGGCAATCGAGGCAGTGTGAGTGCGTCCTTAATTTCCTGGTCACTTTCAAGGCCATTTGGTACTTTTAAAATCTCTTCAAGGCTTTTTTTAAACTTTCAATCAGACATAAAGCCAAACCCTAAAACCTACCTACTAAAGGAATATGACAAAAACACAGACTTGTCGATAAAAGTTCCACTAATGGGGTTTCTCCACAGGATGGTATAGCCCACTGAAGTAATAACGGGGGTGACTAGGGTCAGGGTTGGGTTACACGACAAAACATGTTTTGTCCAATCCTCTGCAGACAAAATTGTTCTTAGCAAATTGGAAAGCTGGCGGTCATACAGAGACAAGAGATGCAATCTTGTTTAAAGCTGTATGTAACGGCAAAGTCTCTCCTTCAAGGGCTTTAAAATGTTATACTTGGTTGTTCACATGAAATGACAGTTCTGAACAGAATGAAAAAAGAGAGCTATACAGGAGTTCAACCCTTGCTCCTGCCCTTCAGAGTGAATGTTGGACCGTCCGTTTCATAAAGTCTAGAAAGGACAGCACAGTGGTCAACTCACCACCAGGTCACCCATCATGCTTGATGCAGCCAGCTCGCTTAGACCAAGTGAACTCAATTTTTTCAGTCTCTCTTATCTGGAAATATCTTGCCTTTGATGTCTTTCTGGTGGCATGTACACATCCTACTCAAACACAAAAATCTCTCTCCATCACTGATGAACTTATTGCAGCCAATGAGTCAGAGCCACGACCACCAACAAGTGTAATGTCAGTCAGGACTCCGCTTCCTTTAGCCTGACTAAATCATGCTTTCTTCCAAAAAGTATCCAAAATAAAAACTAAAACTAAACCATAACAGCCAAGCAATTTTAACATTATTTATTTTTATTATTTATGACTTTTGTAAAGCGTCATGATGCTGGCGTAGTCAGATATGAATGACAAGCTATGTTTTCCTATCTATGTTTATGATGGTCATACTCACCCATGGAGGAAGTGCAGCTATTATGACATAATGCTTTTAATTTCGGGAACTGATGGCATCTGTGGTGGTTTTGGCCTGTGAGTTTATCATGGTGAGACGGCGGAGCGGACACAGTTTTTTAAACGGAAATTACTGAGCAAACATAGCTTGTCATTCATATCTGACGATACGATATTCATGACGCTTTACAAAATCATAATCTCAAACCATAAACATTTCAACTTAATTCCCTTTATACATATAACTCAGTGTTCTAGTGCTGGCCAAAACAAGGACCGTAACACATACTGTGTTAGTTCATTATGGCTTCAGCATGACCAAATATGTCACCTAAATATTTTTTATGTTAAAGTGATTTTGTCACGAAATTCGATACATGGTGTAAAGTCTAGTTTTCCATGTCTTCAACAAATAGATTATGTCACCAAGGTTACATGCCTCTGTGATGAAGGGGAGGTGTTTGAAATTTTCCTCTCCATTCACTTGAATTGCACTTAAAAATATCTTAAAACAGTTAATACAATTTCAATAGCCGATTTAATACCAGGTGTTTATTATACATATTTTTTCCCCTTGGAATGGTCTTCCCCCCCTCCAAAAGTGTTTGTATTAGCTGGTGCGCATGGATCTTGAAAGATTGAAAGACCAGATCTTTTTTTTTTTTTTTTTTTTTTTTAATGATAATTACACAAAAACTAAGCACTGAACAAACAGAAACAGACCATCTGACCTGCAGGTTTTTTAATGTATAAATATCATGGTGTGTTTTAAACTTTCAATTTTATTACATTTTAGCTTGTAGCTTTTCAATTCGAGTGAATGGGGAGGAAAATTTCAAACACCTCCCCTTTGTCACAGAGGCATGTAACCTTGGTGAGTTAATTTTAATATCTGTTGAACACACTGAGAACTAGACTTAACGCCATATACTGAATCTTATGACATAATCACTTTAAAATTGCTTGGCTGAACTATTGATTGTTTTGTTTTGTTACCTTGAAAAATAGAGCAAAAATACTTTGTTTGCGTCCTTTGTCAATAAATAGAAGCCTTGAGTTGCTATCTGATGAGCATTGGTGGACTCTCCTGGTGCCCTAGTGTTTGAAAAAATGCCTCGAAAATGCCCTCTTGGATGCCCCTATGGTAGATAAAACATGATAAATTGCCCTGTCAAGTGCCCTTCCAGTGGTAAAGTGCCCTCACTGCATACAGGAAGGTGCCCTTTTTATTATTTTTGCCCCTGCCCCCAAAACATCTGGAGTCCGCCAGTGCTTAGGGGCAGCCAAGAACAGGCGCTATTGCAGTCTGTGAGAAAAAATTCACCTTAAAACACATCATCAAAGAAAACAATGCCGTGCTTTTATGCTTTCCTGTCAACATCAATTCATGCCAAATGCAGAGTTGCTGAGGTCAAACTAGCAGCACCAGTACCCCCACTCCTGACATAAAATTGAACAGATGAGATTTTTTTTTATTAGACAAATCAGAAGTAAGTCATCGCATGGCTTTGTATTTGCTGTCCATGACAAAAGCATGGGTCAGCTGAACAGGTTTTGATGACCTTAACCAAGAAAAAGGTTGTCTTGCCTGCTGTGCAAACTAATATATTCACCCTGGCTGCTCTAGTTGTCCCTGTTGTCCAAACACAAACTTCCAATCTTGACTGCAACTAGAATGTGAATAAGGCCGAATTTAAAAATATGCACCATCACTCCTCCTTTTGAATCGCATCCACGTGTGTGCACTTGTTGCAGCATGTAAATAAGTGGTATGAAATACCAACAAGGATTTTGGCTGCATGTTGTTGTTTGGTAATGTGAAACAGCAAACACTTGCCAGGGTTTCCTGCTGTTCAACGTGTAATGAGCCAAAGTCCTGACAAACATACGGTACCAGCTGGTCGGCACCCATTCCCACAGAAGTAATTTTGCAAATGAAAAATGCTTTTATGCTACACACAGTTATGCATGCAAACACACACACACACACCCAAGCGCACACACGCATGTAACAAAAGTCCATAAGAGCCTTAGGTTGTTTCGATACATCCAGACAGTTTTGAAGTTGTGCAAGTTTGAGTTGATAATGTTTTTTAGGTTAAATTTGAGTGTAACAAGCTAGCCTGAAGTACATTGCATGCTTCAGATGATTCTGTACCTGATCCAAAGGATTCGGGTGCTCAAGCAGGGCCCAGAAGATGAAGGGAAGCAGAAAAAGGTATGAAAGCTGAAGATGAATGAGTTCAGTGGGAGTTTCCGACATCCTCGTTTTATAATCTTTGACCGTTATGTTTTTTGAATTTCAAGTTCTCCCATATCGTTTCTCTTTCATGCTTAAAAACTTCTTTAATAGATGTGAAAAACTAACTTTCCTGCACTCCCCTTGACTTTCTCTGCAGGTGCACAGCAAAAGTTGCATATTAACAAAAGAGACAATTGCTGACTGTTTTTTTTTTTTTTCTTTTTTCTTTTTTTGAGGGATTCAAACAAAGCTTTGGGGCATCACAGTCTTTCATTAGAATGCTGATCCCGTCAAAATGCGAGACTGGAAAACACAAACTTGGTGAAGGCAAGGCTTGCCTTGTCAGGAGTTTACATTGATGCACCAAAGAAGAGGGCAGTCTCTCCTCTCTTTCTCTCCTTTTCTCTTTCTTTCTTCAATTGTTCTGCTCCGCGGCTTCATCAGCAGTTTCGCTCCATATGAAAGCGTGGGATTATGCAGCATCAAATGATAGGTAACTCGCCTTCCCCTCCCCTCAGTACCACCCCCTCTCTCTTGTCTTTAAGTCTCTCGGCTGCTGAGCATGTAAATCTGTGAAGCCTGTAAAAACACAACTCAACAGTCAAGTCACTCACTGACAGGCAGCACTGTCAGCATACACACAAGATGTTTTTTGAAGTCAAGGTTAAATGTAATAAAACATACAGCAGTCCCTAGAATACGTGTGTGAGATACTGTGTGTGGGTGAGCCGATACATAATGGAAAAGCTTCGGGATACAATTGTCAGCTTTACTGTAAAGCAGCAACATTGGACCATTGTGTGCGGGGGTTCGTGTGTGTGGAAGCTGGAATGAAGTCAGCTGAGTGTTTGGTTATGACACCCCGCACTGCTTTTCAGCGAGTGGCAGTGGCAATAAAATGCAAAAGACATATTTCTTTTTTTTTTCCCTCCCATTTTTGCATTTGTCATTGGAAAAATAGAAAGAAGTCTGCTTCATTTCTAAAGTTGTTTTTTTTTTGTTTTTTTTTTTTTAACAATTGACAATGAACTACATTTATACTGACAAGTAGCGTTAAAGCTTTATTGACTATCTGTTCCCTGCTCACTAACTCCCTTTAGATCAAGATTAAAAAACAGAGAAATATGAAGAGTGGCAAATGGAGCACAAATTTCCATTTTGACTGGGTTAAAACCCAGTGTGTGGCTGGTCCCATTTGGTGAATATGTTTCTTTTTTGGCCAGTGTGCTTTAGTTAGAGGTAATGTGTCACGTGAGCATGTTGGGATGTTAGTAGTTGTTATGTCTTAGTAACTCAGTCAAGATATAATAGGATGAATAATACAGTTGAGCTTCGAGGAACAACAGGGCGTTTGCATTATTGTGGGCTTGTTATCTTTTTATTAATTTTCATAGATGAGGCTAAATTATAGATCACAGGTACTTCTGAGCGCATTTGCAAATGTTTTTAAATAAAGTAGTACTGTTGATTGAGTAAAATATGTAATCGCGATTTATGGCATGATTTCCTGAGTTAAGTGACTGATAGCTGATAGCAAATTAATAATACCTTTTTTAACTGTCAGCTCTAAATGTACCTTTAAGAGATATTTTTCAAGTTTTAAATACTCTTATCAACATGAGAGTGGAAAAATATGCTTGCTTTATGCAAGCGTATTGTAA
>JAPZDX010000013.1:16178857-16197321 GCA_029783625.1 Naso annulatus | reverse complement strand
ATAGACATTGACCCCTCTCCTCTCAGACTGTCCGGCTGTAAACCATCTTTTTTCCTCGCTTCCTTTCACCTTCCTACCTCTCCTCGCCTCCGCCTGTATTTTTGTCTTCTTTTCTCCTTGCCCCCACTTTTCTTCTCTTGCTTCCTGCTCTTCCCCTCTGCTCTCACTTCTTCTCGTGCCATTTTCTACTTGTGTTCGAGAAAATCTGGAGCACAACATATAAAATCATCTTTTAAAACATGGGATTGAGCCCCCTCACCGGGGTGCCCAATTCACTACACCAACCTGCCATCTTGACAATTGCTGTGAGCAGGGAGAACAACAGCGACAAGAAAAAATACATGATTACCTATACCGAGGCCTGCAGGCTCTAAAATAGATGGGAGAGGAGATCGAGGCAGCAACAAAGAGGGATTGCTGCTCATGTTCGAGAAAATTGAGGGGGGATAGTGTGTGTGTTTGTGTGTTTCTTTAGTTGTGTACATGCATGTAAAAGCACACTCCCTGTGCTTCTAATTAGCTGATGTGTTCATTAGCTCTATCAATAGAGTAGACGTTCAGTCAATCAAGGCAGCAGACTGAAATATTGCTGTTAGCACTCCCTTCTCTTGTGATTACAGCAATGTTTAACTTGCAGGAGAAGCCCACGACGCTCCTCTGATTGTTGTTGTGTCTTCGCTGTATCCACTGCTTGTTGTTCTGTTAAATGGAGTAAAAAGTCAAGGCTTAAAAATCGCTGTTTTCTCCCTTAACTTCTCTAACACCACCTCGGTGACTTCAATTTTTTTCTCCATGAAAGCCCGCGCAGCATTGTTTTCTTCCCACACATCATTCATAACCTTGAGGAACCAGGGAGAAATAAGAGACTCCCACCACTTAAATTCAAAAGAGGGATGTTTCAATAGCATCGGCAGGAAAGGGAAAAAAAGAGATGTATCCATGGTTACCTTGGTTTTATTGCTGTTTGTCTTGGGCAGCAGATGCAATAAAAGTGCTGGGAGAGAAATGACTGGGCAAGGGGTGTAATTGCAGAGGAAAGCACCACACACAGGTGTTGTGAGGGTAACAGGAGGCTGGAATTGACCCAAAACCTTTTTTTGCTTCCAAACCTTTTCAGAGCTATCTGGTTTACAAGGGTCTCATTAGCCACGATTGGACAGCCCCTAAATGTGCACGTACATCATATTTTAGTTTTCCAATTAAGATTCCTGGCTTCAGGACTCTCAGGTATGCTATTAAAAAAAGGCCAAATGTAAAATTAAGTGTCTCTCGCAGCAGGCTTGATCAGCCTCAGCCTCATTCATGGAATAATGAAATATGGAAGCGGGAAGTCATGCGTGAACAGAGCGAAGAGGGAAAAGTGGAAGGAATGGAGGAAGAAGAAAATGAGTGTTGAGATGCAAAATGCCGAAGTTGCATTAGAAATCGCTCGTGTTGTCAGGTGTCTCTGTACAGTTAGACATTTAGCCCACGCTCCCCTTTTTGGCAGCGAACAAGGAAGTATCACTACCTTTTGCCACCTCATTTATCCTCATCCTCTCTTTTCACAATCAGACTTTTGACAAGGGTCGGAGTGCTAAATGAAATAAAGACAGTTATTTGTTCACACCTCTGTGGTCCTGGTGGGGCAGCAGGGAGGGAAAAGGAGGCACATTATTTCCTGTGGTGTGGCCTCCTCAGATAGATGGCCCACTGAGGCTCAGGATAGTGGCTGACACACACACACACACACACACAGGCACACACACACTTGGTTTTAGCATGGGAGGAGTGAACACACAAGTGTTGTTTGCCGCTGAAATGATACTGTACAAAAAATAAATAAACTTGAGAGGAAAATAGAGGTAAAGGAAACAATTGTTGGGGTGTTAGGAGGGACCAGCTAATCCTCCCACATACTTTAAAGTTGCAGTAAATGAGCTAGCAGGCTAACGTTGGCTATAGCACGAGAATCGTTGGTGAAGCAAATACACTGCAGCTGTTTGCGGCGGCTCGCACTTTTTTTTCGTTTGTTGTCGCTCTCTAAGTTCAGCTTGAACTGAGACCAAACGGTTGCAGGGAAAGTTGCAGCAGAGTAAACCGGTCCGTCTCAGCTCGAGCCAACTGACGGTGTCTCTTGCAAGATACTTTGTGGAGAGAGCACGGTGAGTTAATCAGCTCGTACCGACATCACTTGTTGCTAGGAGGCGCAGCATAGACTGGCCAATTAAGACAGAGAGTACAAAGAGCGTCACTGATTTCGTTTTTCCGCAATATTCTTGTCCCAGTGGAAAAAAAAAATATTGTGGTAAAAACAGGGCAAATTGGAGACCAACTTAGTGGCAAATGGTGTCATTTTTCAAGCACTATTACAGTTTAATCAGGTTATACATCATAATGACAAAGTTAAGCCAAAAAAGTGTCTAGTTTCACTGTAACTCTCCGCGTGGAGATAAATCATAGAAAAGTGTGTGTTCACAGCTCAGAGTAGATGTGAGGTTATATTTGAGAAGTGTCCCATGATGAGCCAGTTTTGAGCTGCATAATGCTGCAGTTTGTGAAGTCTTCAATCCAGCTGCTGCATGTCATTGACATTTCCAGCATTCTGATGCGACAGATGAATAGTGATAGCCTGCACAACAGGGAATATGAAAAAAAAGAAAAACTGTATAAAGGAAGAAAAAAGAGTAGACGGTGAAAGGTGAAAAACAGGCAGATTCACACAATTAACACAATGACACATAAAAGCCTCTACTGTCACAAGCGGCTGGTAGCTACTTATTGTTCTTGTGCTGGCCCATCTGGGAGTGCTGCCTTGGGGAAAGGACACCCATGGGAGCCTCAGGAGAAAGCAACATGATGGCACACACAGTACTCATCATTCAGATGCACCCCCATGGGGCCCATAACTTCCTGATTTTACACCAACAGTTTTGCCTCTGACAAGCCGTGTAATCAACATGATGAGGACTGATGTGTAGTCCTGTGCTGCGATGCTTTGGATCAAAAAAGGCGAGTTTATGTGTTTATGTGTTCAGTTTCTGCGTGTCACTGTCAAAATCCTTCGCCGGGAGAAATGGTGAGACCTGACAGCAATGTTAAAAGAATAAATGATAAAACATTCAAAAATTACCCAACATTTATGACAAAATGTGAAGAAGTGGGGGGGTGACCTGGCAGTAACACATAACACAAAAATCCAGAACAAGTGGGAGCTTCCAGCAGTAATTGATGGCCACATCTTTTTTTATACCAGAGTGTATAAAAGACAAATTAAATGGTGAAGTGGTGGCTGTGCCTCACTAAAACAGAGATCCCTTCTCTTTAAAATGCCTCCTCTAACCTCTATAAGCATATTGAAGTTGCACAAAATGTCAATAAAAATGTGTTAGCTAACAAACATTAATTTTCCACATGTAACGTTAATGTTTGTCATCATGCTAATGACAGTAACTTATCTTGTAGCTGCAGCAGTCTGTTGGGCTTTTCAAATACAAATTCTAATTTAATAATAATGAATCATATATTAATATTCAAATGGAAAACAACTAGTTCTTTGATTAATTTATTAACCAGGTGCTTTTTTGCTTTTACATGAGCTGGGTTCTGAAATTGAAGGTAATTGTTTTCTGTTATTTAAATCACTTTTAATGGGGCTGATTGTAGTCTACGTTTACTTGCTAATTTTTAGCATTTTAATAGCCATCAGTCACTACATTAAAGGAATTTTTTTAATGATTTCAAAAAGTGCACAAATTTATCACTCTGAATTTTGGACACACCAAAAAAAGATGACAATACTAGGAAGTATTATCATTTTATAGGTGTATTATCTGATATGACAACATTCCCCCTCAGGGACGAGTACAGTCATTTAAATTAAATTAAATTAAATTAAATCGATAAAGCAAGTTTGTTTTTTTCCCCTGGGAAATTACCTTTTTCTCTCATCAGTTTGTGATGAGAGATGGTTTAGGTAACTATTGAAATAAAGAAGAGGCCAGAATGTAAATCACATCTGTGGCAAATTCAGAACTCTGTATGTTGAAAAGAAAATACTGCACCAGAGCACCGGCGGACTTAGAAGGGAGGCAGGGGAGGCCATCGCCCCCTTTGATGCCCTTAACCTGGGGGGAAAAAAGGCTGTAAAAGTGCCCTCTTGGCTGCCCCTATGGTAGATATAACATGATGAAGTGCCTTCTATGGTGCTCTTCCAGTGGATGAAACATGGTAATGTGCTTTTTAGGGTTCTTTTCCATTTGTTAAAACATGGTAAAATGCCTTCTAAGATGCCCTATAAATGGACAAAAAGTGGTAAAGTACCCGTTAAGGTGCCCTACAAGTGGACAAAATTTGGTAAAATGCCCTCTTCGGTTCCTTTCCATTTGTTGAAACGTAGCAGAGCGCCCTCCAGGACGCCCTTCCAGTGGGCAAAATGCATTAAAGTGCCCGACAACTTTTTCACACCAGTGCCCCATGGCATACAACAAGTGCCCTTTTTACTATTTTCGCCCCTGCCCCTCAGACATCTAGAGTCCGCCACTGCACCAGAGTTTCAAAATTCATTCAGTATTGACCTAAAACTAAAAGAAAAAAAAATAGCTTTTGTGAGCTAATGAAACTTTAATCCCATTTCTACAAAGTAAAATATTTGGCTTCTGCTTGCTGTTGGCTTTTAAAGCAGTTTCAATGTGTGTGATGAAATTTTGACTTTTTTTTAAACTTACATGAGTCATTAAAGAATTACACATTCTCTGCAGTTGCTCATTTTTCTACTGATAATTTGCACGGAGAGTTTATTTTCCATCGCAGCCTTGGGAGTGTTCCCTCCGGTCATGAACCATTGTCTATGCAGAAAGTTCACACTTTTCCTGGAGCCATGAACCTTTGAGACAGTTTCTCCAACTTTGCCAATGTCTTGAAAGAACACCAACCCACAGCTTCTTCATGTGAATAGCTTCCTATGCGATTTGCATTTGAAAACGCGACACTTATGAACGCATAAATCTGTCATTTCTCAATCTGAAGGAGATTTCAGCAAACTAGAGTGGAAGAGTGTCGCTCCAATTATTTAGCAGAGTCTGAGCAGGTGGCATCGCCAGCGACTGCATTGATCGCTGCGGTTCACTTGCAGATATCAAATCAGACAAACATGCGCATAGCAGGCATACAAATGAGATGATGAAATGTGTCGGCGCATCAAAATGTTTGAATCTGAACAATCGCAAAGTCGGCACAGAAATCACTTGGGTCAATCCAAATAAGCTTTTGTCATTGATTGAAAGTGAAGATTTTACTTTTAAATGAAATTGAGGAGGGAGAGTGAGAGTCACAAGATGCTTTAAAAACCTCTCTTGATTCATTAAAAAGTCTCCGTCACCAGAGACGGGGGGGAGCAGGATTAATCTGTGCTCTCAGTGTATGTGGGTGTGCGACACAGCTGAGTGATTCTCTTCATGTCTCTGAGGGGTAATTAGCTCTGGCGTGGCCTGTCGTTACTCTACAGGCCTGTTCAGTCCCGGGACTCGGCTTGCTCTGTCATCAGGGCCAAAGAGCTCCGTCTGTGGGGAGAACGACGTGCAGCGGACCTCTTCTTTGGAGCCTGAGGGGTCACTCTGAAATAATCAGTCTGTCAGACCGCACTCTTTGTGCTTCATTCTCCCTGGTGACGTTCTCAAGTGTCATTGTTATATATTCCAGTTCTTCCTTTTCTCTCCTCCTTCACTCTGTCCTTTCATTCTCTTTTGTTTTGCTTCCTTTTCTCTTTTTATTTTTTCTTACTTTCATTTCCTCTCCTCTTTCTCTTAAGTTCTCCCTTTTTCTCTCTCCTCCCTGATTCATCTTTCCTTTTTTTCCTTCAAGTCTTTTTTTGACTTTCTTGCCTTGTTTCTATTGTCCTCTCTTTCTGTGTGTCTTTTCTCTCTTGCTCTCATTTCTCTTTTTTTGCTTTATCTGTTCCTCTCCTTTCCTTCCCGTCCCTTCCTTGTAGTTAATCCTTATCTTTTCCTCCGTTTTCAGTGGTTTTTCTGTATCTTCCCTTCCTTCTCCACTCATTCTGCCTCTTTTCTTTCCTTTGCTCCGTTCTCCTGTTTCTCCTTTTCTTCCTTTACTTTCTTCTCTCTTCATTTGTTTCCTTGTTTTCTCTTCTTTCTGTTTTCGCCCCTTATCTTTTCATCACTCTCCCTTTTTCTAATTTTTTTTCTATCTTATCTTTTAATTTGTTTACATTTAGTCAGTCTGTCAGGGCCACACCGTCTCCTTTGCTGCTGCTTTTTTACCTTGAGTTATCTGATTGTCCCGTGTAACACAGTGGTTTCTGTATATAACAATCGCTACTTTTTCCATTCTTCATCGCTATCTTGTTCTCTTTCCCATCTCTTCTTTTTGTGACTCCTGTCATTGATTTTCCACAACAAAGAGCATGAGGCCTATCAATATTTCTAGCTGAAGAACAAAATCAATGGACAGCGCCCCTTCACGAGTGGTTAAAAATGAGAGCCCGATGGTTTATTATTAAAAAGCCCGAAGCTAGCGTTCACTCACCCATCCCCTCATGTTCTGCTTTAGCCTACGTTCACTAATGGCTGGCCCGTGACCCACCTTAGTATACTAGATCGATACGCTGCCTTGCGTGCTTAAAGAGACCATCTACAAGTAAGAAAGAGCTGCAGCCCTTCAACCAGCTGTTTAAACTCTGTGATTTTGCAAGATGTATTTTTGCAGACATTTGGCTCTTTGTTCATTAAGCTAAATATAAAAACCATATTTGAGAACTACAATTTATTAGTTTTAGAGAGCAGACCAGCTCACTGAAATACTATATTTATGTTGCAAATTTTTTTTTTTTTGGGGTGGGGGTGGCAAAAAAACAAAAAAAAACCTACTTCAAGGATTCTGTCATCACTTTTAAAAATATTTGTTGGGTTTAAAACAGAGGATAATGCCACTTTGCTCCCCTCTCTCCTGCAATTCCATCATCTATCCCTCCAGTTAGTTTAACAAATATGTTTACATGAGATTGGCATTTTCTTCTACCTCTGGCTGCCTGATGCCAACATTTTCTTCTGCTTCAGGCAGATTGCTCAGCTCTTTCACCATACTAGAAGTGCCCACCAATCTCAGGTGACCAGATTTGAAATGAAATGAAAACTGTTTTCCGTTTGGCAGCTAATACAAGATGAAAATATCAATCTCTGCACTAAAAAAGAGGTACTGTTCCGATTTCATGCACTGTCTTTGGCAGTGGTGGTTGTAATGTAATAAACTGGTACAGACACACGGGTACTAACTTAGAACTTGGAACCAATTTTTTTTCTGTCTGCTCCTCATTATTTGACATTTTTGGTCCCTCCATCTTTCCTGTCTTTTTCTCTCTCTCACTTCTTTTCCTCCTGCCTTTTCCTTTCTTTACCTCCTCACTCTTTTACACTCTTCTCACAAACCAAACAACTGAGTAATGAAGACAATATTTAGCAGCTTATTCCTTGATAAAAAGAAGAAGAAGAAGAAGAATCATTAGTTGCAATCCTATACAAAATGTGGCTGTTTCACCCTAAAGCAAACACTCACAGTATGGGGACTCATAGAGATCAAAAGTTAGACAAGGGTGAAAATACAATACAATAAAAATAAAATAAAATAACATAATCACACCAAAACATGAGCATGATTGAGAAAGAAAATTGTGACTCCCCCTGCCCATCTTAATTTTGCAGGCATCTTACAAACCTTTAAGGTTATTTTTGCTTTCTTTTTGCTCCTCTGGCTCCACTGCTATAACACTGATGATGCCTGCACAGCATCAACTGCTCAAGTGTTAGTAATCATCAAACACTGCACTTTGCACTGCCATACTGTACACCAGTTCCATTAGTCTCTCTCTTACCGGCCCATGTAGTTATGAAGTGGTTTCATACAGGTTCCATTTAGTATTTTCTGCCCGGTAATGGCTTCGTATGTGGATCTAATGGTGATGAACACCCAGGTCGAGCCCAAACGGCAGTTGTAATTATTTTTTACAGTTGGAGATCTGACATGCACAGCCAGCGGTATACAGGTCAGCTGCCCTGCTGCCTGGACAGCAGATGTTTGAAAATATTGCATGCTCCACGGTAGTTACATCACTGGCAACCAGCATTTTATGTGCATGCACGGTCTGATGATGAAGAATGAGATGACTGAACAACTGATGGATGTTGTATATTTTACAGGAAATATCTGGAGGGTGTGGTATTAGGACGGAATTTTAAAAAAAAAATTAAAAGGAAGTCTGAAAACTCCATGAAATTGGCACCATTTTGCTATGTTGACAGCCACTAGATGCATTGCCATAAATTTCACAGTCAAAAAAATATTTTCAAAGTTGAAGCAGGTTTTTGTAATCATTCTGTATTGGTCTTTCCAAACCCAAGCTGGGATAACTCTAATTATATCATTAGGTCTATTTTTCAGCCTTGACATTATGCAGCTGCGTTCGCAGCTGTAGAGTTGTACTCTTAATGTCAAGCAAATTGACCTTTAAGTGTGAAACCACTGGAGTCCTCCTTTAAACATATTATATGCAGGTAAGCCTACATATGTTTGTGTGCATGCTGATATTTACAAATAAAACAAAAAAATGAGGAGTGGGATTTACTAGGAAAAAGGTTAATGGATGGATCAGTTGTAGCGAATCATGATACATTTTTGCTCCAATGCAAGTGTTTGGGTCATGCTGTGCAGTCCTATTATTGCTCTGTGTGAATGTTAAGCTTCATTAAAAATGTGTGAGACCTTTTCTGTGCCCCGCCCCTATGGACAGATGGCGTGGCTCACCATTAGAATGCTATTTAGCTAATTATCAGGGCAGCACCCACATCTTCACCCCCACCTCCTGACTCTCACACCTTCTGCCAAACACACACGCACGCACACACACTCTCTGCTTTACTCCATGGCGTGCCTGGAGGGGAAAAGGCCAAAGCTGCAGCATTACCAGTCAGAATCAACATGACACCACGGGGAGATTCTTCCTAACTGGAGAGAGCTTAGAGGACCCTGGGATGGATGATGATGGGAACAGGAAATAGGAAGGTATTGGCCATCTGGCTGACCTTCTATGCACTGCTATCAGCGCTTAAAAGTTCACCACAGCACAGGAACCTTAGCGTGATGCATGCTTCTGTGGTAAGTTTGGCTAACATTCAGTGGACATTTACTTAGTGATGGATAAGCACAATTACACCCTCCACTGTGCACTGAGCATTCAAAAATATAAATATGCACATAAGCAATCCGTCATTACAATGGAAACAGAAATAATTGGGCAAGTGCTGTGCGTGTCAGCAGCACGGCATGAGAAACGGGAATGATCTATGAGTTTTCATCATGGTTCCTACTGAGGAGAGCTGCTGCATTGAAAATATATAAACACCTTCACAAAAAAACAAATCGCGGCTGCGAAATGATGGAGGAAAACGGCTCCTGTCAAAATGACATGTCACACACAGACAAACAGACAGCTGACATTTCACATTGCAGTCAACAATCAAGTCATTGTTCATTAGCGGCACAAGGCTGAGCAGAAAGGAGAAAAAACTGTCTGCATAATGGGTTTGATGTCCGCACACACACATTTGTACATCTCTGCATGGATACACACACACATACACACACATACAGAAGGCTACAGTCTCTGAGGACGACCTCAGATCGGGGAACCCCGTCTCCCCTCCACCCCGTCCTCCAGGCGATAGCATGTTCACTCATCCACATCCACTGCGGAGACAGAACGAAGGGCTGTCCCACATCCAGACGGCTCTTCAGCCCTTAATGAATGTGACATTTAGCTGATATTTACATGCCATGCATGATGCTAAATTAGCATGCCAAACACTAAACTTCAGATTAAACAAAGCTTAGCGATTGCACACAATCTATCATGGAAAGATTTACTTCAGGTTACCTGCACAGCTTAGCTAAGACTTCCACTTGGTCCGTCCCCCCTCCTTCCCCTCAACCTTCATTAAAATGTTACACACACACAAGTTATTTACATAGCAGTGAAGCAAAGCACAGTATCTCTGTAGGGGAAACTTTTAATCCGGTCTGTATCCCCTGGTTGAAATTGCTCTGCTGACAAGAGGCAAAATATCAATCAGAAGTAATTTCTTCTTACTGCCTCAGCTGTCAGCGCCGCAGTCCTACGTTGACCCTCTGTCATAATACATTTGTTTACCATTTACATCACTCACTACAGCGACTCCAAAACACTGAAAGATGTTGCAGCACCAAACAGCAAGAGAATATAAAGCAGTAATGGCATAGTGGATGCAAGTCTGTTGTCGCACTCTTTCAGAAATGATTTCACCTCAGCTGAAAAACAGCCCCAGCAAACAGGACTGCATACTGAAAAGGTAAATTACAAATGCCAGCTCCAAGGCAGACAGACATGTGAGGTGACAGAATGAAAATGCTTTTTATGTTGATCACAGGCCTGAAATTAGGTCCCTTTCAAGGCAAGGACATTTTGGACTTTGATAAAAACAAATTTATCGGGGCATCACAGACAGATGTAGGACATGAGGGACAAAGCCAACGGTGCAAAAACATAGATGGTCATTATGTTGAAGAGAAAACAGTACACAATCAACAATTAGTCAGTGCATTGAAAAACAGAAATGAACTTATTAAAACTGTTTCAATATGCTCAGGAAACTAAATTCAAAATCTGCACACAAAAAGCAACAATTTACTTCACGCTGCTCTTAAAAACTGTTTTCAGTTAGCTGATGATTGGCCTGACCAGCTGTGAACAGGAAGCAATACAAACACATTAGACTGTAAACCATTTATCAAACTGAGGCAATGAAAGTGAATCAATGACAGGCAACTGTATCACACTTTCACAGTTACTTAGTGTTTCTATGGTGATGAGAAAATAAAAAATACATATACAAAACTCCCTGCACTCTCGGGGCAAAACTCCCTTCCAAGAAATGTTGCCTGTAAATAATTCCAGTTCCTCACATGGTTGCAAAAGCAAAGCAAAAACTCTTCTTGTTAGTGTTGTGACATTTGCAACCAATTTGATTCTACTGAACGGCTCTTTAGGAAGAACGAAGGGATCCAAGTTACTCTTAGGAACCGTTCTTTTTATTTTGCTATCATGCTCTGCCCAGTTTTCATCCATCCTAATCCACCCACTCACTCCCTTTTTCATGAACAGAGAGAATCAGTCAGTCATGAGAGCAGCCATGTTGTCAAGGTTCAGGATGGAAATCAGCATTCAGCAGACCAGACCTATTCAAATGGTGGCACGTGGGCCACATGTGGTCCAGAAGCAACCCCAGAGTGGCCCAGCCAGGAAAGCAGAGGATAACTTTGAAAAACACATTGCGTGAGACCACAGAAATTCCTTCAGACCATCAACGCAACACACCACGCAGCCTAAAATGGTTCAACCCCGTGTGATAGTAGTAATCCTATGATTCGACCTCTAAAAACATGTTTTTCTCAACCCTCAAATGTAAAACTGATAATGGCAACCGTAGATTTTTAGCCCTGCCTGGACTGACAAACATTTATTTTAATGCTAAATCCAAACTCCAAACCAGTGTGTTTCATTTGCAGTGAGTGTGAAAGGGGAAACAAGGACTTACATAGCTTGTTTTTGTTTTATTATATTTGAGTTGTTTAAAAATTTTCATTACCTGCTGCTTACCAGCCAATGATAATGGCCCAGCTAAATTTCCTGGTTTTAAAATCTGGCCCAGTTGAATTTGTAATTGAGTAGCCCTGCAGTAGACTATACCCCTTCTCAATATCTGGAGGGGGGGGTCAAGCAAGGTTCTTTATTTGCAATTATTTAAGAACAAGGAGACATTTTTTTTGAATGACTCTTTAAAAGGAACAGAGCCATAAGATCCGGCTCCCTTCAAAGATCCCAAATTTCCTCACTACTACTTGTATATCAGCAATTGTTGGGGTCAAAGGCTTTGTGTTATTATTTATGAAATAGTTCACATTTTTGAGTTAAAGTTTTGCCTATTTAAGATACTTGAAATATAAAACTTTTATTTTGAAATTGGATCCCACCCATCGTGAGGACGAGGAAGCGATTTTGTTGTTGTTTCAATCGGGTGGAATGAGTCCTGACTCGCTTGCGAGCGACACAGTTTTGCAACCATTTTGTCGCATAGACACTCGGTTTTTGTTCACTTTTTTTGACATATTGACAACTGTACGTGGACATACCGAATTTGATTTGACTAACGTTACACAGACGGTAATGTTGCATTCTGAGGGCACTTTCATTCATTGACAAGCCCGGACAAAGTTAATCGAGTAATCTGCAAGTTAATCCAAGCGACATACAGGTGCGTTGAAACTCAAATCACCCTCTCAGGTCAGGACGGTGGCTCATTCAATTTGTTTGATTGCCATCATAGTGATTATCTTGACAATTTGGCATCAATACCCATGATCAGTTAAAATAGCACGTGATGATGGAGATGCTTCGAAGTAGTTTTAAATGAGGGCGGCTGTGGCTCAGTAGGTAGAGCGGGTCGTCTACCAACCAGAAGGCTGGTGGTTTGATCCCTGGCATCTCAGGTTTGCATATCAAAGTGTCCTTTGGGCAAAATACTGAACCCCAATTTGCTCCTGATGGCTGCGTCACTGGTGTGTGAAAGTGTGTGTATGAGTTCCTGATGAGCAGGTTGGCTCGTTACAGAGAAGTCACCTGCCCTGGGTGTGTGGATGCTGACTTGTGTTTTAAAAGTGCTTTGAGTAGTTGGAAAGACTAGACAGGAGCTATATAAATACAGTCTATTTCAATTTCCAACTTTATTTTAAGGGCATAATTGTCACTTATAAATACATTATGGTAAACTGGCTGTGTGGTAAAAGGGGCGTTATGGCCACACACATCCACAACACTGCTGTTTGTCTGTGGTATAATTCCTGAACTGTTATCATACAACAATGACGGCGAGGTCCACCATCAGCACCCCTGAAGGAGATGTTACCCGACAACTACTGGTGACAGAAGCGCTTATATCAGCAGGTTAGCTCCCAGTCAGGCTTGTGAGGCCTGCTGAAGTGATGTCAAGTCTTTAACTGATGGGTGTTACTGGCTCCCAGAGATTAATGTCATTCCAGTCAACACCGTCTATGCAGAGGTGGCTGCTTCTAACTCTTGATCTGCCCACAGACAACATCGTCAAAGTCCTTCTGAAACGATCCCCCTCACCTCACTGTTCAACACCCGGGCAGCAAATTTGCATGCAGCCTGGATTGAAATGTCAGGCCATTAATTGCCTGTGTTGAGGCTATTTCACATTTTCCACACCTGAGGCCCAGCAAGTCACGGTTCCTTTAATTGATTTTTCACCGGGTCACAGCGGAAGGAGAGCTTAAGGACGGATGTGGACCCGGGTGACATGACTGACATTTGAAGTAAGAAGTCAAGCACTGGTGGCAGCACATTCCACAGCAGAAAAGTTAACTCCGCCTGTACAACCTCCGTATCGTAATAGGAAATGTGTTGGAAATAAGAAAATTGGCTTTCAGAATGTGATAGCATTTTAATAGATGCTGTCACCTAATGCTGAAATTGTTGTTATTATATCTATTTATGAATTTGGTAAAAGACAGTTGCTCTTATAGAAAAAATAGGTTCCGTCAGCCTCCGGATGTTCATTTTTCCTGCCAGTCCAGCTTTCTTCCAAGTACACCTGTGTCCACTGCATTTACTTTGGCATCCCTCAGGTGTATTTGTCTGTGTGTTTGTGAATGTGTGTGTGTGTGTGTGTGTGTGTGTGTGTCTGTCTTTCCAAGGTGTCTCGGAGCTGAGGGCCCATCTGCGGGTTTCCTCCTGAGCCTCTTGAGAGGGCCACAAAGGCTTCTAATTATCCCTGACCTTCTGGCTCTCCATCCCTCTGCCTCCCATTCGAGGCCCCTGTGGCTCGCACAGGTCTCCTCTCTCCCCATGCACTCCTTCCCCGCTCGCTTTGCCCCCTCGCATGTTCAAAATAACCCCTCCGCTTGTCTCCAGTTGCTAATTGCTGCCATTTCAGAGACAAAGAAAGCGTTTGGTGCAAGGCAATCCCCAAGGTCAGTCAAGGAGAAGGGCTCCAGTAACACCTGCGTGTCTGTCGAGGCTCGGTGGGTGTTTAGAATCACATTGCTTTGACAGGCACAAGTCTTTGTTTCAAGGTGTTCCATTTGTGGAGAAAAGTGATGCGCCAAAACTGGTCATTAACAGCTAGCAACAGACAGAACATTCAGGGGTGATGCAGGACTTGGCAAGATTTCTTGTGATTGTTAAAAGCTGATCTTTTCTGCTCAGTTGAGCCCATGCTTTACCTTATATTCAATGTTTGAACACAACACTTCATAAAATTCAAATAGATATTAGCATAGAAAAACGCATACTTGATGTTTCATGATTACTGTGTTCTTCATTCCCTGTAGTACATACATACATACATACTTGTTTTTTATACATAAAACATTCACTATGACAATTTTAGCATTTAAAAAAAAATAAACCAAGATAAAATCAATTATTAAATCATCAGTAATTAGCTGTGTAGCAGTTTTATCCTCAGGAAGATGTTGATACAGTACCTGACTGCAGGGATTTGCTTCTATTGAGCCAAAAGAGCACTGTTAAGGTCGGCCAACTGGCTTTTAGTCAGCACTCAGGTTTATACCAAAGGGGCTGGAAGGGTTTGAGGTCAGAGCCCAGTGCAGGTCAGTCAAGGTTTTCCACACCAAACTGGGAAAGTTCTTGATTCTCCACCAGCATTGTGCTCAGGGGCCTTGCCATGCTGAAACAGGAACGCGCTTTCCCCCAAATATGACCAACCTGTTCCCATTTCCAGGTTGTCAAATAACAACACTTTGTCTTGCTACTCATAGAGATGCCCGTGGCACTCTTTAGCTTCTCCATTAGAAACACCAGGCTTACAACTAACTCCAGTACAAATTTATCTACAGCTACATCCTACGCTTACTGTGGATTTACACCAAAAGATTCAAATACATCTGTGGTTGCTCAGGTCACTGGCGGTGGGCGGGATGTTCAAGCAGAGCTGCAGACATCACATGTGACTGTGATCATCATTTTTTATTTATTTTAACTATTGTATTCACTGTAAAAAGCAATAGGCCTGTATGTACTTTTTGATTCACCTAGCTTAACTGGCACATGGTAGGCATTTGTTTGTATTTAATTATATTACATAGTGGGCAAAATCACTTTTCAGATATTTCTACCACTTTCTTCCAGGTGTCTATGCCCTGGTAGATGGAACGGTGATGTATCATACAGCTGCTGGAAGCCTGAGACCGCAATTGTTAGTTTCTCTTCAATTAGATTATCAGAAAGAACTGATCCTTGCTATGACTTTTTCTTGCTGTGGCAAGACAATCACATCCCGATCTGCAATTGGCTGCTGCTTCGGCGTTGTCACTGCTCATTTACATAAAGTTTAGCTCTGCTCAACTTCAAATTGATGCCTTTGGTCGCTCGGGTCGCTGACAGTGCCATAGTCGAGGCACCAGATGCTCTTCGTCGTGAGTGTTAATTGAATATGAATGACTGTTGGCTGCTTTTCACACTCATGAAGCCGTTGGTGTGAGCAACTGTTATCCATGAACTCCAACATTAACCCAACAGCGGCTTTATAAGGCACTGCGAGCAGTAGTCTCACTGGAGAACTGAAGACCTGCTGCCTGGAAGAATTTCCTGCAGTGTGTGATTAAATGCTAGGGAGTGAAAAAAAAGCTGTGAAAAAAGATGTCTTAAACTGTAACTTAATTAAAAACCTTTGAGAAAAAATGCAACTAAAATTAAACAATATTGCCTGGTTGTAAAATGTAAACAATAATTGACAATAATTCATGTCGGTTTCTGACTTTTAGCAATAAGGTATGAAGTTCATTTATTGTTGTTTTGTAAAGCTGCATGTTACACATACATAGGGCATGTAAAATGTTTGAATAAGAAGCGTTAAGTAGCACATTTAATAAATGTGTTTTTGAATGTAGACCATGCTTCTTCAAATAAAAGCTCAGGTCTCAAATAATGGCCAAGGGCTGTTTTGCAATATCAAACTTCTCGTGCCCGTAACAAAGTGTGTATGACTGGCAGACATGCTACACTTTGTTGTTCTGGATTACTAAATTCAACTTTAAATGCTGCATTTCAAGCAATACAGGTATTATATATTTATATTTATTATATATTTTACCAAAATATATTTTGAGGTACTCACAGCATAATGCAGATACAAAACTTGAACAGGGAAAAAACACATCAGATCAGAAAAAAGGGGTTTAATCAAAAATTTGACTTATTTTAATTATTAAGTAAAGTGAAATGAAGTAAAAACTTGCCTCTAATAAGAGCCTGCATCACAAGAAGGCCTTGTGCCCCCCTGCAGTCGAGGTAAATAAAGGCCCCAGTCTCAAGGTCTTGTTTTTCCATGCGTGCTACAGCCGCTCAGAGCAGTTGTGTTCAGTTAACGGTCATGGACGAATGAAGAAAGTGTACATGGGCAATAATTAAGACCCAGGCTTATTGAATTTCACACTTTTCAAATTTTGATTTATCACCCAGTAAAAGTTGGCCTTACTGCCCGCCTTGCTTCATTGTGAGGACGCTGAACCGACAAACTATGATTAGCACGTTCACTAACTTTTGTAATTAGCCTTGAAGCACATACTTGCAAATGAACCTCAAAGAGCTCTATTAAACCTGGAACTTTTAGTTGCTAAAGTGTATTTTCTCTCCGCCACAAACAACAAACAATAAGTTTTTTTTTTCATTATAGATAATTGCTGTATTTCGAAATGTCCAGTCAGTAACCTGACCAACAGCATCACCATGGAGACTATAATTATGTACGTCTTGATGTGAGGGGTGGAAATAGACATGGGAGAAAGGGGGTGACGCTGTAAAGCATGTCGCTAAATATCAGAGCTTGAGCCCTGCAGTAAATAATGACTCCACTGCCGCACTCTGTCTCCTGCTGAAACCTTGCTGATCTCTCAGAGAGAGTTGCCAAGGAAACAGTGAATGAAATAAATCTTCAGTTTCATGTCAGAAGGTTGAGGGAGACTTGGTGAGGCAAGACAGCAGACCAGGATTTTACAGAGCAAATATTCAAATCTGTTATCATTTGGGTCCTGCAAACGTGTATGTACATACAGAATGGTGACAGGTGGAAGACGAGCTGTGAGGCATTCTTTGAGCATCAAAGCACTGCTTTAAGCTAGGGGGAGAAAAAAAAAAAAAAGTGGCGATTGTTCCTTATTCACCTGCTGGCATGTGAACCGGGCGGCCAGTGTCGGCAAACTATCAAGTAAAAGTCTATGTTCTGAAATAATACGGTAAATAAAAGATACTGGAAGATGATGCAGATTTTCACAAAATTAATGAATTAAACAAACTACTTTTAGTTTTCTGCCTCGCTATTTGACTAAATATTTGACTGTTGACTGAGTGGTGTCATCATCAGAATCTGTTCCGGTTTGCGTTCTCTTTGTGCCCTTTTGGAGCCACGCCAACATTACTGTCATTTTTTACTTTTCATTTATCCAACACTGTTGTTACTTTGGAGTTAGCATTGATGTGACGTTGCACTTTTGCGAGAACAAACGAGTGAGAGTCACGACGTCCATGAGAAGGTCACGTAGTGCACCCTAATGTAATTCAAGTGTCATTATGAATTGCCAGCGACACTCTTAAATAGTAAAATAGGAAAGGGTACTGGGAGCATGTGAGCGGTCCTCGTATGTTGTAGAAAATCACAGCGGGGGGGGAAATCTAGAAGAAGGAAAAATCTAGATCTAGGATTTTACTAAAAAATAAAATGTACACATAAACAAAATTAAGTGCTGCTCATTCATCACTTCTGAGCCTCTGCAAATGTGTGATGGTGACTGTGTATGGAGACAAACCACCCTCTGCCTGTATTTTGATGTCTTGGTTTCTTCCGGATGTTCCCAGGGGGGGCACAAGTGAGGTTGAGAGCACAGCAGAGCACAGCAACTAGATGCTGTCCAGATCAGGAAAAGTTACAGATATGGACATAGTGCTAAGAAAAGGAAATACAGCCTTGGGAAGGTGAAACAGCAAGCGGATAAAACTTCTTCCAGAGTGAGAGTGAGTCTCGGTGCGGCTTTCTCTGGGAAGAGCAGTGTGGATTTGGCCTGCTCTGTGATGGACAGGTAGGTGCTTAATATTAATACCAGCCATTAGCTTGTTAGCTTGTTAAATTATCAACTTCTCCATTAAACAAAAGCAATATTCCTACATAACTTGCAGTGCAATGTCAGGTAAGCGGTGTAACAGTAGGCCTACACATAGTGCACGCTAAGTTACGATACTTCTGGTGAGCCAGGAGGAAGGGTCCAATTTGAATATTATGTTTACACAGCAGCAAACAAATGCTACTGACTCTACCTTTAAAGCTCTGCTTAAAAGTGAAAAGCCT
>JAPZDX010000013.1:16106841-16117744 GCA_029783625.1 Naso annulatus | reverse complement strand
TTATGTTGAATTTACTTAGCTGGTTTCTCTTGCTTTAACAAGTTGCCATTTTATGTTACACTTACTAAAGTGGACTATGTTTTAACACCAAACACAGAAATGTTACTTAAATTGAATATAAGTACAGTTATTAGATTCAACAACTCACAGATTTCACTTTTTTGAGTGTAGCATGTGAGGTGAGCATGGGGGATTTAGACACGCTGCTAACAGTGGCAGCTTTTGTGGTCAGTTTTATTTCCCCTGCTTGTTTTTAACCCCCCCTCCCAAGTCGCCCTAGACTCCCTGTCTAGGTCACGTCGTGTGAGCCTGCTCTGTGCTGAGCAGAAAGGATCCCCCCCTTGGGGCAGAATTCTCCCTCTGTAAGTCTGCGCTCATATTTCCAAATAAAGGATGATTGTGCATGTTGCAAAGGGAGGGGGATGAAATAATTGTGTCTAAATAGCCAAATTCATTAATTTGATTGTAGGCGACAGCAGATCTCTTGACAGTGTAATTAGGAAAGCTAATGGATGGAGGCACGCTAAATCCATCAATGCTAATGATAATTGTTGTTCAGGAAACCTGTGGTCGAGGCTGCCGCAAAATCAGAAACAGCCAGAATATCTAAAAATACGACAGAGCTAAATCGAACTGTGCGGTGGTGGCACCCAGAGAGGCAAGTTGAATGGGTGCAGCTGAGTATCTAGGGAGGGAAAATCCACCCAAATCCAAATCTTTCCATCCATCTTTTTTATATCTTGCATCCATCTATGTGGCAGTGTGGTGGTGAGCAAAGCAATCATGGCCTTCTCCCGCGTCGACAAGGAACCACTTCTGAGCCCATCAGCTCTGATTGGTTGGCGGTTGATCCCGCTGGGTGGGTTGCCACGTTCTGAGGTCGTCAGCTCCTGCAATAATTTTCTGCAGATTCAGAAGAAATCTCCTGGTGTTTCTTCATGCTCCACGCTCAAGCTTCTGTTTTCACGATGAGATATTGACCTTCAATAAAAATCTCAATGTTAGCAAGTCAATTAGGGTTAATGTTGTCAGCCGCCCCCTTTTTCTTGTACTTCCTTGTCTGCACAAGAAGACGTAGGGGTCATTTCAGCTGGACTGGGCCTGAGGAAAGAGGGAACCTGTTACTCTAGTGGGGTTAATGAATGTCACATGCAAGAGAAAGGCAGTATGGGAAAGGACGTAGGAAAGAGCATATTATTTCAGAAAGGTATGTCCCCTTCAGGCTCATAAAAAGTAAGTTGGGGATCAACTTGTCTCATGGCCCCTTGTACAAATGTTAATGATGTTTTTCTGGAGCCCCAAGTGATAGTTTGTTAGCCGGGACTCGTTCACATGTGAAGTCTGCGGGCCGGAGTTTCCTGACAGCTGACAACAAAGTCCTTTTTCCTGCTAAGTCCCGTGGGCCTCACAGAGCTGTCCAAAAGGCCGTTGTTTAGGTCTTTCCTCTAGCGTCACCCAGAGATGTTTTGACATGTTGTAGGTGTAATGTTTTTGTACCGTAACAAGTTATACTGTGACAGCCGCAGAAAGAGAAGTGCCAGGGAAAAATGCCGGGTTTTTGCTCCAGACACAGCAGAAGCAATCGGAATAACAGCAAGGACAGAGCTCTTGCTCTGGAGTTTTCACGGCATACATG
Organism: Naso annulatus; assembly: GCA_029783625.1. NCBI lineage: Eukaryota > Metazoa > Chordata > Actinopteri > Acanthuriformes > Acanthuridae > Naso > Naso annulatus. The sequence continues at coordinate 16,116,108 of JAPZDX010000013.1, read as the reverse complement.
AGCTTATAAATGGTCTGATTAAGAAATCTAACCAATTGTACAGGCTGGTACATTCAGTCATAGTGTTATTCCATTGCCTCAGATTGTATTGCTTTTGTAGAACCATATCAAGCAGACGTTTATAGAGGGGGGACAGATTATTTCCATGGGAAAGCTTCAGGCAGTATAACTGTTATATTGTTAGGCCAGTGGTTTGTCGCCTCCTCTGTGGCTTTGCAAGGAGGGCTAATGTTCTTGTTTGACACTAGCGGATTGCTTTCTCTCTGTGCCTCAAGAAAGAAGGCAGGCTAATACATTTGAGTCGGTGAAGCGAAGGTCGTTGAGAATTACATTCACCCGCCTCTCCTCGCCCCCCTAACCCTCTCTTTTTTCCCTTTAATTTCCCCACTGGATTGGCAAACGGTTTTCACTATTAGCACTGGGGTAGGCAGCTCACTGTGCATGCGTGTAACCATCCGTGTGTGTGTGTGTGTGTGTGTGTGTATGTGTGTGTGTTTTGTGTTGTGCTGGCAGGCCCACCCAGATCCAAAGCAGGCTAGACAGATAAATAGGTGCATGGCTCAACTGGATTTTATTGTCAAGAGGAATAAGAACAACAGCAGCAGTGTTACAACACAGAAAATCACCTCAAAGGCGCCTGAGATGAGGAATCTGAGTTTGGCTTGGCAGGTCAGGAGGACATACGGTAGAAGAGAGGCCATGTGGGGCTTGAAAGTAGGTCATGTTCATGTTCTTCTTTTATGATCCTAGATGAAGATTGTTAAGTGTTCCCTGTCCCTGCTAAGGGCTCTCAACCGAAGAAGGGAGTTCCCACAGGTGTTAAGAGCAATTGATTAGAGCTACAATATTCCGGCTGGCAACAGGAGAGCTTTTTCGGAGGGGTCAGATTGCCCTGCCAAGCGTTTCCCATAATGTCTTCCAGATGATAAGGGCCTGGAAGAATCTGTGTTAGCAGAGCAGAGCGGAGCGTGAGGACCCACTGGCACAGAACCGCTGAAGCTCTGGCTGGCACACTTATCATTTAGGCACAAATAGAGACATTTTCAAGATGGAGGTCTCTTCTTTCCTAGCGCATAGAGCGCAGCGAGGAACCCCAGGGAGTATTCCCTCTTCCATCTGCATCCGTTTTATGAGGGCCATCCAAGCTGATGGTGGGCTGGAGCGAAAATGCAATAAACAGCTTTTCTTGGAGATGTGAGAGGTCGAAGCAGAAAATAAAATACGACTATTCCTCTTGGACGGTGAATGAGGAGTTTGTGAGAAGTGAAAAGAAAAAAAATGGTTGGCAGGCAGCTGTTAATGTGCACACATAAAATCATGTGATCCGCACGTTCAAACATTTGTTTGCACATACATCCTTCATATGTACATGCAAAAATCAAACCCATACACACGCAAACACTTGCTCGGCTCCTTCAGCTGCACTGCAGTGTGGTCTCCTCTCCTTCGTCCCGGTGATGCATCTCAGCATCAATTTTTTAGGCGTCTGGCAATGCTCAGCTTTTGGCAGTTAGATAGCTGCAGAGACAGAGGCTCTGAGGTGAATTATAAGTCTGCTGATAGAACAGAGCAGGAACGCGGAAAGATTGATGCTCCTTCTTGGGAGCTGGGAAGCGAACGATGGAGAGGAGAGGAAAGGAGAGGAGAGGAGAGGAATCGGGAGACTGGAAGAGCTGATAGGAGAGGAAAGGAATAAGGAGAGGAAACCTCTGAGAGGAGAGCTGAGCCTCTAAGCAGTGAAATAAATTGCATAAACATAAATTCACAGGGTAGAAACCTTACTGCTGCATCTTCTTGGAATATATATCAGATTACGTTGTGTAGCACTGTCCACCTGACTGCTCGCAGAAACATCCGATTCCAACCAACATTTGAAGCTCACGTGAAATTATGGAGACAGCATCAACAACCCTAATATTAAGGAGACAATAACGCTATTTTTACTGAAAAAGGATGACTTTTATAGCTTTGGCTAGACATCTTATTCTGTCATCATAAATATTTGTTCTGGTAACTATACTAGAAGATGACATCATTCACAAGAACAACCCCCGACTTTGCTTCAGGGGAGCCCTTAAAACTCAATAATGAGTGCCATTTAGTCGCAAAATGTGTGTGTGTGTGTGTGTGTGAGATGGGGTGGGGAGTGTTGTAAACACCATGTGAAACTTGTATTTTTTTACTGTGCTGCAGCTGATAAAGTAGCTGAAACAAAGTGGTACTTGTGTGAGCCACAGCTGGTAGCCAAGTGAGGGGAAAGAGAGAAGACCTGGTCTGAAATCTCACCACAGAAAAATGAAGACAGGCCAAAGCAGGGGATTTAACAAAGAGAGCAACAGAAAGAAGAGGTCTCAGCTCCTGAATACAATGCCTGCACTGGTGTGGATCCTGATAAGAGGTTTCCCGAGCAGAGGGCTGCCTATCAGGGCCGGTCAATAACATTCCGTCCAGGTACCGAACCTTTAACCTGAGACGCTGGAAATTTAAAGGAGCGAGGAAAAACAAGAGGAGACACTTGATGCATGGTGACAGCTGCAGATCACCTCAGATCACACCGTCCAAGCGGAAAGATGAGTGAAGTCATCCATCCACCACACACTTCCTCAGGGGACCCAATTTTGAGGAGTACCACTTCTGTGTAGCTCTGGTTCCCGTCCTTTCTTCTCACTTGCTGGCTCTTACTTCTTGCTCTAACACTGTGCTTTATTAAAACCCAGCAGCCCCCACCCGCCTCCCCTTCTCCCCCAACTCACTGCCGGTAACTTGACTTCTGTTTTTCAAGTTTATTTTTTTAATTCGGGGCAGGTGATGGAAACCATTTTTGTAGAAAAAAGTGGCAAAAGGTGCATGTGGTTACAAGTCAGCCTCCACCTGAGGGATTTCGCCCACCGCGAGCCGTCATTCAAAATGTAAATGGCCTTTTTGTGTGAAATCCTGCGAATTAAGTGAATTTAGAATCTCTAAGGAGACGTGATGTTTTGACAGTAATTTGGGAATCAAGCAAAACTATGAAAATAGGCCTCTTTACCCAGAGGGCACATATTTTCTGAGGAGGGAGGAGAGAAAAAGAGCACATGTGTGAGTGAATGAACCTGCACACCTGCTGCACATCACACTTAGATAAAGCAAGATTCATTTCTGTATTTACTGTGTGTCAAATGGATTTTTCTCATCTGGTCTCTGATGAAGATGGAGGACCATCACAGCAGGCCATCAGGGTTTAATCAGGGATATGTTTGCTAAGTGGCCCACAGAGCTGAACACTTGGCAAGAGCGGGTGTTATGACCAGTTAGGAGCTGTGGAAACCTGAACCGAAACTCTCTTTTGGAGCGCTGCTCTTCCCGTCACTTACAGACAAAACACAGCACGGAAAAGTCATCATGCAAACTCACACACAAGCATATACAGAGATCGGGCATGAGAGTAAAAACCGCAAGTCAAATGAATTTAATGGACACTCTTAACAAGTGCCTGAAAACATTCACACACACACACACACGCAGATAACCAGAGGCTGTTCAGACCACCCTGGTCGGCCAGTCATTCTAATTTTCGTCTCTACCAGCTTAAGTTTCGGATGACACATTCTGTGTGTGTGTGTGTGTGTGTGTGTGTGTGTGTGTGCATCATGGCTCCTGTTCCCATTCCTATTTCAAAGTTGTTTTCCTCATCTGCCTCTAAACTCTGCACCGACTCAATTAGGTGGCTGCTCCCTTCAATAGCCGTGGGTCTGAAATTCCATTTGGATGTAATGTTCGTGTCCGTGTGTGTGTGTGTGTGTGTGTGTGCGCGTTTGTGTGCTTAACAACTCTACCACCTGCTCTTTCTGAACACCAGTCTAAGCCAAAAGTCGAGATATTAACACTTTAAATTCCCAGTTTCTCTCATACAACAGGTACATTCACACAATTAGTGTCGTTCTACGGTTAAACAAGAGATAACTGTTGGAGTGAAGTTTCGCACTTAAAGGGTAAACCTGATCTCAAAAAAAGACCTCTGCAGTATGTGTGTGTGTGGTGTGTGCCAGGTCGATCTAATGAAAGCAAAGCCTGCCCACCTGTTCTCAGAGTTTTAACCTGAGACCTCATTAGTACACTGTGTTTCATTTCCACTACATTACCTGCTCAATATGCTTTGTTGCTCTGTGTTTATGTGCTCCTCTGAGGATACATAAGCATGTGTGGGTGCATATGTGTGTATGCAGGCGTGTGTGGTCGCACTGATAAATCCAATATCTGCAGAAACAGCAAGAACAACTCACTAAACTCACTAAATCAAACGAAACCTGAGAAAAGAAAGGAAGTGTTTTCCAAAGCCCTGTGTGTGTAACTCTGCTTCTCTTCCTCTTGTCTTCAGGTATGACTACGTGGAGGTGCGAGATGGTGTGGATGAGAGCGGTCAGCTTGTGGGGAAGTACTGCGGGAAGATCGCTCCCTCTCCGGTCGTCTCCTCTGGAAACCAGCTCTTCATCAAGTTTGTTTCTGACTATGAGACGCACGGCGCAGGTTTCTCCATCCGATACGAGATCTTCAAGACAGGTGGGTGTCCTGACTCCGCTGTAGTTTCACTTTATCCCGACCATTTAAAAATGTTGCTGAACATTTAACATGTGACAGTGAAAGTATATATGTACAGAAATCACAGCTCTATTTCATATTATGGAATTTTTCATCTTCAGATTAATTTTGCCTGATTGTTTTTTGAAGATAAAATCACTGCCGATGCGTTTGGTCAAGTTATTGCTTTACCGTATCTCTCAGGTTTAGATCCACATTTTCAACCTGTTTGCTTCTTTCAAATGGTATAAAAATCTTTAAAATAGAAGTGGCTGACAAACTTCACCACAACATCCATTTAGTAGGTGTTCTGACGCTTTTAAACCTATTACAAAACCACCCTCAGCAGATGGCCTTTGCTAAGTTTTCATCAAATTTTCACAAGTGATAATAGCCACTAAATAAACGTAAAGTTAATGTGTTTTTCACTTCTGTCCCAAAGAGCAAGAATGGCTTTTTATTCTCAAATACATTTTTCCATAGGTCTTTCATTACTGTGAACTGCCTTTCTGGAAAATCCTTTAGTAATTTGCATTTAAAGAAGAGAGCCCTCTTCCTGTTTTCTGCTAAAAAATAATCCTGACATTTCCCTGCAATGTGAAGGTGAAAGCAGCTTAGACAACCTTAAAGTCCTACACTTGTCGTGTTTTATGTTACTGATAGCACAAACATTCTAAAAACAAAATGATATTGATTTAGTGACATTTAAATGATTGACCTGACCTCTTAAAATGGCTATTGACTTCTTGGTTTAAGGGTATAGCTTAAACAATAACCCATACACAGCGCGTTACACTCCCAAAGCTGGAGGAATAATTCTTATAATGGGGCAAAAAAGAGCCTCTCTCTCTCTAATTTCATGGTTTGTTTGGAATTTAGTCAAGGCACTAGAGCATCAAATTATGCAATCACAATATGGCAAGCAATATGCTCAATTCAAAACCAATGAATCATAGTCCCATATGTTCCATAATTATAGCAGTTTTTATCCGGTGGCAATCATTGTACAATAAGCAAGGGCATAATTTGCTAAGCATCGATTCGACAAATGTTGTTACAGTGTTTGGTTTATTGTCAGATGGCAATCCACAGAGAGGTCATGAACCTGCTGCTGTAAACACAGATTATCTGGTTGTAGAGAATTAAATTGGGTTTGGGATTAGCAAGTGTTTTAATGCTCTTTTGTATTGCAAATTTCTCTGATGCTGCCTAGGCGTGATGATGCACTGGGTACTGGCGAGAACAAAAATATATGCGCTGACCTTAATTCAGGTATCTGAATCAATATCAGGAGGTAAAAAATGTACGATGCTTTTGTTTCTTTGTGCTACACTGGTATCTAAGCAGTTTCAGTTCCTCCCCTGATGCTAAACCTGAAAATAAGATTTGTGGGTAGCTTTAGTCAGAAATCAGGTATGATAAAACACAAATATCCTCAGGGGATGTCTATCTTATCAGAGCACTGCATAACATGAGGGAGAATTTCCTGTTAGTCGACTGCCTTCCTTTGTTTGGACTGGAAGAAGAAGGAGGAAGACGGCACATATCTGGATTGTGACTAGAAGGCAGACAGGTGCTACAGACTCCGCTTTTATTAATTAACCTTAACAGCAGTCTATAGGACACCACCCCTCGTGACCTCGGAGACATGATGAATGGCCCTGCAAGGTTCCTCCTTCCTTTTAATCTTGGCTAGTGTGTGTTTGTGCACGTGTTCCCGTGCCTGGGTGTGTGCGTGTCACCATCACGGCAGGCCAGCTGGTGGAGTGTGGGTCCATTTACGAGATCAAAGCGACACTCCGCCTCGACATACGCAAACTCATCCGCACACACTGCCTCATTCCCCTTGATAGGCCGGTGAAATCTACTACATTCTTGCCATGATTAGCCCGGTATTTCCCTGCCTCATCTATTAGCTGGGAGTGATTATAAATGAGGCGTGTAAGGGGCACAATAGCGATAAGAGATGAGACTGCTGAGCCGACTTGTAGAAACTGAGATATATGGAATCTAACAAGAAATACAAATGTTAATGTGCATAGAAGCTAGAGAGCCAGGATTAGAGAGTTGGAGCTCAATAAGAATCTGGAGAGATTTTGCTTATGGAATTCAAAGTTGAATCACGGTTGGGGGAAAGGAGGCTGCAGGGATGCTTTTGTAGATTAAACCCAGGACAGAACTTTTTCATCTGTGTGTTTTTACACCTAGCGCCATCTCCCTGCAGACAAGAGCACCATGGGTGTGCCGCCGCTTCCTTAGAGGATCCAGAGCCTCGTTATGCTTTGAATTTACTTCGTGTTTTGACTACTGCGGCGCTGGCTGCCGCCAAGAATGGGGCTCTGAGATCAATTAACAGCCCTGTTTGTTAAAGCGAGAGAGAGAACCAAGCAGAGAGAAGAGAGAGAGAGAGATTCAAAGCTAGCTGATTAATACAGCTTATCAACAAGCAGGGTATTAGCTGGGAAAACATTGTGTTGGCTAACACATGTAACGTTAATGATGATACACAGATGCTCTGATAACGGATGGAGGAATGGGAGGGTTGTGCTTGTGCATGCCAATGAAGGGAAATGCAAAGAATGCATTTCTTTGTTTATCACTGTGATGAGAGGCCCAGAGATCCATGGAAGTCAACCTCAGGGATTGGTGCCGCCTTTCATCTGGGGTTAAATACAGGCAAAGGTCACATGGAAGATAAATATACCCTCAAATCACATACGTGCTCCCCTCAGGGATCATATGCCAGCTTACATGAGTATGTTTACATGTTCAGGTTTACCCACTTAAGCTATAAGCCTTGTAAACACACTTTCACACTCACGTCAACATTCTGGCATGTGCAGCCCTGGCTTTCATCAGCGGGAGCCTGCGAAGTGTCTAATTGGAAGAGAACAGGTTGTTTTGCGGATCAGTCTCTACCCCTCTCCACTCCTCAATCCCATCCAACCATCTTAATTAGTATGGGCTATTTATTTTATAGCCTGCAAATTGGCAGTCGCGCTCCACTGGCTGAAGTCTGGCGAGAGACGAGAAGAGCGAGATGGTGGGGGAGGGAGAGAGATAGAGAAGAGGGATAAGTCGGGGAGTGAGGAATATTTGAGCTGAAGGGCGCAGATTTGCAAGATGGTCGTGTTTGTATGTGTTTCTACGGAGGCGAGGAGGTGAATATGAAAGCCTAGCAGACTAAAGCTTTAGCTCGAGAAACATCCACCAGCATGACCATAAAAATCAGATATGTCAGCTCCAAAGAGCTGAGTAAACTGAGACGAGGTTAGGTTACTCTTAACCACAATCCTGGTACTTGTGTGCAGAACACTGAAGGCTGTGTTTATCTGACGGTATCTCACTTAGAATCCTCAAGTGTTTCTGGAGGGATCCATCCTTTTAAGTAGATGTACATGTGCACAAACACAACATATGTTTTCTTTTAACAGCTCTGCAGTTTGCTTAGAGCCACATCAATGCTGGCCGCGGGCCCACTGAAGTGGGCGAGGAGTCAGAGATAGTGCCACTGGTAGCCCCCCTCTCTCCCCCCAAATCACATATACACACAAGCTCATCTCCATCTCCTCACAATAGCCCCTTTTGCACAGCCTCTTCAAAGGAGGAATGTTGCATCGTTATATTGCCTTGACATTCTCCATAAAATGTGTGATCATGAAATAGGGGAGCTTTGTGGTTCAGCCTTTAAAGCTGCAGTTGGTAACCTTGGGGTAAACATCAGTAACTTTTTGTGTTCTATTTGGAAAAAATGTCATAATGCCCATAGGCAGCTATTAGTAAGTGATGTGGTCTGAGAATATTGCGAGATCTCTGTGTTTTCCCACGCCTCTGTATTCAGGATCAGTAAAAATCCTATCTCTCCGGTTCTATTTGCCCAATCAGTGACGCTCTGTGTACTCTCTGTCCTGATTACAGTACGAGCTGATCAGCTGACTCGCCTCTGCAAACAGTGGTGTCAGTCGGCTCAAGCTCGAGCTGAGACGGACCGGTTTACTCCACTGCAACTTTCCCTGCAACTGTTTCATCTCAGTTAAACTGGACTTAAAGGAGAGAGTGACAACAAACGAAATAAACGCGAACAAAAACAGCGAGGGAAGGCTGCAGCGGAGTTACTTCTCAATGAGTCTCATGTTCCAGCTAACATTAGCTTGTTAGCTGGTTAGCAAATTCAAACATTGCAGCTTTAAGCTAGCAGCAGAGGTAGCACTAGAGCTGAATCAACATCTGTTAAAAAATAGAGCAACTAGATGCCAAAACTGTCTTGTTAAGCGTCATGCCTCTTTTGTTTCAGGAGTGCCATTAAATATCACACACTTCTTCTTGAGATTGTTTGGTTCTGTGTAATAATGCTGGTGAGCGATGGGTCTGCTCCGTGCCAGTATTGCTGGATCTCTGTGTAATAGGGGCTGATTATGCAGTAGAATGTTACTTCTTACACTAAAAGCCCTGTTTATCAAGTCACTATGATGCGGGTGCTTTTACTTCCAGTACACACCTGTGAAAACACTTTCAAGGTGTGCATGCATGCGTGCATATGTCAGGTGGGGCCTAATGCGAGGCACGTTCTGTTTTCATGGACGACACGCCCTGATGGCATAGGTCACATCTGGCATGGAGACCTACTGTCATTACACACACACACACACACACAGCCCTCATGGAAACCTTAGACAACAAATGTCTTAAAGGGGAGCCAGAGGGAGAGTG
>JAPZDX010000013.1:16068131-16102909 GCA_029783625.1 Naso annulatus | reverse complement strand
TGTGTGTGTGTGTGTGTGTGTGTGTGTGTGTGTGTGTGTGTGTGTGTGAGGGAGGTTTCTGCGGAGTGAATCAAGCTGTTTATTCATCGTTCCTTGATTCTGGTGATTGAAGCCTTTCACTAATGTTTATACTCACAGTCCAGATGTTTCAGGAGTTACAGATTTATCACACACGCACAGTGATGATGGAGTGTGAGGTTAGTGACCAGAAGGGGACAAAAAAGGCACAGAACCACATACAGAGGAGTAGAGAGACCCAGATGTAGACTGTAGTTAATAGGAGAACTATCAAGGTGGTCTCTCGTCTACGGGCCATAAACTCTCCTCCACTGAATAGACCAGCTGCGAGGTAGAGCTTGTCTGCACCCACCAAACAAAGCCACCTGAAACACATCACTTAACCAACAGTCATTCAAAAGAATCATCCCAAGGCTTTCCTTTGTTCCTGTTTTATTTCATCTTCTCACTTCCCGTCTCGTTTCCTCCTTTTATCTTCCCTGCAGGTCCTGAATGCTCCAGGAACTTCACCTCCAACAGCGGTGTCATAAAGTCGCCTGGTTTCCCCGAGAAGTACCCCAACAACCTGGACTGCACGTTCATGATCTTCGCCCCCAAGATGTCCGAGATCATTTTGGAGTTTGAGAGCTTTGAGCTGGAGCCTGACCCGACGCCCCCTGCTAGTGTTTTCTGTCGCTATGACAGGCTAGAGATCTGGGATGGCTTCCCCGGAGGTGAGCAAGCAGCTAGCAGCTAGCAGTGCATGCTAACACAGAGCTGTGCAGTATCTTTCTTGCCTGGAATGTTATTTTAAGGTCTGTGACTTTTGAGTGGAAGAATTAAACTATCCTTCTGCTGTTGATGAAAATTTAAATTCTCAAGCACTAAAATGCACCCGGGATGGGTTTTGCTGCTATTTGTACTACCTTAAGTCTTTATGCTTGTGAGTTGGCTGCACGCAGTGCCAACGCCTGTCACAAGCTGCATTGAAAGCTGTGCTTCAGCTACAACGTAGATTCAATGCACAAGTATAAATCAGGCTTTGCCACGGTGGCTGATGCTAGCAAATGTTAGCAAACATTGGATAGATCTTGCACTGTAACTGACACAACTAGGTTAGCTAGCAAATGTTCTGACTCTCTGTAACATATGTTTTTTTACACTACGAGTAGGCATACCATTGTCTCGAAAAAAAAAACCTTGCTTGTTGTCAGAAGGCATATTTGTTCTATGTGCTTGTCGCTGTCAGTCATGTGTTAGCAAGATGCCAAATGCAAGTTAAGTCCAGCCTTTTTTATTTACTCTGTTAAAATTAAAAACCAGCTTTCTTATTTTTTGTAGTATTTTGGTGTCCCTCTTTTCTTTAACTAATAGGAAAAAAAAACTTTTAAAAACAAATAATGTATAAAATTACAAAAAATAAAGAATCGTGGGTCCATTTGGAATCACTGAAGTGTAAAGGGGGACAACGTGCTTCAACTTCACTTAAAACTGTTTGGGGTTTTTTTTGTTTTTTTTAAGAAGTGAACAGACAGTGTGATGGCATATTCGGGCTAGTGAGCTAACTGCCTTAACCACACTTGGCGAGAGTCCAAGAGTTGTCATGAGTGAAATGCTTCATCATCTCTCCATGTCAAACACTTCTTGATTACAAGAACCTTCCACCCTTCCTTTCTCTGTCACAGGCTGCAATGTGCTGCAGGATTTGTTAGTGCCTGTACATTTGGGAATTAGAAGTCTATTACTTCTCTGCCTTTATGCACATAAAGCATGTTTCAATTGTGCAGGAAATTACTCTGAGGGGATTTTGCTTGTGTTTCCCACTATAGAGAAAAAAATGCTTATTGAATTTAAACTGATCCAGCTTAGTTCAGATAAGAGCAAACATCTCCCGGTCGCGGGGGTGAGCAAAGGCTGCAGCACTCGCGTAGATTCAGTCACACAATAAAATATTGCCATAAAATAGCATTCTCGAATCCACCTAAAAAAATCAGCAGGTGAGAGACAGAGCGAGAGAGGGCGAGCAGTGTTCAAAGCAACAGTTCCACGGCCCGACATGAGGCTTTGAACTCAGCGAGCAAAATCACCTCTTGAAGTTTGCAGTTTTTCTCCTGGCTATTCCAACATGGGGCGCGGACAAGATGAAAGGTTTTCTCACCCATCAGTGGCTAAAAATTGAAAGACTTTTATCTAGCAGCATTCAACCTGCCGCACATCAGTATTCTCTGCTCTGCCGTTCTAAGCGATAAGGTTGAAGTGTAAATCACGGCATCTTTTCGAGGGAGTTTACTTTAAGTTTAATATTCTCTGAACTTTCATCTTGGTACATTCGAATTGTACGCAGAGGACCTTTGATTGCACAAAGCATTTTCATGACTCATTTTTATGTACTCCCCTTAAGGTGAGACAAGTTTTATATTAAGATTTGTGTTAATTAAGACTTGGAGAGCTGAGACTTTGTCACATCATTATCACCTTTTAATACATATTTTTGCACAAATGTACCCTAGAGGTCTGTAAAAGAAACATTTCCTGTGTTACTTCTGACTTTTTCACCTGAAATTTGGCACAAAAGAAGTAGAGTCAGATACACCACAATCTTCTTTCTCCAACAGTGAGCCTGTTCAGGACGGAAACTGGACGCCGCCACTGACATAGCACTGCAACCTTCAAGTGTTGTTGTATGTGACAGACAGCCTTGTATAAAAATAAGCCATGGGAGGAAAATAGTGTGTCGGCCTTTGCCAGGCGGTTCCCATGATGCCTGCTGAATCAATAGTGCATTAGCACAGAGGGCTGGAGGCATGCGAGCGATCGGGGTGTGCAGAGGTGGGCGAATCTGGGCAAATGCAGGCCTCCGTGAGGCGACGGGGGAATCACACCTCCCCGTCTTTCCACCTCTCAAAGCACACCTCGCAGGACAGGCGCTGTGAAGGAAGAACCTCCATTCCCTCGTGCCTTTTCCCCGAGGAATGTAGAAGCAAGCAGGACGCAGACTTCATAGCGAGGTTCTTTAAAATTTCATAGCGCTGGGGAGTCATGCAGATAATCCGGGAGATGGCTTTTTTTTTTTTTATTTTTTCTTTTTTTTTTTCCTCAGCCCTAGCCTTAGCAGTTTTTCAAAGCACACAAAGACTCTCATGCACCACACACCAGGCACCTGGGTTATGAAGATTAATTTGAGGCCTAACACCCCTGCCCTGTAAGTCCCTGCGCTCTGGCTTTTGCCTTTCATGTAGGAGCAGAGCTGGAAGGCCACAGGGAGGCAGGACTGTCACTCGCCGCTGATCACAGCATTACTAATCACAGATAAGCTGCAGGTTTCTACACAGCTACATGAACACACACTCACAGATGTGCATGGATCATAGCACACATCTGACACATAGGGCAAGGTCATTGTGCTCGCTCGCTCTCTCTCTCCCTCGTTACCCCATCACTCTTCCCCACATGTTTCTTTGTCTCCCCCTAACGTTCCTCCTTCCTCCAGCTTCCATTTTCTCTTGCTTCCCACTTCCACTCTGCTCTCTGGAACATGTCGCTTTGTGCTTTTATTGCTCTCTGTCTTTAAAGGCTCCCCATTGTCTCTGCTGCGCCGTCACTTGTTTGGTCTCCTTCGCAAAACTCACTCGACCACATTTGTGTGCCCCTTGAGTTTAAAATATGTGAAGACGGGAAGTCTGAGGAATTTACAGCCAGCAAACAAACAGACTGTGACCTGCCCACAACATAGGTCTCTTCTATTTTGCTTTTTTTGTGTGTGTGACTGGCAAGCAGGCATTGAATGCTGGGAGTCTTTTCTCAACTGTTTTTATGTAGCCGGTGTCATACCTCACTGCCACACGAGTTTTCACACCTCCATGGGGAGCCCTTGTTAGTTAAACCCATGTGTGACATTGCTGCGGCAAACAAATAAATATTGAGCTAACCCAAGTCGAACCCAGCTAACAAAGTTTGTGCTTTCTTCTCTTGTTTATTTCTGCCTCCAGTGGGTCCATACGTGGGGAGGTACTGTGGGCAGAAAACCCCAGGCAGGATCATCTCCTACACGGGCATCATGGCACTGACAATCAACACCGACAGCGCCATCGCTAAGGAAGGCTTCTCTGCCAACTTCACCGTCATCGAAAGGACCGTTCCAGAGGGTAAGCTGGCATAAACACACTAAAAATCAGACAGATGTGAATGAATCAAAATGAAAATACAATCCAGAGAGGTTTGTCCAGTAGAAGAAAGTTTGGATTGGATCGGTTTAAAATGAAACTGAGTAGTTGCGTAAGAGTTAGAGGGCAGTAAAGAATCCCCAGAGGAATAGGACTACAAGTAAGAAGCAGATGTTGTCTGCAACTGAAGCCACAAAAGGTCCTATTGTAGCCAATTCCCACACGTTTAGCAGAGCTTAAGAGTTATTAAATAAACACCTCCTGCCTCTTTATTTGGTGAATGTGTTACAGGGCACAAGTCTGCCTCCCGTGGTTTACAAGCCTTTTACACACTGCAACCCCAGACTGGCTCCCAAAGGCAGCTTCCCCACCAGTAACCACCACGGACACACACTCACACACCTCCCTAGAGCTTAAACATGCAGCAACATCATCACAGGGCTTGACCCCTCGACCCCATTTTGCAAAAGCCTCCAACTAAACATTTCATTAAGGAAGACGAGCGCGGGTAGGAGTCATAAATCTGTCCAGAGGGTGGACCACCCCAAAAACGCACACAGGCGATCTTTGAACAGCAGTCGAGATGGATGACATTCAGCCAAACTTCTAATCATCTCCAAAAAACGTTTTCTCTAGCCTAAAGGGAAAGACATGCTGAGTGCACACACAAACACACACACACAACTGAAACGCCCCCTCCTTTACAGTAACGAGCACATCCATGACTGCTGATGTAATATCTCCTTAGTTTCCTCCGAGTTGGCTGAGCCGCTTTAATCACACATCTAAGATCAGATTACGCAAATCAGCTTTTCTCATTCACCATTAAGAGGGAAAGAGGAGCATCTGACCCTGTCATCGGTAAATACCTTCATTTACATGAGTTGCTCTGTCTTACATCACCAACCGAGTCGTATCCAAGATAGAAGAAGAATCTCCAAACTTTGTTGGTACTCTTCCCGACTTGTACCACTTGAATCATTCATAATCCCCTTATGTATAATACACGGTGGATTTTCTCACTAGAGGAAGGGTACACTTGAGCCGGAATCCACTGATGAGAGGTGATAAGGTGATGAAAGAGGGCCCTGTTTTTTTGTTCCTATGCTGTTTCTCTTGCTCTCATTCTCTCCAATTACTCCTTACCAATCCCTCACTATCTGCTCAGCTATCAGACCCACTTTGCTTGGTAACCCACATGATCAGATACAACCCTGAGTGGCAGACAAACGCCGCTTTGTGTTTTTGTTGCACGTGATCTAATCATCTAAGTGTTGTGGGTGTGAGTACAGAAGTTTGACAAGAGCGGGCAAGCAAAGAGAGCCGACGAGAGGGAGTGGAAAGGTGTGAGACAGTTTTCTCAGCCTCACACTGAGACCAGAAAACACTCACGCGCGTCAGCGCAGACGTAGGCAACTATGTGATGACACGGTAAAGCACAAACACACACGCTGACCCAATGGCTGAGGTGTGTTCGCAGTGCGGCAGATGGAGGGACCATCTGTGTTAACTCACAGGCAGCATCCACATAGCAGTTCCACACTGCTCATCATCCTGTGCCCTCTGAGTGTGTGTCCGTGTGTGTGTGTGTGTGTCCATGCACACACAAGCACATGACTGCATTTTTGGGCGAAGGACCATATGTTTATGACAGTGGTAGCCTTGTGTTTGGAGACGCGGGCTTGTGACCGAAGGGTTAGCAGTTAGAAACACCATCAGGGTGTTTTATGGGCGACTTCGTCAGACAAAGAGAGAAGTAAATAAACCATAGGAAGAATGATGGTCCACGTGAATGTGTGAAAGTGTGCCTTGACATACCTCTGCGTTGTTGTGGTGACGTTATACGACTCTGGCCCAGATCAAAAGGTCACGTCGTTCTTTCCGACTGTGCTCTGTGCGCAGCGGTGTCAGCATGTCTGACCCGAGGGGTTAGAGAGGTCGACCCCTGACTCACTCAGCTGGGTCTTCAACCACGCAGCCCTGGATGCCTTAAAACAGCAGCCCCATGTCAACACAAACAAGCAAAGTCACCTCCTAACATGGGTGGCTGGGCCTTTGAGTGAGATATATGGCCCCAAACTACAGATACTAAACACACCTAAACTCCCCCAGGAGACCAAAATGGGAAAAATGGACGGAGTGTGCAAAAAAGATAAACTGCCCACAGGGAGGTGAAGGAAACAGATCCAGTCAGTGGAAGAAATAACTAGAGTGAAAGTCACTTAACGCCTAATACTGGCATAAAGTTAGCCCACACTGAATGTTTTATGAAGACATTTTTACGTCTTAATGTGGAACACTTCCATCCTGTCTTCCATTAAAAGCTAAAGAGAGAGAAACAGAAAGGATTCACTGAGGCGGCACTGATGTGCTGTTCTTTTCCGGCCAGCAGTGCTGAGTGCCTGTCCTGTGGTGTCCTCCTCCCCAGAGACCAGCTCTGATTCTGGGGGACACTGAAAGCACATGCTGGGTACAGTCTAGTGCTTTCAGTGCTTTGGATTCAACTAAACATCTTTTCCTCTCTTGTCTTCTACCTCCTATCTGTGCTCTCCCTCCATCCTCAGACTTTGACTGCAGCGATCCCTTGGGAATGGAGTCGGGAGAGATAACGTCGGACCAAATCATGGCCTCATCCCAGTACAACCCCAGCTGGTCCCCAGAGCGCTCCAGACTCAACTACTATGAAAATGCATGGACACCTGCAGAGGACTCAAACAAAGAGTGGATACAGGTACGACTTTGCTTTTCATGTCATGGAGGAATAATACGACTTTTAGGAGGTTTTTTAGATTTATATATCACAGGTTACTAGGTTAGAGTAACCTGTGAAGAGGTTAGAAAGGTGGAGAATATCTGATAATGTATTTGCCAACTGCTTGCAGTGTGTTTTTGGAGGTGAGTCACAGTCAGTATTGTAAGTGACCACTGTCTGCTTGTTCACAGTAGGAGTGTTCTGTGTGTGTCCTTCAGTCTCTGGAGGTGCGGTTTCTCCAATATACTTTGACAAGACCCCACAATTTCGATGATGAATGTCAGCTGTCCTGATGGACCTCCGGGTGGTTCACAAAAATTGCCCGTGTCCACTCTCTCTGTCACTGTCTACCTATCCGTCTGTGTCTTTTCTCTCTCTCTCTGTCTTCCCATCCTACCTGATAACTTTCCCTTTCCTTGATAACAGTGGCTGCCTCCGGGGATGCTGGGATTTAGCCCAGGCATCCTGCCCAGTCTCACACACAAACACACACACACACGCACAGTCTCCCAAACACACAAACAGGCTCTGTCATATTTTTTCCTGTCTGTCAGCTTATCTGCACAAAGCGATCATCACCCACCGGGGGAACTTTATGTGGAAAGATTAAGGATTTAGTTCTTCCATCCCCAGATGGGGATAAGTCACATATCCCAAGTCCACTCACAGCGTAAACCCCCCCCCCAGTGACACAACCGCAGCGGCTCTACCCAGATGCATTTGGAGCATGTTTGATTTATTAACTGAAAGCCTGCAGGCCTTGTAAATGCCTGGACTGTTTTTCTTTTTCAACTGTTTTTCAACAGTCTTTGCTTCGTTGCTGAAAAGTTCGGCCCCTGTGTATTCCTCAGGGGGTGAATATTAGAGCTGACCCAAAGCCAAATATTTGCTTGGGGAGGGCCATAAGCAAGCTTTTCCTTTATTATTGCAATGAAAATATTGTCCTGAGGACCTCAGTTGCTCCTTTAGACTAATTTAATCAGTGTTTGAGGCATGTGTGTGGGTTTGTGCTCATTCTCCTGTGTGCTTGTTTGGCTTTCTGGGAGAGTGGGAGGGTTCGGTGGGGTCCATACTGTCCTACAGAGGAACTCAGCATGTATTTGAGTTCATTAGGAAGAACCATGGCCCCTCTGACCACTTCCTTCATCAGTTTGACATTGTGTTGCATGAAAGTAATTGTCTCTCTGACAAGAAAAGTCTGTTGTTCGCAGTAAGATTTGTGTGTTAATGGTCACAGCGCAGAGCGGGAGGCTTTCTACTTCGGTTTGCCTTTTTGTCAGCCGAAATTACAAGTGATCACAATGATTTGTTGCCACTCAAAACTATCCCTGCTCTGGTATTGATCGTATTGAGGATTTGATTTGGCACTGAAATCTGGATGTGCTTTAATGGACATGCTGATTTCCCAATACTAATCAGATCAAACACTGAGTGGAGCTGTTCTAATTTCTAATTTCAAACACAGCGAAGGAGCCAAGTCTGTGCTTGCCACATAATTTATGTTTTCTAAGAAGTGCGATGCACTTGTGCTGAGCACTCTGAGCAGAAGTCCAATTATTACAAGTGGTATTAAAAGAGCAGAATTCTTCATTCCTCTTTCATTAAGCCTGTCCGTGGTTCTGCAACATGCTCGGGCCTCTTCGCAGCACGTTCAAATCATCTCAGTGCGCCGTCAGATGCATAGTAATCAATTCATTATTTAATTCATTATCGTTCCAGACTGCAGTTTGAGGCAGACGGTTTTATTATTCATGACAGGCAGCCTTTTGATTCCTGGGCATTTTTTTGCACTCTGCTTTCCCACTTTCTTGCTAAACATAATCCAGATTTGCTGTCCATTTTAATGCTACCTCATTCTGATGCAAGGAGAGGAGAAGAGCACGGTGCTAGAGCCTGCATGCTCTTCTCTGGGTAATTAGATTGGTATGGTGTGGTTCAGCATTGAGTGCTAGGTTAGCCAGGCCATTAATCAGTCCTTTGGTGTACAAAGAGATGGACAGATGTCCTCTAAAGAGGGTTTGTGGCTTTAGGGGGGAGTGAGGACAGTCACGCACAAAACATAAATTCATTTCATGTTTCCTTGCTCCTTTCAGATTGGTTCTTTTTCCCTCCTGTCTTCTTCCCTTCCTCTCACCATCCCTCTTGAAAATGCAGGTTTAAGGATCTACATCAAGGTAGAGGCAGATTTCTGCATATTATCTGCCTGTGTGAGCCAAGGCTTTCTTTGAAGCTTAAGAGGATGAACAGCAGGGTCTCTGCAGCAGGTTGCAGCAAAAAATAAATGAGGGTACACCCGCAGCCTGCCCAGCTAGCCCGATCTTTGCTTTATGAATTCAGGCTGAGTCTGCAAGGAAAATCTGAACGACACGTTACACTGGCGAGGAACTACCTGCATCTGTCTCTGAGGGAAAGGTATAGCATGTTTTCGGATTTGTGCCTCATAGCCTGACGGTTCTTCAGGTACAATGACAGAGGGAGCTGCTGCGAATCCAGCACAGTGTAGAACGGCTCTGTCAAGTTTGTCAGAGAAAGGCTGTGAAGGCCAGTGAGAGTCACCAAGTCATCTGGATGATGCAAGAAAAATAAGACTGGATCTCTGTCAGGCCGCTGCCATTGATTGCACACACACACACACACGCACACAACATGAATAATTTAAACAGTCTTGGAGAAAACTCAACTGTCAATACCTGAAAGCCTCTTTATTGAGCATCTCATAATGCTAATATACAGTACTGAAGGTTTTTTCTTGTTGTTATGCACTTGAGTTGATTTTGCTCCTCATATCAATGATTCAGCTGCAGTGACTCCTGCCATTATCTTCAATCATCTGGCCAGGATGCATTATCTCTGATTACTTCATCTGTGTTTATGTATTTATCAGCCTCTATATGTCTCTGATAACCTAAATTGTTTAATCATCAGAGATGATAGTGGGTCTGTTTACTTTGTCACATGAGAAATGCTCTCATCTCGCTTCTCTGATAGCTCAAACCCCCTAAAACAAGGCTCAGCAAACCTTTATTATCAAAAGAGCCATTTTGCTCCCCTTCCTCACCATAAAAATCTGTCTGGAGCCACAAAATATATTTTAGCCTCATAATGAAGGCACACAACCTTAAGCGTCTACGTTAGCTGATTCTAATTTTTAACAGGCTTAAATGACCACTTGTTAATTTTTTCACAGTGGGCTATTTATGCTTAGTAGGTACTTGAACTGTAAAGAAACCTATCTGAGTCCTCCTTGTGTTTGTGAAAATTAGTAAAAGAGAGTAGCCTACTGTGATAATAAAACATTTTGCAGCAGTGTAGCATTAAAAGAGTAAAAGCTAAAAAATAAAAAATAAAAAAGTAAGCTAGTTTCAGTTCAGTTTTGACTGAATTGTCAAGTCAATAAAAGTGTGAGTTAATCCTCAGCCATGTAGCAATCAGCCCTTTGGCCAGATCATAAAACACAGTATCAGCTCACGCTCATTCAATTCATTGACAAAATCGCAATTTGAGAGCACAGATACCGTTTCCATGTGATGATTTTTACAATCAGAGACTCTAGGACGGTATTTTTCCATCCTGTTTCTTGGGGCTCCCTGCCCTGTTTTAAATGTGACCCTGATTTAAATGATCAACACGTTATGGAGCTCTGCTGAAGTCTAATAATGAGCCATTCAATTGAATCAGGTGTGTTGGAGCAGTGACACATCTAAAGCAAGCAACTTAGAAAACACTGCTCAAGCCAAAATGATGATGTTAAAACATATAATGTTAATTCATTTCTCTGTAATTTTTTGTCAAAACCACAGAGAGCCACTGCAGAGGGACGAAAAAAGAGCATGAGGCTTAAGAGCCACAGGTTGCAAACCCCGACCTAAAACATGAGAAGCATATCAGTGTTTGTTTGCACGATATGCTCCTTTATCTCCAGGATGTGAAACTAATCTCAAGGTAGAATCATCCACAGCTAGTCGCAGGTTTACATGAGAGTTAAAAATGTTGTATCTCCTCATGCGATCTGGCAAAGCAAACAGCACCGTGAAAGTTAGGCCACTTAGCAAAGATAACAAAGTTCCACCGCCTGAAACTCCAAAAGACCACAAATTGCACTGCAGTGTTTATCTTTTCTACAATCCAGAGTGCAGAGGATAAAGTCAGACGCCAAACAAGCACACTCTGCCCTCTCCTGTTTTTCTTTTCATCCAAACGTGTATTTGGTTACCCCAAGTCAATGAGTTGCAGAAATGCCCATTTCACCGTGTTGTCTCTCCACCCTCCAGTCTCAGTTCCAGGGCTTACTAACCTGTCGAGTGATGAGTAATTAGAGCATGGACTGGTGATTAACAGCAGTTTCTCAGTTGATGAAGTCTAGCAAGAGCAGAGGAGCGCAGGCTGCCGGTGAGATCATCATCGTGTCGTACAAATGGAAACAATGGACGCTGCCGGTGCCTCGCTGCTCCCAGGCCTCACTCGCAATTGGAAAATCAATGAGAGGATAGAGACCCATACTCGAGTTGAGTAGCCCAAAAGTGGGACCAGAAATCGAAACGTGAAGAATGGCATGATGTAATGAAATGAAACAGTGCTGCATAAGTACCCAGAGACAAAAAACTCAGCTCAGCTGTAATCAGTGTCATTTTCACTGTCTGCGCCACAGACGAGGAAAATGCCTCAGAGCGCTCCAGGCAGTCGTCACCGCTAAACGGTCATCTGCTGCTGTATATCCTGGGGTAGTGTCATCGAGCCGTTTCCAGACATGACATACCTACAGGTCGCCCTTTCTTCCTTCCTGATCACTGTTTCTTAGTTTCATAACCGTTACTCAGAGCATTAGTCATGTGTGTGTTGCAAGGAGCAGTTAGAGTCTTAAAGATGATTCAGAGGGAAGGAAACCTTAAAACCTGACTGTTAAAATGCTTCCTCTCACAGCCGCGACTGAAACCTTTAATCACGGAACGTTACGCATCCCAGCCCGAGTGCACTTCACACACGACAAACCAAACAACCTTTTATTTTATCACAGCTGCCGTCCAACCGAAACCTCCCCTCTTTGTCAGGAAAACAGATGATCGGCGCATGGGAAGACATGCATAATTTAATGCCACCAAAAAGGTGTCGCGGGCTAAAAATAAACTGTAATTCTGTCAGGTGAGTATTGTGATGAATGGAAGGTCGTGAGAGGAGCTCACAGGTCCTGCACCATTGGAGTAATACAATTTTCATGAAAGGAGAATTAATTACACTTTCAGGTAATGGGGCTATAACAAAGACTTCCGCTACCAAAGTACTGTAGAAGAAATTAGTAAATTTAATAAAACTGCATCGGGGGCTAAAACACCTCTGTTTAGCTGCAAAACAAAGAAGCTTTGTGAATGTCACTTCACACAAAGGACAGTATAATTATATTTTTGAAGCAAAAAGGACAACAAGAGGCTCTCTGTATTTCTGTGATGGCCTGAAATGATTCCAAGCTATCTTGCCTTTCGCTGTATCAACCGTTTAAAATCCATAAAGCATTTCCAGAGGTTGTTTCCTGGTCGTGCGTCTTTGGGACACAGAGTGTTCCCTCCTTTCTCAACCTCGGCATTTCTCATGTTGTTGTTTTAGGTGAGGGAAAACGAGTAAAATCGTTCCCCAGAGGACTTGGTTATTCAGTCAGCAGCCCACACACACACACACACACAGCTGGGTAGCCATTTTTCCCTCCTCTGGTGGGGAAGCAGAGAAATGGATTTAAAAGAAGGTATTCAGTAAACTTCTACCAGAGAACGGATTGCTGCGTACAACTTCGTGGCAACTCAATTATAAGCCATCGAGCGGCCAGAGATAAAGGTTTTGAGCCTTTGCTGTGCCTTGAACGCCCCCCCCTCCCTCCTGGCCGTATAAACCACATGTTTCCTCGCTGCACCCACACAGCGATGACTAGGCTTTAGTCTCAAATACATATCATGTGGCCTTGCTGCACATGTGAGTCATACAGCAAAGAGACAATACACTGAGTAATGGATGGACCTAATGATTGCGCTCAGAGCTGATACTGCTGTCGAAGGATGAGTGGAAAATTATTTCTTCAAACTTGTACAAACACGCATAAATACATAAAACCACTGTCTTCCTGTCATTTGCCATCATTCATTGCACACTTAATGCGCATATACGAGCCTTACCCAAATGCCTAATGTGGATTTCAGTGTGTTGATGTAATTGCATGCACACCAGGCTTTAACTGGCTGATGTCACAAGCCCGAGCACGACTAATTCTTTTTCTGCCTTTCTGGTTTCATTAGTCTGTGAAACGACTGGAGTCGTGTACTCTGGCTTTTGTGAGGCAAAGGGGCTTTGAGTCATCAGTTTGCCTCACAACAGGAAGATAGCACACCCAAAACACACACACATGCACACACATTGACGGAGTCAAACATATTTTGGACAATGCAGGAGCAGAAAAAACTCAGAGGAGACAAGGACATGTCGAAGTCCTGCCCACATATCAGCCTGCAGTCGCTTTATGGAAAGATTTTCAGCCGTCTAAGAGACTTCTTACCCTGTCTTGCATGTTTACATCTCTTAAGATATGAGTTATTGTGCACAGCAGCATACCAGAATGTATGGTGTCATTTGTCTATAGGTGGGCGTCAGACCAAACATACACTGTTATTGCAGAAACAACAATATGGGGGATGTGGAAACACAAGCTTTATTCTGTTTGATCAGCAGTCTGAAAATGCAGCACATCACTATAGATGCTAGATCAGGAATCATAATTCACACCTATCGCACAGCGATTACATCACCCATTAAGCATGATTCAGCCTTTCAGGGCTCAGTGACAAATAGTTTATCATCCGAGAGTGATTTATTTGCTCCAGATCCACTGTGCACTGCAGTGGTTGCGATTCCTAAATGTTGGTTATTGGTTTTATATATATATAGGTCAGCTCGTGCTGTCCGTGGCTCTGGGCTAAAAGGAGTCCCACTAGTAATCATTATCTGGGCCTGTTTGTTTTCACTGTGGTCTCTGTGGTGAGGGAAGGACTGTTCTTTACATGAAGGCGCCCTGGCAGCCCGTCTTCTCTCCCTGACCCGTGTAACCCTGGACGGTTAGTGCAGCCTCTGCTCCGTTCTTCTGCCTGGAACAAGGAGCCATTAATAAATCATGCTTTGCTCATTACACAAGCTCTGTTATCAGCCCGCGTCTGCAAAATTGATCTAGTCTTGCTCTTCTTCACCATAGACCTCATGATTCTGTCCTTCACATCTTCCAAGGCATCACTGTCAGCCGCTTGTTCTCCCTTCTCCTCTTCACTCCTCTCTTCATCTCTCTGCTTTCCATCCTGTCTGCGCTCTTTCATCATTATTCTCCTCGTCACATCCCAAAAACCATCACAGCTTATGCTTTTGGTGAGCTCTGACGGTTTTGGACTCAAGTTGCATATATTCTGTATCATTAAGCTTGAGCTTTTGTGCCAAAAACTTTCAAAAATTACAATAATCCTGTTTGCCCCGGCATTTTATGTGGTTTATGTGAGCCTAAAACTATTGAACCGCGAGTAATGCGAGTGCGTTAGAGTTTAGAGTACCACGCCCAATGGCAGAGAACCCCGCGATAAATTGCTACCTTTTAAATAAAAACATTAATTAACAAAAAAAAGCCTTTTAGTTGGCCCAAAATATTGATTAAAGTCCTACATGAGTATGACCCTCTGTAAAGCAGGCTGTGGCGCTGAGATTGTTTGAGTCTGAGCGCCAATGAGTGTTCCCAATTAGCCCCGTCACTCATTTCATTCCCAGAGGCTCTTCTTCTCCATTACACCTAATGAGATCCATTCTGAGAAAACATCCCAACACCAGGTCCTCCTATTAGACCTTTTTTATGTGGCTTTTCCAGTAAGCTGCTATGCCATTGGTCCAGAATGGAAATGTCTCAGGCTGGCCATTTGAACACAGACGTTAACGACCTGCCTGGGCTAATATACGCCGCCACATGCCTCACTGCCATCCGCTATACTTTCCTCATCCAGCTCTGGCACATATGGCCGTTTACCCTGCAGAGAGTTATTCAGCTCCCGCGTTATTAAATGGGAACCGCCTGAAGCTGAGGGGATTTGATTTTGTCTCTATTTGTGGACCCAAAAGAAATCTGGGACTTACTGTGTAAGCCCCTTGAGCCTGTAGACAGGAACAAAAGTATTCTGTCTCTGTATGCGACTGTCTTTTTTGTTAGTCTCCATCCATCCAAATCCTTTGAGTAGCCGAGAGAGAGCGAGAGAATAGCATGGTGGAACCTCATTTATTGTTCCCATCTGTTTATGTCTTTTTACTTCTGGAAGTGAGTTGGAGGAGCATGAATGACCGGCATTCTGTGGCACACAGATGTTCCTTTCCTGCTCTTTGCTCCGAGTCATTAAGTGTGGCACAGCACTGGATAAGGTTGGCAGACGCAGCTAGCTGGATCTGCGTGTATGGCTTTAACTTGCTGGAGCTCTTCGGAGATTTTGGAGGCAGATCACCCTGGCTTTAATTTTCTAAAATATGTGCACACTTCTGTGTCCTCTCACTCTCACATGAAGGATTTCACTGTTGTCGCTCTCTCTTTCTCACCCTCGCACATGCATATACAGATGATCCCCTCTGCGTCGATTCAGTAATCCACTGAGAGTCTGGTCGCCATCCATCAGAGGCTGAACCCATTTCACGTCAACATCAAAGGCCTCATCTCTCATTGCGAACTGCGAAACCTGTTCCACCAACGCCCCGGCTTCCTGCAACACTCCTGTGTTTTAGAAGAGTCTGCACGCAACACCATTACTCCTGATTAACGTCAGCTCAGCCTGTCAGAGACAGTGTTATCACTTGTTAAAATTGAGGATCATACTTTGAATAGTTTGCATTCCTCATAAAACTCTTTCGGTCACACTACACGCACTCTTTTCTCTGGTTTCAGTGACGAGATGGTATCTTGGGGTTAGGTAGCCAACACACAGGTCAGAGGGTATGCACTTTCCCTTCTGAACACGCACCTTCAGTCGCACTAAGTGTCAAAACATCCTCCAATATGGTGGTGTTTAGAAGGGAAAACTGTAAAAAACAGGAGTCAAACTACCGATTATCTGCTTAAATTAAAGGCAGTTGGACTGGACAATGATCTTTACAACTTACCGAAGCACCAGTGGCCCACAGACATTGACAGGTGGCTAGAATTCAGTTTTCCTGACATTTTTTGTTACTTGATTTCATCGTTGGGAAAATACACAAAGGCTGAGGGCATACAAAAGTCTGGACATCGGTCACACGTAAGGATGCTAATAAACAGAATTCAGCAGACTTTGTAGAAAGTTTTCAAGTGATCCAGTTAACTGTCTAAACTTGCTTTACCCCCTGATACTGGAGTCAGACTACACAATATCAGCCCGATAATAGTCAGAGCAGGGTGACGTAGGGTTTCGGGTGGGCTCGGAAACGATTGATGAGCATCAGGCAACGACAATCAATCGTTTTATCTTGCATAGTGTGTCATAATGGACAACAACCGATGCCACATCTAGGACACCTCAAGACCTCATGAAAGAAAGACTAGCATGTTTGATTTTTTGTTTAGCTCCCACGATGGCTTGTCAGTAATAGTAGTAGTCAGTGGCCTTCTTGCTGGTGATGTCATGCATGTTGCGAACTGCAAACAATGATCGATCGGCGAGCAGCGTGTAGTCTGTTATGTCTCTCGAACGCGACACGGCAAGAATTTATGACTCTTTCGTCGCCCGATCAGACACAGTGAACATTTTAACAGACAAAAATATCTTGTAGCCTGACCTCAGCAAGGAAAGCTAGGTTTGTCTTGGCTGTTAGCTTACAGTTACATCATCTAACCCTTCCCAGTTTGTTTGTAGAGCACAAGACTCATCATCATGGAAGCTTTTTAATAAATGGCAACAAAAACTTTACAGTTGCGCAGTATATGAGTTACAGTATGATTTTACCCCAAAACCAAACTGGCTACCGCAAATCAGTGATTCTCCAGTTGTTTCTGCCAATTGCGGTGATCCATTTGCTTCTTTTTTATGTAGCTTTCGGCAGTCTGCAAAAAAAAAATCTCAGATTTTTAATAATATTTTAATAAAATTCCATTTGGGCAGTCAATCGTACAACACCTGTTTAGATGTGTTTTTGTGTTTGGCAGCACAAGCAAACTGTACGCTAACGCTGCCACTCAGCATTAGCATACCCGCAGTGACTTCCGCTGGCGGTGATGTCCAGTGCGCACCCTCTATTCCTTGTGTGTCTCACAGCTAGCATTAGCTGTTGTTAGCAGCAGCATTAATGTAATCAAAAGCTATTTTAACCACAGAAACAGAGACCAGGGTGACATATAGAAGACTCAGTTTGTGTGTTTTGTCATTCCTGGCAGTGATGGTCATGGCTGTGGGCAGGCGTGATGGTTGGCAGACAGGGACTGTGCTTCTTTTACCACATCTAATGCAAAACAGTGACGTTCTCTGCCTAGCATCAGCTCTGAAAGCAGCACACACACATGGACACACGAAAATATATAGTGGCGCCTACAGAACAAATGTAAACCCAGACACTCGCTCACATGCCTCTCTGACCCCACCACTTCTGGTTGTCTCCTAGTAAAAAATACAATAGCTCCCCCCAAGTAATGTACCGCAGTTCATGATTACTTTATAAAGCCCTGCATATTTTAAAGGCACAATATTTGATATTCAATCTGTATCTCTCTTTCCTCTTGGCCGGTTTTGATAATGTGATTGTAGACCTCGCTCTATTCAACATCCACTTTTATCCAATAAGCCCTTGTCTCCCATCTCAGGAAATTAAGTTGTCATCCTGTGTCTCTTTCATTAATGTGAATATCATTTCATTGCTGTTTATTAAATTCCAGGTAGCAGCTGATGAGACTATAGCCAGGGGTGACTGTGATAGCGGGGTTATATTTTTAACTCTCCAGCTTGTTGGTGCATTATTAATACAGATTATGCATTAAGCGACTTTTTTATGAAAATTATTTATGCATTTGAAAAGGCAAAGAGCCCTGTTTCAGCCTTATCAGCTCTATTTTATCACCATTCTCCTAAAAAATGAAAAGGAAAATCTTGTCACTCTTGCAGCTCCTGTGGAAATTTTGATATGTTATTTTAAGCAGCTTTTTCTCAGTCATCTCACTCTCTTTACCCTCCACAGGTGGACCTCGGGTTCTTGCGGTTCGTCTCAGCCATCGGCACCCAGGGCGCCATTTCCCAGGAGACCCGAAGGATTTACTTTGTCAAGTCTTACAAAGTGGATGTCAGCTCTAATGGAGAGGACTGGATCACTTTGAAGGAGGGCTCAAAACAAAAGGTAGGAGACTCTGTTATTCAGCTTTTGTGTGATAAAAGTTTTATTACAAGTACTGGCCAAATGACATCATGTCTAGGCTCTAAGTGACAAAGCTAACTTACTTTGCAGTGAAAAAGTGAAGTTGTATGGAAACATTAGATTCTAAATACTTAACTAGGTTCTTTTGCAGCTTCTAACTCCACATAAGACACACCAGAGCAGACTAGATAATAAGAAACAGTATATTTAGTTTATTTCTGCATATGCCGAACCAGTACTGCACTTGGAATATCCCATCTTGGTAAAGCAGCCAGCTGACTCGAATTGTGGTCTTTTCCATGTTGCCTTTGAGCTCAACAAAAGGGGGAATACCCAACAATATGAACTTGAGTTTCTGTCTCCCAACATGCAATTATATACTTTCCTCGGTTTGGTAATTTACCCACAGTCTATGTAATTGGATGGTATTTCGAGCAAAGACTGCGGTGCTAATACAACACTGCAGTAGCACAGAGAGGATTATGTAAGGAATGTAGCTGCTGTTTTATTTCAAGTCGCCGTCGACTTGTGGTAAAAGAAACAGGGATGACAAAAGACTTGACAAACAAGGGTTAAAGGGGATGGGGATGGAGAGAAACATGTCATGTTTGAGCAGCTGGTAGAGGTGGATCCAGGAGAGAGGGGGAAGAAGAGAAGGGAAGAAAGGGTTGGCATGCTTGACCGGAGCGTGACAGGCTGTAACCATTGATTGCTGATCAGCCCGTCAAACAGACCAGGTTTTGTCCATCTGGAGGCAAACCCTCCACTTAGAGTGTCCGGACGGTCAGAGCGACATGTGTGCGTCTGACAGTTCTGCGTGTGTGACATGTAAATACCACAAGACAAGGCAGCAAGTGCCACAACAAAAAAGTTCAGGCCATTCGAACGAGCTTGTTTGTGCTGCAATGTACACGTGCCCCTGGGCCTGACTACTTTATGGTCTCTCTGAAGTACACAGTCCCTTCTGTAAAGTGGAAGCTTAAAGATGCCATAGTGAGCCCGGCCTGTGTTTTTCCAGACTCTAAAGTGCTGTTGTTCAGAGGGGCACCATTTGCTACATGCTGAGCCTGCAGTTTGGCGTTTCAGCGCAGCTCTGGAAAAAGCCACTTTATAGTTTGCGAGTGGAGACGAGACTCTGCGTGACATTTAACAGAGTGGAAGACTTGGTCGCAGGGTCCCTTAATGACGTAGCTGACAGGTTTTGCTCAGGGTCTGAGTTGCAGAGGGGCACACATGCTGTATGGACTAATGGCTCAGCTCTGACGGTGTTAAAGCAGAACTGTAATCTCTGTCTGTCTGTCTGTCTGTCCATCCTGCTCCTCTCAGCGTGACTCCTCACTGTCTCGTAGCTACTCTGTCAGGCAGGTCAAGAGGTCATGTGGTCACCGTTGGGATTCAGTTCCGCAGAATGAACTGTGATGGACTGTGGGATGTTGTTTTGCTGGGTGGCCGACCTCTCCGTATGGTGCTAGTAAACTGTCAGCCGACCCCAGGGGAGAACAGTGACATCTCTGACCTTTAAACAAGACACCGCAGTAAAACCTCCACCAAATCTGGAACTAGAGGACAGAAAAAGGGCATCTTGAGCCAGTCTGGTCTTGTCAGTGTTACACATAATGCCTCAGGTTTCACAGTCAGAGGCCACGGTCGTTTGTGTTACTACATGTGGTGCAGGAGGAGGTGTTGGAGCATTTTCAGGGGTGACAGTGAAGTCGGTTTAATCAGTCTTACATGTATGTGTTCAATCTCATGGATAAATTTTACGTAGCATGTACAGCAGTGCAAAGATTGTACATTTTTTAAATATTTGGATTTCTAGCTCTGCGCAGCTACCCTGACTGAATACACAAAAAAGACAAATCACTGAGCTCCTGCTGTTTTATTCTTTTCATCTCCAAATTTGACAGTATGTGCAGCATCTTAACCATTGAATGTGAATCTCTCCTTACCTTGGCTCTCTCTTTCTTGATTCAATGCAGCCAAGGTCTCGCAGAACACTGTGCATCTCAACTCGACATGTTCTGTCAATAATTTACTTTTTCTCTGCCTCTATCGCAGGTTTTTCAAGGCAACACCAACCCAACAGACGTTGCCAAGACGATGCTGCCCAAACCCACGCTGACGCGATTCGTCAGGATCCGTCCCGTTACCTGGGAAACAGGCATCGCACTGCGCTTCGAGGTGTACGGATGCAAGATATCAGGTGGGTACTGCTGGGATCCCTGCTGATCCGCATGCATACATACACACACAGCTCGGCTCTTTCTTGGCTCACAGCTGCCACTGAAAACACAAAACTCTTTATTGTTCTAGTTATATTCTGATTAAATACTAAACCGTTCAAATGATTTAATAAAATGATGCCACTGGCTGTATTTATGATTTCTGCACATGCACAAGTGTCAATTGCGTTATACAGAACTGTGCAGTTCCCATCATGGCCCCAGTTGCACAAACAAGTAACCTCTGCCAGGTGTTAGATAATGTGTTATATCAGTGAGACTCCTGCTCTGAGGGTAAAGCAAGCTGCTGCATAATAAAGGAGTGTCTGATGATGCAGGATTACCTATTTATGTTACCCCATGTTTAGATGTATCTCATTCAATATAAATGGAACCAACAGGTGGCAGGCAGAGAGAGTTGGAGCTGGGTGGGATTCACGCTCCCATCCCTCCTGCTGATCTGGTCTCAGCCTCTTTTAGCCACATTATGTTTGTTGATACACAGCTTTGATTTTGGCAAAACTCTTCCCTGCCTTTTTGTACATATTATTTTAATGAGTGGTGTGTGTGTGCGTGTGTGTGTGTGTGTGTGTGTGTGTGTGTGTGTGTGTGTGTGTGTGTGTGTGTGAGTGTGACTTGCTTTCATATGGTTTTAGCACATCTGTCTGCATCTCAGTGGGTCTTTGAACTTGTGTATCAAATGCTAATCATGCGTGT
The DNA here is from genome assembly GCA_029783625.1 of Naso annulatus. NCBI lineage: Eukaryota > Metazoa > Chordata > Actinopteri > Acanthuriformes > Acanthuridae > Naso > Naso annulatus. Next base: position 16,081,694 of record JAPZDX010000013.1, on the reverse strand, counting down.
GTGTTTTGTGCTAATATGCAAAATGTACGAGTGCTGATGGAGTTATGCAGTTATGCATGACATATGTGTGGCATTTCATGTAATAGCAGACACAAGGCATTGTGGGTTTAGCAGGGTTACAGCTGGGGCGTGTTTCGGGAACGACATCAGACCGCTGCACAGAGCGCAAACACATCAGAGGATCGAACTCACCACAGGGCCTCCGGAAGGACGTCAGCACCCCTGGGTGCTCTGAAGGCCCTGCCAGCTCCGCTGCATGCTAGCATTGCAGTCGTAGAGAGAAAATGCGAGGCTCTTGAGGGCTGCATAAACTCTGTGACTCACACTGTTCTACCGTGAGTTATGAATTCCTGATAACAGAAGTTCACTGAAAACTTTTGCTGTGAGAAATGTAGAACTTTTTGGTGCAGCTTCACTTTGTCTTAAACACTGCACTAAGACGGCACCAAAACAAAGGCTATGGAGCTAGATAAAGCTTTTGAAAGGTGCCCTCCCTCCTCTGCAGATGACAAGACCATACTTAAAGGCATCAGATTATAGGAGGAGTTTACCCCAGAATGTTGCAAGATGTTTTCCCTGAATCATCGTATGTCACGCGCCCATGCTGATACAAACAGCTACTCATTAATAGAAAGATCCACCGCCCTGCTGTTTGTAAATATGCCATGTTCTAGAAATATCTCTGATGACCACTGATGCTCCACCCAAAGCCAAAAAGGGGCCCACATAGCAGCCATGTATCACCGTCTACACGCTTGCAGTCTGCAAACATACATGCTTGTTCTTCTGGGCGTGTCATGGCGTGCGTGCCATCTCTGAAGCTCCTGTGATCGCAGCTGAAGTCAATTAACAGCTCCAGATGATGCGGGGAGTTCACTAAAGTGTCTTAACTCGGATCTCTCAGAGACACACACTTTTTCAGTCCCAAGCATATACCTATCTCTCATATCCTCCCACTTCAAAGGCGGTCTGTGTGTAGTGCCTTAGCTTTGCTCCATCAGAGGCTACTTCCTGTGATCATCCTCAAACCGATCTTGGCCGAAGACAAAAAAAACAACAAGGTAGGGAAAAACCCAGCTAGAGCAGAGAGGCTTCAGCACCGCCAGCACATTAACTTTGATTTTCTTGAATGCAGAATCGGAGATTTTTCCCACAGTTTTGCACAGGAGCTGCTTCAGATAACCAGAGAAATAAAAGTCTGAATGTGGCCTTGTTCTCCATGTCTTTGCTCACTTTTCCCAGATACAGCTGTGCTATTTAGTCCTGCAGCGATACAGTGCACACTTTGTCTCCTAAAGACACAGAAGATATAATAATGCCTGGATTTAGCTCTCTGTGGGAGCCAGATAGTAAATATGTTATTGCTTACCACAAGTCCCTGACTCAGTGTCTTGGGATTAAGTTTAAGAGGAAGGTTAGGAAGAGACAGACAGGAAGATTGAGTCCTGTTACAAGCTGCTACTGGTCTTTTCAAGTGGTTATTTCAACATCAAGAAATGTTTGTGAAAATTTATGTATTGCACTTGGTTTCACAAACTGTAGAAGCATTAAAATTAAAAACAAATCTGGTTTAAATATGCAAATGCTTCTGAGCTGTATCAACAGGTTGTTATCCAGTTCAGCTCTGGAGGGATAGCAACAAGAATAAAGGATGAGAAGAAATAAGAAAACAGCTGTCTCCCTGTAGAAGTGAATATAAAAGATATCTAAAGATTTTTTAAATCTACAAAGGGTTAGGAGAAAATAAGATCAGAGAAGTAGAATGAAAGCGGGAGAAGAAAGTTTGAAAATGTGGACAATAAACAATGAGGTGTTAAAAGACACAGTCCCACAGATGTTGACAGCTGTGGAGCAGAAGGTAGAGTGCATCAGCAGAAAAAAAAAAAGCACAAAGAGAATGTGTTTTTGTGTGTGCGAGAGCCTATAGATGGAGGAGGGGATTGATGAGGGAGATGAAAAGAAAAAGCGCTCCCAGAATGCCGAACGTGGAAGCACCAACTGAGAGGAGGGTTTTAATTGGCTGCCTGGAGACAACCGCTTCAGGCAGAGGAATTAGTATGCATGAGATCTGCAGCCAGAGAGAGGAAGAGAGGGAGAAAAGAGGGAGAGATCACAGCAACATCACAAAGAGTTGTGGGAATTGTTCTCCTGACTTTGACTTTCACTTCCCCTGTTTATGAACCTAAAACTCATCAAGTAAGACTCAGGCGTGCGAAATGATGTTGAACATCAAACCTTTCGATATAGATCAAGCGTTTGGTTGCCCATGTAATCATCACTGCGGGTTTGTTTAATAACTTTGCATCAAAAGCTGAGCACTTTTTGCTTCTCCTTTTGTCTTTCAGAGTATCCATGCTCAGGCATGCTGGGTATGGTATCAGGTCTGATCACTGACAACCAGATCACTGCGTCCTCCCATACGGACCGGAGCTGGGTGCCAGAGAACGCCCGCCTTCTGACCAGCAGGACGGGATGGACCCTGTTGCCCCAGCCTCAGCCCTTTACCAACGAGTGGCTACAGGTGGATCTTGGTGAGGAGAAGCTGGTGAAGGGGATGATCATCCAGGGAGGGAAGCATCGTGAGAACAAAGTCTTCATGAAGAAGTTCCGCCTCGGCTACAGCAACAATGGCTCCGACTGGAGGATGGTGTTGGACACCAATGGGAACAAGCCAAAGGTAACAGCTTTGTCTTCTTTTTTTTTTTTTTGTTAGTGATATGCCCCAGTACATACTCTTGAACAATGCTAGAAGATGTTCAGAATCACTGGGTATTTGTTCATTTGTGCTAACAAATCTAAAGTATAACTCGAACCGAATTACCTTTAAAGCCTTCTTAACAGTTAGTCATAGATCCTTCAAGGAAATCAACTGGAATTAATGGTTTGATTCCTAATGCAAACCAAAAGAGCATTGTGAAATTATTTGGATATATCTAAAAATGTCCCTTAGATAGGTCAGAACATTGATTCCTATTGTGATGCATGTAGTCAATTTTCACCAGAGCGCTGCGCCTGCTAGTTGTGAGTCATTAAGCAGTCATTGCAAGTCAATTCAGCAGTGTTTTGAAGCGCATTAGGATAAGAATCCCGAGTCTCTCAGAGTTCTTTGCCAGTTCTCTCTTCCTCCTTTGTATTCAGCACCACACACACTGTTCAACCCTTTCAGTGGATAGTGAAACCTCTCCAGAGAGGAAGCCGGGGTAAAGTGAGTCAGGGGGAAAGCACGGGAAGAAAGACAGAGCGAAGCGAACAGAGAGAAGTGGCCCGAGATTTATCTGCCAGTGTCACAAGACACACAGAAGACACGCCAGCAGTTCGCTCAATGCATGCACACGCTTGCAAACATAAACAATCCATATATATGAGAAATACACAGCCACACACACCTCCAGCAAGAGCTGTAACAGCTCGTCCCCAATTACAAACGTCCCTGACAGGGCATAAATCTGATCCAGATGGGCTGATGGTTGATTTATGAAGGGAGTGAGGAGGATCCATATCCCCCTTGTCCTAGTTAGCCGACTCTCTCCCCTCGCCTGAGAGGTTCCCAGCATCTAAGTTGCACCAGGCTCCTTCACGTGATCACACCCATTAATCCACTTCCATCAATCCTCCATCTCCTCCTTTGCTTCGATCTCTTGCACCCACATTCTCTTTCTTTTCCCTCATTTATTCCTCGCTTGCAGAGGATCTGAAGCATAGTTAAAGGAGCCAAAGTTGCCTTTGACAGAGGTGTGTCATGCTGTCTTTGCCACTGGCCCCATGCGTCACTCTCCTAAGCTGTGCTTTAGAAGTCAGCGAGATGAGAGAGATCTGGTCATCTTCTGTTCTTTTCCATCGTCTTTTCACCCACCCAGCACATGCCATCTCTTCACTACAGTTCTGATTTCTAAGAAGGCACGAATAAGATTGCCTCTGGGTATCTGCGATTGGAGAGCTGCAGCAGTCAAACAGCTAACAGTTACATTATCAGAAATATCGCAGTTTTTTCTTACTTTTTTCTCTGACTGTTTCTTACACTTTGTCCCTATTCCTTCTACTTTCTCCCCTTTCTCTGCTAGATATTTGAAGGGAATAGCAACTATGACACTCCTGAGCTGAGGACGGTGGAGCCCCTGCTGACCCGTTTCATCAGAATTTACCCTGACAGGGCCACTCCTGCTGGCATGGGCCTTCGACTAGAGCTCCTTGGCTGCGAGATTGAAGGTAAACTGAACCACAGGAAGAACTTCTATTAAAATCTGTAGCATTGTCTGTGTTCTATCTAAATTATCACTTATGCAAAAGTAAGTGGCAACGGCATTTCCATCAAAGGTAGAGACATTTCTATTTCTACTTGTGGTGTTGGTTTCTCCACCAGCAGTAATAGCAATTTGACCGGTGGCAAAGCAGCTACCAGGAGTGAAATCTTTTTTCCCTTGCTGATGATATTTCCAGCTGTGGTAATGCCTCCAACCATTATAATGAAATGCCTGCTCCTGGCGCTCATTACATCTTTACAATATGAACATATATTTCTTCTCACACTGACAATCCCACTATTCACATCTTGGCTCACTACATCCAATCACAGACTGTGTTTACACGTGTTTACATCTGACATGGCTCAACACATACACAGGTGAGCCATCTATCATCCCAGCTAATGACAAGGCTGTGTGTAGCTTGCTCGTCGTGTCTTTGCCACAGTTGGGGTTATTTAAAGATGTGCGTGAGGGCTCCCTGTGTTGAGCCCACAGCTGTCCAGCTCCGGCTCTTCATCCCTACAAGGGACAGTTGTCTTGTCTCCCTGTTACATCAAAGCCGCCCCCATAGATAGCCACTTCTAGAAGGGATCAAATGAAAGCCCACCTGGCCCAGCAGGATTATTGCAGCCTGGCCCCCATCACATTTTTCCCAACCCCTGTATGTCTTTCTTCTTTAAAAGGGCCGCACACAATTTGCTATCTCCAAAATTACCCCTATTTTTTTTTTTTTTCCCCAGCTCCTTTATCTGGCCCGCTCAAAGCTGATGTAGCACAGAAACAGCTCAGCGATATAAGAGCGTGTAGCGCTAGCCCTAAGTGGATTTACATATTGGATTTCAGGGAGGCCCATTCTGTTGTAAGCCTCATAGACTCCCACCGGGAGCTTTAGTCAGATGATAATGCTTGTTTTCAGTGTTAATGCCAAACACACACAGAAGTATACACACAGAGCAAACCGCAATCAACCCGCCAAACATGTGGTTACAGGCATGTATACACAATCACTTACTCACACAGGTGCTTGTGCTAGTGTGCACAAGCGTGTGTACGTGTGTGCGGAAAGCAATAGCACGAGGGCTAAATCCTCATTTCTGTGAGAGGCCCCCACGACGCAGCGCTGACCCCATCCCCGACCTTCCCCACCCTGAATCTGACAGGGGCTGATCTGCCTCATATTTCATCGAGCGGAGCGGGAGCACCAGCTCCCACATGTGTGCACACGCTTACAACCTCACACACGCATACTGTACACATGCATTTTGCAGGCAGTTTACGGACATCTGTCTATGTCTGTCTCCCTCTTCACCTCTCCCTTCTTCCTCCCTCCACACTGGGGAAGCCCGTTCATCACTCAGTCAGTGTAAACACACAGAAATGCGCACACACCGCAGGACGACTGTGCGGCAGCGGAGCGTGGAGTGGATCTAGGGCCATGCCCACATCCAAGTGCGGCGGGACCATAATGATAGGGCACTATGGCAGCCAGAGGCCCTGCCTATAGCCAATACCAAGTCCTGTTTCTGCATCTTTGAGCTTCAGCCGCCCATGCCCTAAGCGCCATGCTTTGGCTTCAACTCTATTTATACTCCCACACCTCCACAGCATGATAAAAGGAGGGATGCTAATAGCTCAGGCCTAGATTGAATGCCAGCGTATAACTGCGGGCGGAACACGCTGAGGTTATGCACACATGTTTTGCTGTTTCTCTTCTTTTTTCTCTATTTTCTATTCCACCTATAAAGCAGGCTGAAATCTCTTTAGACTACATTTAGACCCCATGCTGGCACTCCTCATTTCTTAAACACAAACCCAAAAATACTTTCATTCAAATGCTGTGAACCCACACTGTTTGTCCTTTGTTTGAGTGCTATTCACCTCCATATTCTAATGACATCCAGTTCTTTTCTCTATTATGTTTTGATGCACTTACTGTGAGTCATTTTATATTAAAGTGTCTGCCAAAAAAAGCATGCTGCATTGTCCCTCTAAATCATTGTGTTTGAGGTAAGACCGTGACAGACTGTGTTAGGACCAAACAACAAAAATGTCAAGCTATCCTGATATATAATTGGGCTACATCAGCTTTGTTTTCTGAACAATAAGGGAAAACAAAACAATTATAATTTGCTTAAAAGTTTAAAATGTGAACCGAATACGAGGCCATTCAACTAAATACCGACTCCTTCTTGCTTTTACTTTAGTGCATTTTCCATTTTTAATTTTAAATCTAATCAGATCTGCTGTCTCTACTCTTTTTAAACTTTCCAGCTCCTACTCTGCCGCCTACCACAGTAGCGCCAAGCGTGACTCCATCAGACGAGTGTGACGACGACCAGGCGAGCTGCCACAGCGGCACAGGTGATGACTACGACGTGACAGGTGCTAACATCGCCCTCATGAGACTGCAAGCAAACCCCCTCTGCCCCTCTCGCTCCTTCCTTCTGCTATGGCTCGCACTCGATCTGCTCCACTGTCCCCGCTTTCCCGCTCTCTGTCACAGTTAGATTTGATAGCGTGTCTGCCATCTACTCCGCACACTTGCACGCATGCATGCATGCACCCACGTTCGTGCTGGCATGTGCACAGCTCTAATTAGCTGCACCTGTAAGTCCCACCTCCCTCTTCAGTCTCTGCTTCTTATCTCCACCTCTGCAAACTCACAAGAGAGAATAGTGGCACTTGCACAAGAGATCACCATATGACCACACACACTTGCTTCTAAACCGACAGTCGACTCTGCCTCTCTCTATCCTTCCGTCTCTTACCTGCCTTGTCCTCCTGCACCTTCTTTTCCTCTCACTCCTGTTGGCCTCATTGCTCACTAACACAGTAACTCTCAAAGCCTGCTCTACCACCTGCTCTCCCTAATAACCAGCAGTCTCCAATGATGAGCATGGCACTGTCTCAGTCACATGTTTAAGTGCTTCAGGGTAGACGAGGAGACAGAACGATTATAAGAATCAAGGGGGAAAAAAAGGCATGTGTTGATTAGCTTAGTTTAATTAGCGTGGATACATTAATGCTGCAATCCATTGCTAAACGGAAGTTGATGGTTCTGAGTTGGAATTTCCAACTTCCATGCATCCCAATGTGTCCCAGTGCATCTGCTTGGAAAAATATGTCCAGCTGCAGCAATCTGATGTTTGCATGGCACTCCACAAGCATATTTAGAACAATTTAAAAAACAGGAGAAGTAGCTTCTTGCATATGTGAAGACATTTATCAGCCACGTATCAACTGTGAAAAAAGGTCAACTTCAAAATAAGTACAGCATGCTTTATAACACCAACAATATAAAGTACACGTTGACATGCTAAGATCATTCTGATTGCTGCTCAGTATGCACGCTGCCATATTGGTGTGTCAACAGGTGTGGTAAAGGGATGTTCCCAAATTTTTGACATAGGGCCTCAGTTTCGACCTACCCAGTCCTGTTTGTATTGATAGAGACCATTTTCAGCTCACTGCATGCAGTAGCCTACGGTATTTTGTTGTGCTGCTTATGCTAAAGCTAGCACAAGTCACTGGACCCAGCAATAGCCACTACCAAACTTCAATTAAACACACAAACACACAGGAAGCTGCCAAAGTTGTCACTTCCTGTTGCTGCTAACCCTAACCAGAGCCACAAATCAAAGAAATTCAGCTATGATTTCAAGAATTATTCTACAAACACTCGAATTTGCCTCAATAGACTGACGTCATATTAGACTTACTTTGGGTGCATTGTGGAGTGTTTAATTGGAGTTTGGTAGTGGTTACTGTCGGGTCCAGCGCTGGCATGAGCATAAGCAGTCAAAAGGCGAGACGGCAAAACTCCGTACTGTATGCAGTGAGCTGGAAATGGTCTCGATCAATAGGAATAGGGGTAGGTTGAAACTGAGGCCCTATGTCAGAAATCATTCAGAACTTGGACTAGATGAATGTTTCCAGTCTGGAATTCCAATTTGAAAGACCTTATCATTGCACTTTTCCATATCAGAGGTCGAAGACCAGTTACAATGGATTGTAGCATTAGTGCAGGACTGCACTTAAGTTGAGTATTTGATAAGAAACTTAACTCTTGCCAGGCTAGGCTAAACATGCTAATGTGTTATGTTGTGCTGTGACAGGTGTTACCACAATGCCAGAGACCACTACTACCGAAGTGGATACCATTCCAGGTGAGAAAAATGAAAATATGTTTCTTTTCACATCTCTCTAAGAGCTGAACAAAATGTCTCTTAGATAACAAGCCAGAATGCTAAAATATAAACATTCATTACCATAGATTTATCATGAAGTGTGCCTAAGCTGATGATTGCCAGCTCAAGGCAGCCTCTCTCCTCTGATGTGTGTCTGTTATTAAAGCTGATGATATGGCCCTGAGAGGCTCCTGCTGACAGGGTGCAGGAGGTTGTGTGATGCAGGGCTAGCTGATGATTAGCACTGGTGCTCTGTTGCTGCCTTCTCAGCATAATCACTAATCACTGGGCCAACACTGAGACACTATACACACACACACACACACACACACCACAACACTGCACAAAAACAAGGAAGCAAGGAAGCAAAATGCAAATGACCACAGGAAATGAGGTGTGCTTTTGGGTCACATGAGCAGACAGACACTATGCGCTGTCTCCTATAGCAGGTTGATGAGGCAGCTGCCAGCTGAGAGGCTGGGCCCCAGTCTGACCTTGGCTAATGGGCCATAGGCTCAGCCCAGCCCCCTTCACTCTATCAGCTGACTCTGTGGTCTGTCTGCAGTCTGCTGGGGTACCAGCGATGATAATAGATGAGAGCTAAGGTGCAGGTGTGTGTATGAACTGCAGAGATTGTCACTGGGTAAACACTTATCTGTCTGACTTTTCATTTCTAGAGTCTCGAACCATGCATGCTAATCAGTTCTGTTTATTTGTGTGTGTCTGTGTTTGTTTGGGTGTGTGTGTGTGTGTGTGCGCTGTGCGGTGCACTCTCATCTCAGAGGATGTCGTCTCCGTTGGCATTCGACGAGAAAAAAATACTTTCTTTTCATTTCATGTTTCATCAAACGGCCAAGTGAGTCATGTGGCTGCTCATCTTATCCAGGGCTTGTTGGTAGCCTCAGTTAAAGTCTCCAAAGAATGGGAAAAAGTCAAAGCCATTTTAATTGGAATTAGGATGAGTTGACAAAAAAAGTGCTTGGCATCTGAAATGTGGCTCCACATGGGAATTCCATCCTATGTGTTTAATGTGTAAATAGGGTTGTTGTCAGCAGGAGCTATTTAAAATCTTCCCATTATTAAAGGGAATATTGGATCATATAGTCTTTATTTGGAGAGCCGCCTAATTGTATCTCTAAAGGCATCTCATGCTAGAGTTTAAGGCCGTGGCTAACATCCCAAACATCGCGCTCCCTTGTGTCCCTTGGAAGTCTTTCTTTATCCAATTTATGAAACACTAAAGCCTGAGCTCCCACACATTTTCTTGCCTCTACTGAGGCTTCTTCAGCGCGACGTGTGTCCATGGGGGAATGCATTGTTGAAATGGGGCCTCGGCGCTGTTACCATAGCTGTCTTTAAACCTCAAGTCTCTGCTCTCATTAAAATCCTGAGCTCTCTGCGGGTTGCTTTGAATGTTGCTTTCTTAACTGGACAGCATGTCCAGTCCCCATCTTTCTTTTCCCCTGCCCCTCTCTTTGTGCTGTGCCTGTCTTTGTGTCTGTCTGTACTCTCTTTAATACCACAGTTGCGTTCATTAAAAGTGATCATTAACTACAGCCAAGAAATAAGGGCAACAAGAGGTCTATGCTATGGTTCACTCTTATTCTTATGTTAGAGCCATAACTTGTCTCCTGTCTCAGTCACTTTCTAGCTCCTGAGTTGGCTGTTTTATCTCCCCAGCTGTGGGACTCAAAGCTTAAGTACCGCAGTTCTCTGCTGCCCTCTAGTGCTTGTAGCGGATCAGAAGGAGTGTATGGAGCCTCAAAGTGTAGCCTGCAGTCATATTGTGACAGACCCCCAGGTCATTGTTCGGGTAAAGCCAGGAGCTTTGGGGAATTTCTGCTTTTGTAGTAAGGAGGATAATGAAGTGTGATCTCCTGTGCAACTTGAGTCTGACCTTTCTTCAACATATTTGCAGCTTTTCTGTGGTTTGCGTGCGACTTCGGCTGGGCCAATGACCCATCGTTCTGCAGCTGGACATCAGAGGACACGGGCTCTAGGTGGCAGATCCAGTCCAGCGGCACCCCCACCCTCAACACTGGACCCAACATGGACCACACAGGTGAGGACGCTGCAGGGTTCCACTATTTGGGCCATATACAATACATGTGTGATGGCCTGACACAACCAACAATGCAAGTTATTTCCATTTAAGCTCAGATTTTTTTGTCTGTCAGTAATACGAGTTATTCTGTCCAACAGGTGGATCAGGGAATTTTATCTACACCTTAGCAACGGGTCCCCAAGAGACCGAAGTGGCTCGGCTGGTCAGCCCCGTGGTCAGCTCCCCGGACTCGGACCTGTGTGTCTCATTCTGGTACCACATGTACGGGTCGCATATTGGCACACTGCATATCAAACAGCGCAAACAGACAGCTGACGGACCGGCTGACATCCTCCTGTGGACGGTCAGTGGTCACCAAGGCAACCGGTGGCGGGAGGGTCGTGTCCTTGTGCCACGCACCAACAAACCCTATCAGGTAAATCAAAACTGCCCCATTTTTCTGTCAGTGACTTGTTTGGGCATTTACCATTATACCTGTGCTCTTTCTCCTGTGGGATTCAAGAAAAGGTTGACGATAAGTCACTGTGCTCTTTTCAAGGTGGTGATCGAAGGTCTGGTGGACGGAAAGAGCTGGGGGGACATCGCTGTGGATGACATTAAGGTTCTTGATGGACTCAGCATGATGGAGTGTAAAGGTTAGACTTTGAATGCTCATAACCACAATTCCGACATTTATTTCTTTATCCGAGGTATGCTACGCAGGTTTGCCTGCGGCTTGTTGTCTTTGGGCATTGGATGTAATTCGAATTTCTGTTTGAGCAGATCCTGATGTACCCACTGAGCCGATGTTACCAGAGGATCGCCTCAATGAAATCCGTAAGTCATTTCAAATGGATGGTTAATTTTGTGTTATTAGTTTTGGGGAAAAATGCTCTCCTCCTCCTCCTTCATAGTTTGTATCATACTCTACATCTCACACTCCTTATGTCTCTCCCTTTCAGTTGAAGAGATCACTGAATACCCGGACTTTGTGGAGTCCAACCAGATCCCCGGAGCAGGCAACATGCTGAAGACCCTCGACCCCATCCTCATTACTATCATCGCCATGTCCGCCCTGGGGGTCTTCCTGGGTGCCATCTGTGGCGTGGTCTTGTACTGCGCCTGCTCGCACGGAGGCATGTCAGACAGAAACTTATCAGCCCTGGAGAACTATAACTTTGAACTAGTGGACGGGGTCAAGCTAAAGAAGGACAAACTCAACGTACAGAGCTCATACTCAGAGGCGTGAGATGGGACTTGGTGCATTTGTGTGACTTTATCGCGTGCAGAGCTCGCAGAGCATGCACAAGACTGGCTGTAGGCATATCCTCTCGTGTATCTGCGAGACGGCAGGCTAAAAGGACTGCCAACGCCCTCAACTCACCGTATGAGGGGCAGGTTCAGGAACCAGTGGGAGGTTTGGACTGATCCACGCTTTTCTCAGGAGCTGCAGTAAAAAGAACCTACCAGTAGGGGACACTGTGTACAAATAAAATACAGGAAAAAATATGTACAGATGATTCAGATGATATTTTAATTTTCTATTTTGATTTCCATTCATTTTTACAATCGGATGCTGGTGTTGAGACCAATTTATTAATAATGTTTAAAGTATTTATCGTTTTTGGGAAAGATTTTTTTTTTTTTTAATTAGTTCACAAAGGCTGTTGTTTATTTTTTAAGTTTTAAAAATGAAGTATCAAAATCTTAAATGAACCATATCTGGCAAAACTATAGATTTGCCCCATGTTGTGGCATACAGGGTGTGCCCATAACCCATGACCCTGACACATGCAACCTTTCCCCTTGACCTTTGTCACTCTAAAGTGAGGGTCCCATTCATGGCAATGTATGGTTCTGACAGTGCCTTTAGTACATTTTGGTTGGCCTCCTCTGTTTATCTGGGTGTTTTTTAACTGTACATGTTTTAAGTTATGATGACAGGAAACAGGGGCAAATTATCTTATGAATACCTACAAAAGAGGAAAACAATCTATCATAGCGCGTTGTTTTGTTTTTTGTCCTTTTCTGTCCCAAAACCACACACTGTAAATAAGTTTTAATATATTTTATTGCCCTTTTTAAAGAAAGTAAAAAGGAAAAAAGCTGCAGTATCCCTTTTTTCATGGGTTTGTGTGTGTGTAAATACAATCTCCTGACTGTTTTGTGGAAGGTGCAGTGTTATTGTTTTTATTTTCTTAGATTATTTGCTCAGATGAGTAAGATTGGTGTGATGCTGATATTACAGCGATTTTCAATGTGCATTCAAGCCATCTGTCATCGAAACGCCCACTTCACGAAAGCCACCGAGGGACGAATGAGTTAAAAAAGTCCTTTTTTCAAAAAAAAAAAAAAAAGCAAAAACAAACAGCTGACATGATGAACTCTTGGCACTCTTTCTCAACTAGTCTCCCATTTCTCCATCATGTCTTGGTTGTGAGTCCGACTAGTGATGAGAATTTTTCTACTTAGCTTCTAACACACTCATTTCAATAGCGGAGGAGGTGGTAAAATAAATAAAATGTCTGCCAACATACCAAAAAAACACAAAAAAAATCAATCATCATTGCTTTGCTTTAGCCAAGACCTAGAGTAGCTTGTCACCTCCTAACGTCACTGTGGATTGTTCACTGAAGAAGTGCTCTCTGGACAATGCAGCTTGAATGCACTTTGTTGTTGATTCCCTCATGATAGGAGCCTATTAAAAGGGGGGCGAACACACTAACTGAAGAATGGTGCTATCATTACTTTAGCCAGATACATTTATCTCTCGATGAACCCAGTCTGTATTGTTCACATGCTGTATTGTAGCTTAAGGCCCCTCAAGGGGCTGCAAAGAGTTTTACGTGTTTCACGTGTAGCAGCCATAACATTGTGATGTCAGAGCTGATGTCATTAGGACGGGACAATGGTACGGCGAGGGATCGAGTGGCGTCACCTGAATCAGGTCACCTGGCCTCTTCTTCGTGGCTTTACCAAAGGATGGTTTCCCCCTTCTTGTTCTTTGGGGGTTCTCACAAACACACGCAAAACAACAAAAAAAATGCTGTAAAAATGTTCATCACTTACAAAAGAACTGACTTGCTTC
>JAPZDX010000013.1:15974806-15986171 GCA_029783625.1 Naso annulatus | reverse complement strand
AATGAGGAGACAATTCCATCACTAGAGAAATAGTTGGAAACACACACACACACACACACACACACACAAATGTAAATTCGATCATTGTAATAAGGAAATGAGCTCAGCTGCTTTCCTCTGAAGCACCTGACACAAAACCAGTGAGGCATCGCAGACTCGACAATCTGCTGCTGACCTGTGCAACAGCTGCACAGGTCTTGATGAGAACACGTCATCGTGTCATTATGCGGCTCCTTTGATTTCTCAGGCAGCCACTTGAGGTCTGAGGATGAGTCAGGACCGACTGTCACCACAGATGAGTCACAGCTCTGCAGTGGACAGGAAATGTATCATCCTGCAGCCACATTTTACCTCCAACAAAGCCCGTGTCATGAAGCTCATGTTTTCACAGCCACATTGAAATTCCTGCAGACGGACCTGTTAGGTCTTTAGGTTCAAAGCAAAAAGGCGATGACCGACACTTGAGGTGAGATCTGATGATGTCATCTTTCATTCGACACCAACCCGAGCCACAGTGTTGAGAATGAGGTGCGAAACAGAGCGACTCACTCATGCTTTCGGGCTTTCAGATCCGTATTTCTCTCATGATCTGTACTTTTTATAATGTCAAGAAGAGTCTGTAAATGAAGTTAGAGGTGCCTTGGCACTCCACTGCCTTGCAATCTGCCAACCCTACTTTTATATTACCCCTCCCAGCCATCCCTCTCCCTGTCTCGCTCTTTCTGCCTCTATGGGTGGTGAATAAGTTTGAGCCTGAAGCTCCACAGAACCAAACTGTCAATTCCATGCAGTTAGCCAAAAACATCAGACACGGTGCGAATTTAATGCTTTCTCCGTTTGCCTTGACAACACTTTCATCTCCTCAAAAATATTAAATAATTACCTCTTTCACTATAAAATAGAACATTCACACAGGGTCAGCAGCAGACAGATACTGACTCGCTGCCAAAAAATGACTCCCCATCCGCTGCATTTCTTTTTTTTTGTGTGTGTGTGTGTTGCTTTTTTCCATGTCTGCCCGGCAGATGACACAATGATGTGATTGTGGTCAGGGCAGATAACCAAGATCCAGCGATGAGAATTACGCTTTGTGTCGTCTTGCTAAATGGAGAAATAATAACAGTGTTTCAGATGTTAAAAGCGCTGCCAGGTTGTCATTGTGTTTACGAGTGCCAGTAAACAGAGTGTAATCAGGGCCCCCGTAAATCAGCCAAAATGAGATGAACGTCTCGACGAAGAAGTAAATTCATTATCATGGCAGGAGTGAGTCTCGTGTGAGTGGGTGGGTGGGTGTGACTGCCAGGGTGTCGAGCACAAACCAAAAAGATGAACCAAAAAGAAGAGCTCATCATGAGCAGAGATCAGGATTCGAGTTTGGCGAGACAAGAGATGATCAAATGAAAATGATCATCATAAAAAGATTGAAAAGGAGACAGCGATAGCATCAGAGGATCAGAGGGCTTATACTTCAAATATTGACCTTTTGACTGGACGGACACATCGCGGGAGTAAAGACACCCCTGATGATGAACAGATGAGCCTGTTATCACTGCGGGTACGAGAGACAAAACAGGGCCGACTGTCTCCACTGGGCTGCTTCATCACTGCTTTCTTATCAACATCCTCGGGGATGAGCAGCTCTTATTTGCGGTGGACAAAACACACACATTAGAAAAGCGAAAAAAGAAACCACAAGTAAACATTATTCGGATTTTTAAGTGTTTTCATGTGCCCAAAAATATCCTTTCTCGAGGAGCTGGAGGCCAAATGATATGCTTGAGCTGCACTAAGTGCATCATTATGTTGCAATTCTTCGCAGTGGTAGGCTGAAGTGCCCTCTCTCACTCTTGGGGATTTCTGTGTGTGTGTGTTCTCGCTGGGTCACACCTCTGCTCTCTCATTAAACCTCTCTCTGCTCTCCTCCATCCCGTGGGAACACACAATGGTAGCCTATTGTTCTAGACAAGGCTCAATTTTTAAAATGGAAACAATTTGTGTTTTATACAGACGAAGGCAGTGCGGCTCGGTTCCTCTAGCTAGGCAGGCAGCTGTGTTTTCTGAATCTAACGTGTGTGTGTGTCTGTGTGTGTGAGTCACAAAGAGCCCTGGCATGCTGATGATTTAAAAGCGATCAGGTTGAGAGGGCTCATTATTCCGCAGTCTTCCAGTTCTATGTTAGGCAGCTGCGTACAAACAGTCTCTGGCTGATGTTTGTCTGTTAACACTTCTCCGCAGGATGACGGCTCGAATGAACACTCTCTCAGTCTGCTGCTGTCTTCTCTGTTTGCCTCGCACCCAGCCTCTGTTTAGTGGTCGGAAGCCAGTATACCAGCCTCTCAATGACAGAGGTTCACCATCAGGGCTTTTTTTTTCCTCCCTCTCTCACTCTCTCTCTGTCTTTTATCCATCTTTCAGCTCACATGAAGCTGCACCACAGCTAAGTGCCAGGATTATACCTCGGCTCTGCCAGCTTCCAGTTGTTCCCACCGTCGAACAAGCCACACCCTGAGGGACACTTCACAGCCTTTCATATAAATCAGTGCAGACACCGTCACCGTCGTGCAAAAATTATTTGGGGGTATTTTACATGATGTTAGTCCTTTAACTTAACACACAAGAGTCATTAACCTGGATCGTCTGCACACACACATGTGGGTCTGTGTTTTGTGGTGCAGATAATTTTTTTAACACAATATATTTTACAGTCACATTTGCACACACACACACGCACCAACGCACATGCATACTTACTGCACATATTTTGCTGTCACACTTGTTAAAGCGGTCACCAAGTAACTATGAATGATTATTTGCAATAAACAGCAAGTCCTTTGTCCCAAGATGACTTTAAATGACTTTAAAGGGTCAATACACCAAGATAACGCAACATTTCAACAGTGACATCTAGTCATTCAGTTTATCTGCCTCTGATATATTTCTGCCTTTAACCTGATAAAATTGGGTTGAATGGAATTTTATCTGCTGTTTTCACAGCATTGAAAAGTGACCGAAATCACAGCAACTTGTCAGCAGGGTTGCACAGGTATGCACAGTTTATCCGCAGTCAGTTTAGTTCCTTTAATGGATGGTGGCCTAGTTTGGAAAAGCCAATCCATCTATGCTTTCTTCAAAGCCACCAGACTCCTTTAACAAAAACAGTAATTTTCCCTTGCAGAACATGAGAGCTGCTGGTCTACAGTTGCCTGGATCTGTTTGTTTACTTGTGTTGTGTTTGCCGGAGTCACACCAAAACACAAACAAACAAACCAATCGCGGCTGTGGTACAGAGACTCCAGTGCTCTGTGACCCACATCACATCATGTTACGCTCATATCTTGGACAAAACTCCTAACTCTCATGATGCTAAGCTAACCAGGGTCTCATATAAACCCAAACTTTGCTTTGTCAGCTTTCCTTGGAAGCCGTCCAGTTGGCCAGCACATGGTTCATTTTTGTTACTAAGGGTAAAGGATGAATATTTGCAGTTTCTGGTGGTGGGTGAAACAAAACTCCACTTATCAGTCCCTTTTTTTGCAGCTTAAATGGCTTAAAGCCACAACACGACAACATTAAGAGGATCCTGCAGCTCTCAGCCTGACAATCACACCTATCATACATATTGACCACAACAGTGGTTCTGACATGGAGGGGGGATGGCGAGACGCCTTCCAAGAAACAAAAACATTTTTAAAAATAAATTAATATTGCATATTCAACCTATTATTTGTATAAATTCTGGTTATATTCTTTCCTAAAATACCATAAAATAATATTACGCTTGTGTTGTATTAATGCCCGTGTTTGCACAGGCCTGATATAGTGCATGTACGTGGCTGTGCACAACGTTATGCCACCTTCAAGTCGATGGGGGTCGCTAGTCTCTGGACTGTTATTTTGGGGGTCGTGGGCTGCAAAGTTTGGGAACCCCTGGTCTACGATACATTATTGTAACATTAAATTTAGAATCTCAAAAAGAGGCGTTATTCTAAAAATGATGTCTTTTTGTCTAAATAATGACAAATGTTCTCAAAATTTGCCTCTAAGCGTTGTTTCCTGATATGAACCGAAGAAAGTGAGGGAAAGAAACATTAGCAGACACAAATGGATACTAACAGTGCAGACTACTTTAAACACGGCTTCACAAATTTACACAAAAAGAAGAAGAAAAGCACAATAATAAATTAATAAAAATACGAGCTTTCATACTTTTCCTGATAGCAAGTTTATGTGATATTAAATAATTATTTTTGAGATGGTTTAATAAAACTTTTAATATTTTTTCATGGTACCAAATCATTATGATGAGAAACTAGATCCTCGTTCCAAGAAAGCTTCTTGTTATAATGACTCACTGGTTCTTTTTCAGCACATTGAGGGAAATGGACTTCAACAGAACAGCTGGCAGTGAGGTCTTGAGATTATCAAACATTACATGAACACTGTTTTTTAAAAGACACCCTGCTGATCATTTTTATGAAATGAAAATTTTGGATCCTCTGAAGGGGGACAAATAAAATTCTAATCATTTTCATAGCACTGGAAGAAGTTTTGGAGGCAAATATTCGTAGGAAAACTGCATGGCCAGATACCACAAGGGGAAAATGAAATAATATGAAAATGAATATGAACAGTTAATTGTAATGGACCCAATCCCTAGATCCAAGTCGTATTTTTAAAACCGTTTTTTAAACTGTCCTCACTCTGACAAATTATAATCCACGCTCGAACTTTGTAAAAGGAAAAACAAGAACACACACGTCCCAGTTCTTGCAAGTACACTCTCTGTGTCTCACTGCCACCATGCAGTCTTTCTTCTCCCAACAGGCCACTGCTGGAGAAACGCAACTCTAGATCTGGATGGAACAAGTGCCTTTCTCTCCTCCTCCCATCCCTTCCACACTGTTTCCTAAAGCCCAACCTGAACCCAGTAAGTGTTGGCGAAAGCAGCTGCCTTGGAACAACATCATCAACCCCCTCCTCCCTCTGTCTTCCCTTTCTCTTTTCCTATGAAACTGTGGAAAGAGCAGATCGTAGCCAGTCTATCCACATCTCTGGATTCCTGAGATGAGGAGTCCATCCATCATTGTCGGGGAGTGGCTCATTGTCACCAAGCAGCCCTGCGTTGAGCGTTGTCTTTCCTGTTCCTGTCTGTGGCCAACAGTAAATTACACCGCCACTCATGAGTCAGCGATGCAACAACAGTCCTAAATCAGACACAAACACCACCACCTCTCAACAACACTGCTGTGTAAATCACCACAGTTGGCTTTTCTCTGTGGGGAAGAAACAAGTGAGACACTAATGGCGAAGGAGGTCCAGTTAAGTTTATCTTGTTTAACAAAAAAACAAAAAACACAAAACCAGCCATTCTTGAAATCTTTTTCATCAGGATCAATCATCATCAGATCCTTCTACTGTTAGCCCTCAGGACAAGAAATCATAACATTCTGTAATTTCCACATTACGATAACTTATCCTCCGTTAACCTGGACAACTCCACAGCTCATTAAGAGCCACTTAACTCTCCAGGATTCAATAACTGTCTGGCACTCACTGTGACCTCATTTGAAAGACACTTACAGCAGGGCCGCTGTCAAACGCTGCAGTTTTCATTACACTACCTGACTTAGAAATAAGTCATTTTATATTACTGGCTGATGTAAAATGCAATAAAGAATTTTAACAGACAAAATGAATAACTAGGCCACTTTTTAACAAGTGCCATCATCAGGTCACATACTTTTGTTTATGACGAAGTAACTGAAAGGAAAATTATATTTCCACGTTTTAGTCTTTAGCTCAGAAGTTTTGTTTTGCTGCGAATTAGCAAACACTAAAATGCTAACATGCTATATTTTTAGGTATACAAAAATAAACCTGCTAAACCTCATCATTTTGGCATTGACTTTGAAGCACATTAGCATGCATTAGCATTCAGCCAGTGCTGCAGTAGCAACACAAAGCTGCCGGCATGCATGCTAACAGTTGAGAGTAAACAGATAAAAACATAAAAACACTTTCTTAAATTGGCTAATATAATATCCTAACAGCTGTTGACTCCTTTATTTTGTGTGAAAATTCATGGAGCCCACAGGATGAATCATGGTGACTTTGTTGGTCAGTGACTTTTTTCTCATGGTGGCCCATGAGGTAGTTTGTGGTTTTTATACGGCAACAGCACAGGATCAGAACTTAACCAATATGTCTGCCTCATCTGTGCTTTGTGTTTTGTGCTAATTAGCAAATATTAGCGTGCCAACAACCAAAACTAAGAGGGTAAATATTGTTTGAAAAGCATGTTTACATTTTCATTCTGAGCATATTAGCATGCCAAGGGTAGAAGTTAGCCCGCAGACATGCTAGCATGGTCGTAGAATGTATGTTCATCATTTTTAATTTAATAGATGCACTTTCGAAAGGAGCACATAAATTCTGATTATTGGAAACTTGCTGGCGGGCACTGACTTGGTTACAGCTATCGGTACTTTTCCACATCAGTAGACGCGTTGGCAAGCATTCGACATTAACCATCAGGCTACTGCACTCAGCTGTAACCAAAGTCCATAAAGGGGGAGAACTCGAGAAAATGTACCACTGTCAAGCTCGGCTAAATGTCTGACCGAGATCTCTGAGTCTCCGTCCGCAGAAACGTTGGGAGTTATTTGGCGAATAATGATCTATATGGTATCAGACGGGGCGAAATCTGGTACGAAGCAAGAAGGAAAACATCGAGCCAGATTCCTGCCATTTAATATCCCATTAAAGTGTAATTTGGCATGAAACCCCTGGCATGTGCGATGGAATTCTACTGCTCCTTGTGTTCAATGAAATTCCCCACAGGCTTTGTACTTAGGTGTGTGTGCATATGGGTGTTTGTACTGGATGTGTGTGTGTGCATGTGCTTGTAGGCCTGTGAATGGTACATGCGAGTGTGTGCAAGTGTGTGAGTCTTTTTCAAGCCAGCAGAAGTGTAGTTTTCCACTGGGGTAAATCTACACTCTCCATCTCCTGCCACGTCTGACTGCCCTCTGTAGTCACAGATAACACTGGGAGCTCAACGACGGCCAACAGGCCCATTAAGAGACTCTCAGCCAATGGGATGATGGTTGCCAGGCACGCCACTTTTGCTTTGACCAATCAAAATTGTTTCACAGGCAGGAATTTGACAAAAGAATGTGCCAAAAGACACCATTTATGCTCTTTCTTTCAAGTTCAAATTCTTTTCCTCTCTTACAGACAATGTAAGACACTTTGACCATAAGGGGAACATTCACAGGAGTTAAACCCCATTCCCCTGCTTGTCTCTGCTACTCAGGAAAATGTTTTTGTCTTATAAAAACACAATAAAACTATTTGTAAAAGAGGAATGTGTTCACTACAAAAATATCTGGAATGGGCAGCCACAGGAGAAAAAAAAACTACAGAGGAAATGATGCAAACCCGAGCTTAAAATGATTTCTCTCTGCCTCCCTTTTTCATTTGCAGTCTGCGTCGGCGAGATCAGATGTGGAATTAAAATTTCATTTTCTCAACTTTTCTTTGTTTCATTTGTTCAACCGGGGGATCGGATCGAAGGGCCCCAGCAGGTGTTCGATCCCATGAGTCAACACTGCCTCGGAGAACTTTCCATGTGTGGATTCAAAAGCTTCTCTTGCATGTAACAGAGTAACACTTCTGTAAAAGTGCCAGAGCCCCAGAAATCCAAGAGGGAGACGTCAGCGCCAAGAAATTATATTAACCATAGAGATAAAATAGTTACTCTCTATTAAAAACAGCAGGCCAGCCAGGTGAATTAATCCTTTTTTGTGGATTTCTCTTATTAAAGTCTGGTAGAGGGGGAGTTATAAGTCTCACTTGGTCTATCCATCTCTTTCATGCTTTCTCCATCTGTGAGTCCCAGCAGGTGCTTCGATGTGAAAAAGCCCGATGTTCGTTCAGGTCACAGAGTTTCAAGTTTTTCGATCAGGAGGATTGTAGCCGTCGCGGCCGTTGATGCATTTCATACAAACCCCACACATCCCCCGTCCTCCTTCACGCTCGGATAATATGAAACACATTTGTCCAGAAGAGGAGCTTTGAATGAAATACAATAAAATCTGCTCTTCCCTGCACAAAGCGTCCATCACTCCTGCACCTACACCTTCAAATCCAACCCCTCCGGGTCCTGGCTGTGCCCAACAGAAAGTGAAAACATTACTGTTCTGAACAAAGGCCCAGTGTTCTCAGCTGAAGAAGAACTTG
The DNA here is from genome assembly GCA_029783625.1 of Naso annulatus. Classification (NCBI taxonomy): domain Eukaryota; kingdom Metazoa; phylum Chordata; class Actinopteri; order Acanthuriformes; family Acanthuridae; genus Naso; species Naso annulatus. The sequence continues at coordinate 15,977,930 of JAPZDX010000013.1, read as the reverse complement.
GACAGATCTGACCTTGATTGTTCACAGCTCAGGCGAGGGGCAGGCGAAGGCACTGCGAAAGTCTTTTTAGCATGCAGAGTTTTGTGATTTGTGAGGAGCTGACACTAAATTCACACTTAGGAGAACACCAGCGTCAATTACATCACTGTAAAACATTTGGAGCCTGGTTCAACTTAAAAACAGAAGGTTCCCTGCTGCCTTGAAAAATGCGAATCGACTTAAAGAATTTGGCTCACCGTCAACTCGTGAGTGTAAAACAAAGACATCATCGCATGAAGCTGCCCAGTAATTTGTTAACATACAGGACACATCTCAAGTTTCTGTCATTTTATTAGCAGAGGAGTGCAGTATTTTTTCTTCATATTACAAATTTCATTTCTCAGACAATGCATGATGGGAAGCCTTCTAATGTACTAATGATTCCTCTCTTGAAACAGTTTAATGATTAAACAGCAGTATTTTAATTTTACTTATCACTTTAAGTCATAAGACATGAACTTTTTAGTGGTATTTAATTCTAAAAATGTGTAAAAATAAAACATAACTGTGAATTAAAAAACATTTACATTATTGATGAACAATTAGTCGATTCCACTACATTCTAAACTGTTTTACAGTGATTACACCTCATTTCTTTTATTTTTTATGGCTTCAGCTGCTCCTCATCATTTAGCAATTTTCCTTTTCTTTCACTTTAGTTGGTTTTGAAAAGTTTTCAATGTTGAATCTAGCTCGAAATTAACTGCCGTTCAACAAAGATGCCCTTAATAAAAACATGTGCTAGTAATTAAGTCGGTAAAGCCACATTTTTTAAAGGATTATTTCCTTCCAGTAGTTGTCGAAGCCCCGTAACAGAACTTACTGTGCAAAAACACTTACTTACTGGGCAAAAGAGACACAGTGGCTTTATCTTACTTTGTCTCACTCTGGAATGTGTTTTTGATTCGGTTGAGAAATTTAATGACAGAAAATGACTTTCTGTTAAGAGAGCAAATAAATGAAAAACTGTACGAGCCATAAGAAACATCAGCAGCGAAAGTTAAGTGAGCTATATCAAGAGATTCAGCTCTGTTTTGCATGGCGCCTGCCGCTGTTGCTTCTCTGTAAAGGTGATACTCTCATCGTCCAAAAAAAGAAATGCTTTTACGTCTCACACACACGGTCTGCCGGCACACAAAAACAGAGCCTGTTTGCCTTGCTCCTGCTCTCCCAGCAGGACCTCATGGCAGGATCAAAGGCATGCCAAACAGTAGTCTGAAAGTGAGCATGTTCCACATGGCCTTGTTGTGTCTGGCCTGCTAAAGCCTGGTCAGAGGAGCTGGCTGGGAGGAATTCCTCCTCTGCTCTGGCTGCAGTGGTGTGAGAGACGGACAGTGTTCTTGTGGGAGTGTGTGAAGTGACAGTACACGGGCTCCTCTGCTGTGGATGTGTCAGTGTGTGTTAGTGTCTTTTGGACACCGTGGGCTTTGCTTAAATCTAACAGAAAGCCTCTGGGCCCTCTTTCCTGTATCTCCACTTTAGTACTCACAAGAACTACAAATTGAAAGAACGAAGATGGAAGAAAACAGTGCGAGATGACAGCAGCAGTGTAATATATAGAGAGGCAGAAGGACGGACAGACAGTTGGAAATAATGGACCAGCTGCAGGAATTAAAACAAAATGTGCAGATGGAGGGGACAAAAAAAAAAGAACAAAAGTGAAGGATGTCGTGTGTGTGTGAGAGAGACTCTTGAAGGGAAAGAATTCAAGAAATGTGGCTCCTTACCAGCCCGATAAACAAAGTTCGCCTCAGCCTCAGAGGAGGACGGCGAGAGCAGCTCGTCGTCGTACTCGTTGGAGCTGAACGAGCCCGAGTGGTTCCTCTTGCGAGCGTCCATGACGGCGTTGGCCACCATGACGTGGCGCAGCGAGTCATTCAGGTAGCGGTGCAGCAGGCTGCTCTTGTACTTGGGAGGAGACACGTAGTCCTCGGCCAGAGAGGCGGCCTCGGCTGCCGAGCGCAGCCCTGCGCCCATACCCATACCCATGGCCATGCCCACCATGGAGGAGCCCTCCTTCTTGATCACGCTCTGGTACATGGGCTTGGTGAGCTCCTCTGGGTTGCTCTGTGTCCTCTGAGGGTTGTCTCCATCTACAACAACAGGCAGAAGCATAATAAAATCAATATGAACTTCAAAAACAAAGGGTGCATCTTCTAGACACTTCTTCCTGTTTGGTTCTTTTGTGTCTTTTTTTTTTTTTAAACACCTGTAACTCAAAAACTGTGCCTAATCGGATGTAGTTCCCTGTGTGCACATTAGATTTGCATTTGCAGTGAGTGATTCCTGAAATATATTTTTTAAAACATATTTGATCTGTATCCATATGCAGGGTTGGGAAGGTTACTTTGGAAATGTAACAGGTCACAAATTACTTGTTACCCCATTTAAAATGTAAGAAGAAATCATCAAAGTAATGTAAATCATTACATTTGATTACTTTTTGTTTCCTTTTCTACATTTCTAATGTAAGTTTTCAACTGTTAACTGGTTTTAAATGTTTAAACCAGGCAGCATTAACCTTAAAGTAAGTACTCGACACTGATTAGGCGACATACCTGAAGATGTTTCCTTATATTTGACATGGAAAGCTTCAACATCAAAGGCATTTAAACAGCTGGTAAACATATTTTGCATTGCATTTTTATGTATCAGCCTTTTTTGGATTTCTGATTTTTTTTTTTTTCAGCACATTTTAATCGCAGACATGATGTCAACTCTCAGATGCTTTGTTTTGAGCGTTGATGTGGACTGATTTAAATGGCAGACGTGGAGCGCTGCAGATCAAACAAGAGCACCAATCAAAAGCATCAGAATAACATCAAACTTTCCAAAACGGCCTTGACTGGAAATGACAAAAGAAGGCATCGTGCACATCAGAAACAAGCAAAGCAACAAAAAGAATTCTATTCAACATACAGCCAAAGATTTTTACAGAAAATAATCAGATGTAACCACCTGTGTAATCATTGACATTTTCTTAAGTTATTGTACTTTAATTACACTTTTTTCAGTAACTATAACTGACTATGGTTAAATTTATTTTGTAGATAAATTACATGACTCTGTGAAAAGTATCTAGTTA
>JAPZDX010000013.1:15849004-15859937 GCA_029783625.1 Naso annulatus | reverse complement strand
AGACAATTATCACCTGTTGAACAAAGAGCAGGGACAAAAAACAAGAAACAGAATACAAAACAGAATCAAAACAAAAAAACTAAAAAAAAAACCCCAAAAGACAAAAAAACACCATCAGGTCTAAACACATTTTGTGCCTGCCTGTTGGTCAACAGGTGATAATGATTGACTGCCGCCCACACTTGAAAAATGTTTGCTTACTACCAAGTTTTGCCTGAGGAAGATCTTAATGATTGAAACGTTGTCTTTGTAAAATAAAACACTGGGAGCTTAACAATGTGCAGACCTTTTCTATTTTGATGCAGTTAAGTCACTTTTTTTTGTCCTGCACCTGTGCATTCATTTTTTCTGGATGTGCGCACGCTATCTTTTCTCTTTTTCACATCAAGCAGGCCGGCACCAGATGACCTGAGAGGTTGGGTTGGAACATATTCATACAAACAGTCAGATAGGTAAGAGTGTTGTACACCATGTAGTGCTTTAAAAACAAGTACAAGAGTTCTAAAATCAACCTTTAGTGCTATTGTATATCTTGATTGAAACTATATTGATATTCTTTAAAAGAATAAAAAGCCCTTCTCTAATATTCCATAACTTTGACCCAACCAAATTGAAGTGACATCCCTAAAAGACCCCAAACAAAATTCTCTGACTCCTCAAATTTTCATTGAATATTTCTAGTTAAGTACACAAAACACCTTATGAACATAACTTGTTACTGAGAACATGCAGAATGTAGATCCTTAGTTTTGAGCAAACATGTAGACAGTATCTGTAGATGAAGACATAAAAATGTTTTTTATGCAAGAATCTTGTTGAAACAGATTTTATTTCGGTAAAAATCACTGAATTAATATCCAAATGTTCTCTCTTCTTTTATAGTTTTTCCTAAATCTCTAATGCTTTTCTCTGAAAACCTCTTCTCCAGTATTTTGGTGCTTGTTACCAGGGTGCTACATCAACCTAATGTGAAGCGACTGGCGTCATGTGTTCGACGAACTGGACAAGAAATCAGCTTGGGAGTTACAAGTGCATGGCTCGCATGCGTCTCAGTGTTTTACCACAGCCCTGCAGTGTGTGGACAGTTAGAGACGGCGCTTGATCTGGGCTCGAGATTCCTCGCATGCCTGACGTTCTGGGCAGGCACTACAATCGCATCAAACCCGATTGGAAATTCATTTCTCCAGGCAAATGTGTTTAGCAGGCTGCTCCTCTAAAACAAACGGACAATGAGTTCACTCAGCGAGGCGGATTAGGTGGAAAGCGAGGGAGAGAGTGAAGGAGAGAGTGAAAAAAATGTTGAAAAACACGAGCTCTGTGTTTCTATGAGGAAGACTGCTCCTGTTTCCTCATGTGCTATCTGTGCTGCTCCTCTACATTTCATCAGGTAGAAGCAGGAATGTTTTAGAGTTTTCCACAACCTGATAAATAGGTGTGGACAACAAGGCTCCTTTAAGCTTAATCTCTGAACCCTGGCAGCCTTCAACACAGACAAATTCACACCCTGCTTTCCTTTTACTTCTGCACCCTGCAACACATGGTTTGGGTCCTATTGTGCGACTGCTGCTGTAAGTGATAAAAGCTGTTTCCTCAGCACACTCACCCACTCTACTGTGAATTCAAAAAGAGAAAAGTAAAAGAATATAGAGAAAAAATACCCCAACCCTCCTTGGACTGACGGCACGAGGCATTTTGTGGTTACTGTCTCTCATAAACAAGCACATGGCCGACCGAAGACAGCAATCAATCTTAGCTGGGGAGAGTTTTTCAGTGAGGAAAAAAAGAAAAGCAGAGACCCTGGGGGTTGGGTGCATGGGTGATTTATTAGGACGAGGAAATGGTGTTCATTTTTACTTTGTTTCAGGAGGGCGCGAGGAATGCAGCGGTGCTGTTTGAACAAGACTGTCGACCGATGTTGTTGTAGGTGCTGAAGGTGGCAGAGCGTGGTAATCGAGGCTCTTTTATGAGCCCTATCACAGCGGCGCAGACAGTCCTCCCAGCAGGCCACAAAACTCCACACGAGCTTGTTTGCTTGAGTCTGGATGTGGATATCAGCGCCTGGCCACTGGGGACCAACTGAGCGATTTGTGCTACCCTTGGTATGACTAACGGCCCCACTTCTGCACGCTCGTAAAACCATTTTCACCTTGTACATCGCTCCCCTGCTTGCCACTTGTGATATCAATGATGCATGGCAGCAGGCCTTCATCAGAATACCTCAGGTGGCGATTAAAGCTTATTTCAGCTGTAACACCGCCTGCCAAGGGCCCACCACCAGGTCTTTTACAAGCAGAGGCAGTGCTCTAGGGTCCTGTTCCATCGTCTGACCTTAAACACGCAACCTCTTTGTGCATTGTTTGTTTCAAACAATGCTCCAATACAACAGCAACATTATAAATTTGAATGCAACAATAAAACCAGCACAGCTCTTCCAAATATTCTGGACTGAGCTGAAGTATTTACGTTGTGTTTACGTGATTTTCTCCCCCTCCATTTGTCTCTATCGCTGGCCCTCATGTGGCACTTACGGCCTTGCAGATTGCTGTGCCAGTAAAAGTGTCAGACTTCGTTACTGCACTCATTAGAGAAGTTGCCTTTAATATCACGAGCTTAATAACTTCCAGGCCAAGCGCGGAGCACATTGCATGCAGTTTGTGCCGAGAGGCCGAGGCCAGGCCCGGCGAGGACGGGCCCCAGAGCCTCGACCCAGCCTCAGACTTCCAGTCTGCCTCACATTCAGGGCAGGGTCTATTACAGCACTGCACACAGAGCAGGCTTTGCTGCCTGCTACCACATTTAAAGGGTGACAGTGGTGCAATGTGGTAACCATAGATCATTTACAATGCACCACGACTACATTTTCAACAAAAAGGAAGTCTTTAGATAGAGATCCAACGTTATATATTTTGATACCACAAAAACATTCAGTGAGACATCAGTGTATTTGAAATATGTGAGGGCTAAACCCCAAAAATAAAAACTCTTAATTCATCAAGATCTTACAGTAAGGTCAGCGTGTCGAGTTGCAAGGAAATGTGAAAATCAGCACACCATTCTGTCAGGTTAAATAATCAGATTTCTTTCATAACCACTGGTGGTTTAGTCAAACTATGCATGCAGTATGCAAATATATATTTTTACTGGCTGTCTGATTTAAATGTAAGATATAAAAAAACAGATAAGCATCTTGATTTGCCTTTGAAAAAGATTTCAGACACTGTGCTCCATTCAAGTGTCAGAGGTGGGCAGCAGGTCATTCACTGAGAAACACCTTTAGGCAATCCTGGCGAGATTTCTCCATGTGTTAAAGGTTGTAAACAGGCTGCAGTAAAACCTATACTCTTTCTTTTATTAACCCTTTAAATGCATAAAAGCAGACATGTCAGGCAGGGATTAAATTGTGCCTTTAATTCTTGGGTAGGACAGCTGAAGGGTAGACAGGAAACAGAGGAGAGAGAGGGGGAATGACATGCAGCAAACGGCCACAAGTGGAATCGAACCCACGGCAGCTGCGGTGAGGACACAGCCTCTGTATATGGGGGGCCCGCTCTACCACCTGAGCCACCGGACGCCCCAAAGGTGTGTTAATCTGCTCTATTATTAACTGCAGTTGTTAGCAGCGTGTCCGACTAACTAGCGTTCTACCTACGGTGGTAAACAAGCTTCTTTTAATGCAAAGCAGCATATCAACAGCTAACTATGTTATCATGTGGAAATACAGATTATGTTAGGGAAAAAAATCTTTTCACCAATACCACATTCCCTGTGTAGTATCTCCAAATGTGGAGCAGAATCAGTAGCATCTTGGCTGCTGCCAGAGTTTAGCATAAAGCTAGCAGCTCTTTAGTCTAAAGAAAATATGACCAGATGTAACTTTCTGGTGGAATATGTAAACAGTTTTGACAATTTTTCCCGACGTCTTCTTTTTAGAATGTTGATTTTTGCAGCTTCAGTCTCAGTCATTTAGCATATGTCACACCAGAGCTGTTCTGATATTGATACCAGTAACAAAAAATGTCTCCAATATTGCCGAAAATGCTGGCATCAATATCCTTAAGCACGACAGTCTGTGCAGTCTGTCAGCTTAGTCAGCACTAACTTACGTTACAAACCTGAAATAAATTCTTCTTTGCTGCTTTGAAACAGTACATAGCAAGCTGCGCTGTGTTGCCACTGTCAACTACTATTTTTAAGACTGGCAAAGAAGAATAGAGACAGTCGACGGAATTAGCCAAACTTTACATTTGGCAATACTTTCCAGCAGAGTCCCACCAGTAAAAAGACAAAGTGAATCAGATTTTCCTAGATTTTAATTTTTAGGTTGCTGTTGCACTACTGTTTTTTACTGTTCTATTTAAATCCTTTTATTTTACTAAATTCTGATTACAACTAAAGTTTCACATTAATTGTTATTTTTTATGTCCTGGTAACGGATCAGTACTTGATATCGGTCGCTGTGCAAGTTTGGGTATTGGAATAGAAATAAAAAAGAGAAATTTTTTTTCCGGAAAATCTCTGGTCACGGCGTCCGCTGTTTTTGATAAACTCGCGGATCCAGTGTCAGCTTCAACATCTACTGTTCATGAAATCTGCTGGGGACAGTTGTTGTCAATTCAGCCAACAAAACGGATTATCGACAGCTTGTTCTGCTTTTTCTCTTCCTCTGCTTGAAACCAACTGTTTCCGACACAGTTTCAAAATCTACCATAAACTTTTGAGTGTATTATCTGCAACCATTGCACACTGGACACATGCTGTAAAAGGTGAGTTCCTTGGATTAAAACAGGGCAGGTCTGAAGCTGAGGAAGTGGTTTGAAAAGGTTGGAGCTACGACTAACTTAGTTTGAAATCCACGAACCAATAAAATTAGAGCGGTACTATAAGCAAATAGGGGTTTTCTCAAGTGATGAAAGCACATGTCTATATGCTGAGGAACAAAGTGTGCACTCCTGCAGTAAGAGACTTATAATATATATAAATATAAAAATCAAGACTCCGGGGAGAGGAAGGAGGAGAGAGGGGGGCAGAGAAACATAAAGCAGATCTTCCCTTGGCCCTTCGCTTCGTTACGTGTGAAATTGTCCATGGGTTGTCCTGCAAATTACGGAAGTTAATTGAAAATATTTACATTAGCATGACAGGTGGGAGAGGTTCAGCATCCTCTCTGTGAGGCTGTGACATGCTGGCAGGAAAATGGGCTTGCTAATTAGCTGCACGTATGATGAAGTCCATGCTCTGTGTGGTGTAGTTAAGTGAACCAAGGCCTGGTCAACCAGGGACCTCTGCAGAGAGCATGCGTGAGAAAAAGAAAAGGCCTTGAGACCTTGTTGCCAATGCTGTTCATTGCTACATTAAGCTAAGAAATGTTTCAAACCTGCTGTTGGAAAAACTGAAATGAACAGATGAAGACTGGAACAGACTTGGGAGCACTCATTCCTTTTGTGCATCTCTTCCCTTGATGAATGGAAATATATTGGAAGGAATCACACTGAAAATTTAGAGAATGTTTTGTTCCATTTGTGTCTGGGACATTCTTGTCATTTTTTGTTACAAGTAAAAAACCTAAAAAGGAAATTTTGGAAAAACCTGGAACACACTGATGGCAGCGTCGCTCTTTACTGTTGCACCTGGCGTAGCATATTGTTCCACCATTCGCTGGCAGCTCTTGTCTTCCAACCACAAACACAGATTGAGAACCCACTAAATTCAATTCAAGACCTTGGCACATTATAAAACTCTTTGGAGGGCTTTGTAACACCCGCTCCTTGAGGCGAGTGTTAACAATTTCATCGGCTCGAGAAATTGAAAGACATTGAGAGTGAGGTGTCGTAAATGAAAGCACTAAATGTGACTGATTAATATGAGGTCTGCTGTCGGTTCCACTGTGTGCTAAAAGTCTAAATTAAGGAGGCCCAGGTCGACTGCGGGCAAGTCACTGAATTGAGAAGCACATTTCTGGGTTGGGGGCTGTGGGAGAGCAAGGCCAGGCCACCTGGGGCTTCTCGAGCTGCCGAGCTCTGAGTCACAGAGTCGTTTCTGTGATTTGTACGTGTCACCATACGGGGAGGTGAGGATTTTTATTAAAATCTATGCTGCCAAGTTTAACAGCCCCAATTCAAAATAAAAGTTTGAGGCGAGCGATGACATCAGAGCTTGATAACAGCGGCGTTCTCCGATAAAGTTGTTAGAGTCCGACTCTCTCTACTTACCTACTAAGACCACCAGCCTGTGTTTCGCTCCACTCTGCCTGCAGTACGGCGTGACCTCCTCGTACGTCGGCACGTCGGCCATGTCGTACAGTTCACTCTTATTACACTCGTACATGGACTTGTTGGTCTTCTTGTACCTCCTGCTGAGACGAAAGCTTCTCCTGAAGCTAGCTGTAGGTCAGGGAAGGACAGAGAACGGGAAAGATGCAGAAAAAAAATCAGTTATCTATAGTATAAACAAAATGTTTTTTGTGTGCATTTCTATTAGGGTGTCTACATTTCTGACACATCTGTAAGCACACATAAACTTGCAGCTGTGCAGTTCGATTTATGGTTATTTCAGTGTCTTGGCAAACACCTCCACAGCTCAATGTCCAATACCTCATATTGCATTGTGCAGCTCAGCTTTATGACAGCTATCTTTGTTGAAGGTGAACAGCGTAACACTAAGCCAAACTGTTTTCCTGGATATCACACGATTCACATTTTCCCCTGTGACATGTAGTGGATTTTAATTTTCTTCTTTTGTGCCAACATATATCACCTGGAGATTGTGATACGTTTTTTAGGCTCTTACGACTGAGAAAAGTCTAAAAAACATCACTGGAGGTTTTTCTCATTAACTGTACTTCCCTTTGAATCAAGAGTTATGAGTAACTCATCCTCAGTTTTTATTACACAAAGAGATCAAAAACAAAAGACTGCTCCTAATGTGCACATTAGCAAGAAACATAAATGAGTCAGCATTCCAAGTTTCATTGTCTGACTGTAATAGCACCTGAGGTTCACACAGTTTTGTACTTGGGCTTTTGTGATTTCACCACTGACCTGAAATTTGGGGCTACATATAAGAAACTAAGACCAAGCTTCATTTTGGTAACAGGAAGAAGCTGGAGGGAGCCTCTGACAGGGATCCTCGCAGACTCTGAGGGTGCTTCACTCAAAAGTTGGGAAATTGGAAAAGCCGACATACTAATGTTACAAGCATACACTGATCGAGAAAAGTCCTGGAAATAGTTGATTCGACCTCATATTCGTCGTCACAAATTAGGTCCAGAGCGATATATCGATTGGCCGATATCGGTCGATATCGGGCCATTGCAGACCTATAGGTATCAGCATATGGTTCAAATGGTGAAAATATGCAGTTTACGCATCTTTGTTTCATAATTAAAAAGTGAACTGTTCACTCTCCAGCGCGCTGAAATTTGGAATAAGGTTGTTAAGATGTACGATATCCTACCTCCATTACACGTCTGTCAGAAGTACTTGATATCCAAATTCAGCAGATATTATATATGTACAATATTAGCTGATATATATCAGATACCGGAATTTTCTTACTCCCAATTATTGGTACCGCATCGGCCCCAAAAATCCCATATCGGTTGGTCCCTATCGCAAATACTTCTTTTACCAATCCAAGAGGGCACACGCCTTGATCTGATAATCTACAACAATATAAAAAGGAGAAATTTGAGGAGTACATTTTTATATTGATGACAGATGTTGGTTGAAACTAAAAAAAAGGTAAATCCCCCAAAGTCAGGATGTTTAATATCCTGTTTCTGCTTACAGTCACCGGTAGTTTTCATTGCTTCAGTTTTTAATCAGTAATTAATGAACTCAATGATATGATGCAAAATGCCTGGGTAAGATTAATGCAGCATGAAAAATATGGACTTAGAAAAGAATAAGGAGTTTTAACAGCCCCTGAAATCCTCCCACTTAATACTTTCCACAACATTTTCAAACCACTGTGGGGCTTTGCAGACATGCAGCAAAGAAAAGTCTGCAGTCCTCTTAGCTAGTTCTTTTCCAAACAGTCCCTTATTAAGGGATGGAGCTGCGGACCTCTGCTGAGTTACAAATGAAACACACTGTTAGTCACTGGAGCAGAATAATAATGTTTTTGCATTCGCTTGTGTATATGTCTGAGAGTACACATGTGCCCAAGCACTGAATATAGTGTTACACTGAACATTTAGGGCAGACTTTGTTCCACTGTGGGCAAGCTGTGGCTTATGTTGTCGGTGCCATTTCTCTTGTGGTTAATCTACTCATTCAGCACCCTCCTCTCCTCCTGCCCCAAACCCCAGGAATATTAGCCTCACAGTGGAAAACACACACCGCTCATCTGCATTTTTTCTGTAAAACACCAAACAGCAAGTAATATCCACATGGGGTGAAATCAGTACAACTGAAAGTATAATGTTTTTATTACTGCAATGTTACATTTTCGGACTGAGAGAGAAGAAGTTCAGACCCAAAAACCCACTCATCTTAGTCATTTATCACAATGTAAACACAGTATTGGCTAATTAAGTTTAAGTAGAATTTAAGTTTTCATATGAAAGCCATTAATTCCATTTATTTCAGATTAAAACAGGCTGCCATCTCTTGACACCTGCCTTACCTGTGAAAACAGCTAAGACAGGTTTCATCACGAGGCTCTACAGTGAATACAAACTGACATCCCCCTAATCTAGTGCTCCTCTTCATCACTTAAACCTTAATCGATCATCCACATAATGGGAAGAACCCCCCTGCCCTTCCCTCAAACGCTGTCTGAGTGTAAATAAATTAAAGCCTCGTGTGGCAGCGAGTCGCGCAGCATGCCTCACAAATCCTCCCAGCAATCATTCCATCCTCAGCGCCGATGGAGACTAAATTAAACAGAGGAGATGGAAATTTATTTGATCCAGAATTTAGGAATGACTTGCATCCAGTTTGAAAAAAAAGAAAGCCTGCCTGTTTGTCATGAAAAGCTTTGGATAGTTTGGAACACCATGTTGGTTGCAGGGTGATCCAAGCATCAGGATTACTTGTAAAAAAGGAATGTATGAAATGTGGCAACAAGACCTTCATACATCTCAAGTCAAATTTGTTGACAATAGTGCTGTTTTGAATTTTGTGGTGTGTTTCTCCGCAAGACTGTTGTGTGTCTGTGAGTTTCAGTTTTCTTGCAGAAGATCCCTGCACATATGCCCCTTCTAATGATGTGCACCAGGCTGTGACTGCCTAATTACCAAAACCGTAACTGAACACTTACGTCTGCATCTTACTACTTCTTTCTATCACACAAACACTTTCACTGAGAGTCAGAAACATAATGAAAGTGGAGGATCAAAAGATGAGCATATTTAACTCAGTGTAAACACAAGCAGTGACTATGTACACACACACACACACACACACACACGCACACACACATACACACACAACTGCTGGAAGTCACCAGCAGTGATGCAAGCCCATTTTCCAATACTGTAATACCTAACAGTCACGTAGGAAATTCAGCATGTGTGTACAGAAAGCAGCCGGAGGCTTCTGCAAACTGTGACCACAAACTGCCCACTCGGACACTAACATCCTGTGCACAGCTACAAGCCTCCACCTGTTAAACAAATGGCTACAACTGTAAAAGTACAGTGCAGTTAGACAAGTGTTCATAAAAAATAACAGATGACTCAAAAAGATTCAAATCATGCATTTGCCAACGGGCGTCTGAAAGAAGAGAACCCTGTGAACGACACAAGTATCAGGTCTTCCAGACATCACGCGTAGGCGATCGGTGAGAAGACAACACGGAGAAGAAGAAAAAATGTCTGCTAGTTTCCATCCATTCAACCGTCATTTTATGAAGGGGAGAGAGAGAAATACAGCAATGAAACTTTGAGGAACAGGCACATAGTGAAACCACCTGTTGTGAGGCCCCGTTGGTGCAGCGAGGGCCGCCGTCTGGGGCCTGTGGCCTAACTACAGGAGACTGTGCTGACAGCTCCAGTGCCATCCCGACTATGCCGGAGGGGGGCCCACTCTCCTCGGGACTAATGGAGACGACTTCTAAGGAATTAAGTAGGCATGGCAGCTGGGAATTAAGTGAGTATTATACTCTCGGCTCGACGCCGCACGCTGCGGTTTTTAACGCTGTAACACTTAGTCCTGCTGGTGGGCACCAAATGTGGGAAGCATTACCGGCTCTCTCAAACTCATTATGCATGCCCATGAGAGGCTTCTATGGAAGGGATGAGGAGGGTTCTTAGCAGGCAGCGAGAGAGGTGGAGGACGCTTTCCACACTGTCAGCCATTATTACCCCAACAATAAATAAAAGGAAGAAGAGTGCTGCTGCTCATGATGACAAAAATACAAAAGCCACATGCAGACTGAAGGACTTCTCTGCTGGATTTATCACCAATTTGCTTTGCTTGCATAATAAAAGGAAGCATGCAAAACATGCCCAGATTTCTGGAGATCTGACATTACAGTAAGGTCGAGCCGTGTCACTGTGGGCCAACATATTGCGCTGTATGTGCCTCCAGAGGACTCGAGAAGGTCTTGAGGAGGGGATTTAGGAGAGGAGGGGGAACAACTAGGAGAGAATTTAGGAGGCGTAGAAGGGAATGCTAAAAGGACGAGTGAAAAGAAGTAAGGGTACATATCCAGATAGACAGCTCGTGTCCTTCAAACGCCTCCTGCACACAACTGCTTACACACATCTGTGAAAATGATTATGATACAATAGGAAAGAAGATTCCATGGCTGATCCTAGAATACTTGATTAAATCAAACTTTTTAAAGACAACAGTATGTACTTAGAATCGGACCCAACCTGGATTTAAAGAAAAAATCCACCACTTTTTATGTGGATGTCTGATCAATAATGATGGTAACTGTAACTGGAGCAATAAAATCCTCAGTTTGTGCTGAGTTTTCCCTGTTG
>JAPZDX010000013.1:15838719-15848904 GCA_029783625.1 Naso annulatus | reverse complement strand
GTGCTGAGTTTTCCCTGTTGTCCTGCTCACACAGCCGTCAGATGTGATTAAGCCCTCCTGAAGATTCCTGAGGGTTTTTGTCTAAATTCTTTGATTGGGATTTTTATCAGTTCCTCCAGGTTTTTTTTTTTCTGTATTTGTTGAAATGCTTTCAAAACAGGGAAGCAAAAAACCCTGGAGGAATGTATCCAGGATTGGCAGACAAAAAATGCGCCTTGACCAAAAAAGTGTCAAGGGTTGTCACAAGGGTTTAGGTCATTTAAGAAAGGTTACCGAACTGCATTCATTGTATCTTTCACTTCAGCCCTCTTCCTCTCTCCTGGTACATGTAGGCACAGCCAGTGTCTACATGTACCAGAATGCATTGCATAACAAAAAAAAGTACTTGCTGGGTCTCCAAGGTTCTTATCTATTGCATCAGGAAATTTATTATACTTAATATTATGCCGTTTTCAATAACGAGGGGTTTTGGTCCACCAGAGCCAGAAAATCTTGTCAAAACAAACATGGCACTGGCTTATCTGGAGTGTGAGGTGAAAGGCGAGGGGTAAACAGTCTGCAGTTCTTCCTGGTCCCAGTGGCGTCAATGATTTCAGGAAGAAGAAGAAATTCTGGTGCTGGGTCCCAGAGCCACAAAGAACATTAAAAAATCTTGTTGGATTTTACATTACAAGTATTTCCCTAATTTGGGTGTATAGAGACAAGGCTGAAAATCGGCAGAGTTGCCATTTAAGTGATGTAAGCAGAGCAGGTTTCAGCTTTACCACAAGGTGATGATTTACTCCTCTACCGATAATCGCAATGGAAGCAAAAGGTGCACATTGTTGGTGTGACATTTTGAATATACATGTGTAGCACTCCACCATGGTGAATTCATTAAGAGTGCTATCTGGGGAGAACACATTCTGGAAGTAGTTTCCACAGCCCACGCACTAAACATTTGGAAAGTGGTCCCCAACCCAAGAGATACAGGCTTATACAGTGTATGCAGTGCGCCATTTGTTTTTCCCCTCCGCATTATCCAACAGCTCAGTGGGCTCAGGAATGTCTCGTCTCAAAACGATGCCTGATGCCTTTTGTGTTGGCAAGAAAAAACAAGACAAAAAAACCCCTTCATACACGCATATGCACACACAAATACTTCTGCTTCTACTTGAGTCCTCGACGGCACCATCCACATGCCAGAGGGGCCTTCGAGTGCCCAAAGTGCCGAGGCTAAATGCCTGCTTTCCTGTTTGTCTCAACAGTCTAATGTTCAGACGGAGAAGATGTTCTACAACAAAGCCACAGTTGAGGAAATTCCAAATCTCTTTTTTGCCAGAAACTGAAAAAGTGGTTACTAACTCTTACAAAAGCACATCTGTCAATCCAATGTGCATACCTGCTTTAAATGTATACAAATGTTGAATATTTATTAAAATGCAAACCATTTCAATTTCATAAATTAAATTTCAGCCCTATTTGGACCAAGACTCGGGGAAAAACTCACTAATCCCAATGTATTGGCTCCTGCACATCAACAACTTTTGAACCTGCAGCCTCATGAACTCATCTTATATGTAAAAGATGCGTTTTATATCTCAGTTTTTAAAACGGTTCCATTTTTTCCATAACTTGGACATAATTGGATTGAGGGGCTGATGGATATCCCAGCCGCAGTTCTCTCAGCTTTAACTGATTTGGAGCTTTGTGCTTGCCCTGCATCCATCTGTCTTTCTCTCTGGATGTACATTGTGTTATTTTTTGGATTTTCTGGGATTATGTGAGTAATGTGAAGTTTCCTACACATCCCTACCAAAGTGCAAGGGCATGGATTTTCTACATGTGCTGATGGATCATCAGCTAAACAAATCTCTTGGTGTGTCTTCTACACAAAAAGGGCGTGGGTGTTTTGTCTGTACACAATCCTCTGTGCAGAAACAAGCGCTCTTCAAGCGCTGCTCTCTAGAAAGACCCGATAAGAAGCTGGATCTGAATCATTGGATGTGGTTTTCTTCCTCATGCTTGAGGATCACTTTTGGAAAAGGATCTACAGACGTTGCATCACTGAGAGAGGCATGAAGGGAAAACAAACCAAACCTAAGGACAACAACTGCCCCCTCCCACCGCCTCCTTTATTTCCCCATGCAACCTCAGTAGCATTGCAAAAGCATCTGTAAGTTCTAAGATTTCAAACTTTTAGGGACGGCCAACTCTAAATCACACAACCACATCCAACAGGCTGAAAAGCCATGCAGCAAGCACTCACATACAGAAGATGTTATTATAACTCACAATTTTTTTTTTCTTCTCTTCCTCCTGAGGTTCTCTCATTTCAGTTAAACCTCGTTATGGGCTGCTGGAGTCGAGAAACGCTGCTAACCCGCTAGAGTGCTGGATGTTGTTTGGGTACCGAGGAGGAAGAGGAGAGGCTGAGGTCATTGACCTCATGAAAGAGGCAGGGTGACAGTCAGGGCAAGCCTGAAGGGGACAGACAGCAGTGAAAAAAAATGGACTGGTGTTTGGCATTGTTCGGCCTCGGGAAGTGACCCTGATTGAGCTTGGCAGACATGGCTCAAACTCAGTATTTATAAACTCACTTGTGCATTGGATATCCTGTGAAATCTGAAATCTAAATGGTGCAGTGCGCAAGGACAGCTCTGAGGCCAGTTCAACTCTTGACATTGACGTCTGAATATAGACAGAATGGGAAAGAGGAAGCGAGACGGAGAGCAGAGACAAACGAAAGAAAAAGGGAGATGGACAGAGCGAGGATTTGTGCAGGAGCCAGCTAGTACGGCCTGTGGTCCTCCACAGGGACGCTACCTTATGATTTGCCGAGAAAATGACAGTGGTAATAAAAACATGATGGGAAACATTTTCTGTACAAGACAGAGAATTGAAAGCAGCTCCCTGGAAAGCGCTGCAGAACCAAAAGTAAGCCATGGTAATTGTCATTAAGTTTGACCGGGACCACATCAACAAGGCCGGCCTTGTGCTGGACCTCCAGAACAAAGCGTGGAAAACAAGTCGTCCCTTAAACCCCAATCCATCCAGAAGCGTCCTCAAAGATGTCCTCAGACCCACAGCAGAGACAGAACAAGATAACTACTACATTTTGCAAATCCATGACATGATCTGCCAGTGAACTTATGCTGTCAGCAAAGGAGCAGAAATAGCACACCACAGGCTAGTGCACCACTACAGAACTACTCTTTGTGTTTTTAAATGGGAGTCCAAGTTGAATCAGTTGTTCCAAAAACACTCTGGGCTTTTAACAGAATATGTCAAACACATTATGAAAAACAGGTATCTATTTCTCAGTAAAACATGGTAGCGATGACAAATTGTGATCTATGAGGGAAGGGAGGGATCAGGGAAGGAGGACGACAAATGAAGGGGACACATTTCACTGTCTTCACTGCATTGATAAACAGTCATAATAAGGAGGCAGAGGACAAAAGGAAAAGAAGAAGACAACATCTCTCACCTAAGTGGAATCCGCTACTATAGTCAGCGTCTTCTGGTGATGAGAAGAGAGAGAAAGGAGAAGCCAAAAGAGAGGCACAACATAACGTTTAAGAATGTCAGGCACTTACCCGACATACCACATCTTAAAAGTTAAAGAACAAATCTGAAGTAAAACATACAGGTGAAGATAACAGCACAGACGTTAGATTAGTTGTTGTTGTTTATTCATGTTAGTCGAGTTTTAGTAGTTTTTTCCCACCATGTCCAGGGTGAAAGCCATTGATGTGACGGTGAATAAGATGCGAGGTTGACTATGACCTCCTGCTAATGATCATCTTTAATCAAATGACTACAAACTTAAAAAAAGCTCCTTTTCATTCTTCTCTATGACGACAATACACCAGATTTACTCTGAAGAACTTGGGCTACCCAAAAATAAGGATAAATATTATTTTTCAAAGAATGTTAACAGAATTTTGTTTACATTCCAAAACATCCCTGGCCATTGCTTTGGATGCTTTCTGGATGTCTACAAGTAATTGTGCATTATGAGTTAGTCCAGGAAGTGCTGGATAACCGGAGATGACCATGCGAGTGAATAATTCTCCAAATGATGTCCACTCTGATGAAAATGACAAGTTAGTCGGTGAAATATGAGGCTTCATATGACGCAAGAGCCAATAACCTACAAACTCAGTTTTCAGAAGAGAAATCAACAGCGACAGCTGATGTTCTCTTTTAAGAGTCATTAGCTTTGACAGGAGAAGACAGGCCAAGTGAAAACAAAGAGGGAACGAGGGCAAAGGTCAGAGGTGGACCTCTCATTAGAAAAAAAAAAAGATTACTAAGGGAATCAATCACAAATGGTTTAAATGCTTTTGTGTTGCAACAGTATGAGTGAGTTATCATAAAATTCCTATTTAATGAATGATGTCAAACAAAAAGTACCTTCGATTTCCTCGGCTGTGAGTGCAAAAGAAGCAAGTGATGAAAATCACTCAAAGTTTAAAAAGATATACATTAAGTCAGTTTTAGGGATGAAATGAGAGAAGAAAAGGAAACCTACCAAACTCTACAGCCACATCATCTTAGAAAAGCAAATCAGAGGACAAACAAACAAGAAGAGGAAGAGTTAACATCTCATATTTATATGTAAAAAAAATTCTACTTTGAGCTACGGATAAGTTTTTTTTTGGATTTTCTTGTTTAATAAACTACACTGTGGGAAATCCAAACTAAAATATTGTTTTGAGTTTCCTCATTTCTCATACAAAATTAAAACAGATCATAATTCTATTTCATTTTGTAATGTTTGTGAGAAATGCTCAGCTCCGCCGCTATGCAGTTCACTCCTACTACAGGTATCACTATAATATCTAAACGTAAAATTAGGACACTAATTACCAAAAAATCATAATCCTGACACAAGATCCACATACTAGCTTTTTCCAGAGCTATGAACTGCAACTCAAGCTCTTCATCGTTGCAGATGCTGCTGAAATCTTAGGTAAAAAAGCTTGTGAATGGATCTTGAGGTCAGATTTTTTACAAACTATTCTAATTTACTGCAAGACTGAACTTTCACATTCAGCTAAATAACATTTCTAGTGTTTCTATTTTAATAGTAGACACTTGACCCAATGTTACCTAGTGAGACACAGTCCGTAGGACATGTCTTTGGTGCATCCACTGTGACTTCACAGAAAGAAAAATATTTAGTTTCAAAAGCCTCCACTTGGCTACCTAACATTGACACACTGCTTTGGAGTTCAGCGCAAAACAGTGAAGGGACAATTCTTACCTTGAATTTAAATACGGATGTGTTTTACAACAAGTTAGCTTTTGAAACGACTCCAGATGTTTAAGAGTGCCATGGAGCTGCTCATAAGATGATGGTTTCAGAATGGTTGCTGATTTATGTGTTTGGCGTAAGATGCCACAAACATTTGGAGGCACTTAAAGGTGCTTCCTCCCTTCACTTGTTCCTATTTCAGCCAAACAAGGTTAAATCAGAGCATACACAACACGTTCTACCACATTATGGGGCTCAATTTACAGCGCAATGTTCATTTCCCAGAGCACATCAGTGTTACGTCACAGCCGGCTTATGACCGGCCAAAACGGCAGTCAGGAACGATCACTGCAAAGGTTGTTACGTGCTGGAAACATCAGGCCGGAGAGCAGTGGCTGTTTTGAAGTGCGGAGCCAAATGTGTCTGTCTTTATCTGACATCTTGTTTCACATGTTAGTGTTCAAGGCAATGCTCCTACTGATGTTGCCCTCCTCCCATCATAATGTGACATTTTAAGCTGAACCAGCGCCCAAACCACATTTTGAGATGAGAAGTAATTGTAGAGGGGAAAGACGGAGGGGAACTTGAAAGAGGAAACAAGGACAATATGAGAAACATAAAGATATCTCAAATCCTTCCAAGTGCTGCCACTATTACACTCTGGAAGGCTTTCATCTGGTGCCTATCTGCCACAGGAATGGTTAGCGTTGCCTAATGGCCTCGTAGCGTTGTACATTAACATTCCCAGTCTAATGAAACACCATGTGATAACGCTGCAGAATGTAACCGACAGGGCACGGCCTATCTGAGAGAGATAAACGGTAAAGGAAAAACCCTGTTCTTTTCTCTTTCAAAGTGTGTTTCACCAGCCTGCTAACAGAGACATTTTGCGAGTGCTGAGAATGAGCTAAAGTCACAACGTGATGTGAATATATGTGAACAGTCAGGCCTGCAGTGATGATGGCAGCCAAGCCTATCATTTACTGAGGACAAGGAGCCATGGCCGCCCAGCTCGCAGCTGCTGACTTTCACAGACATTCTCAGTGTGCAGTCGTCCAGTCTACCAGCTAACCAGCTTTACATGGTGCCTTATGTCCAACTCCCCCTCGGGACGCATAGAGGGGGGCACATGCTTAGGGGACACGTCACATGTCGCCTGAAAACAAAAGATTCACCACAGAGGATGACAGAAGAGGCGACATGGGGATGGTTTTGGAATGAAGGGAAAGGATGAACAGCAAAAAGACAGACATGAATGAATGTACTTATTGTCAAAGGATAATAAAGTGAGGTCTTATTTTTTTAGGGGTTGACTGTAATCCTCACTGGTTATAATAACACTGTAGGCCTCATATTATTTTGCAAAGATCTCAATTAATAATGACATGGCAAATAGGTCCAATTTTTGAAGAAACTGAAACGGTCACACAATCAGAAAGGTTATAAACAACAGTTCTGCCAAATCATTTCAACCGTTTAATTTGAAAGCAAAATCAAAGAAATCAGTTTAATCCTTCTTTACACAAGAAAAGTGTGCATGCAAAACTATGTCAAGTATGATGGGTTCAAGTTAAACAAGGAGTCAATCTGAAAACTGATATTTACAAGGGTTTGGATAATAATTTTACCATTTGCCTTCAATTTCTTGACACTAGTTGGATTTAGCAGTCGAGGACCAAAGTAATCTTAGGAAAATCTTTAATGGCCGGGCCACACTAGTTGCAAGAGCAGTGTGTGAGCTTTCTGGAACATCTTGTTTTTTCATCTAGCACGCACTATAACAGATTAGAGTGGTCGCACTGACTGCATGAGAGGCTCAAGTCCCGTGGTGGTTTGTCATATGGACATTCGTCTATTTTTTTTTTTTTTTTCACTTAATGCACTTTTTTTATATATATTTTTTATATATATTTTTTATATATATTTTAATATTTCTTTTGCACTGTAAGCACCATGTGTCCACCAGTGACAAACAAGTTTTCAATTCTTTAATGCTCTGCATGAAAGAATGAATGAATTAATGAGTTTTTATTTTCATGTCTTGTCTTACGACCCATCCATTATGAGATTATAAGGCACAAAAAAGAAACATTATAATCAGTCAATACATCTGACATCTGCCAGACATACTCTGTTTGTCTGGCACATAACTCCAGATTTGACAAAAATGCTTCCTCAAACTTGAAATTTCTCAGCAAAAACAGACAGGAAAGGTGGTCTGTTGATCGTCATACGGACTTTACACTTTTTACTACACTTTCGATGTCTGTATCTCCAGAATATGTCACAGAGTGGGCTATTGTGATATCAGACTGTAACAACATGATTATCGTGGCCTAAAGAATTCACAATTATATCATTGCAATATCTTAAAAAAAACAAAAAAAACAAGCAGAAATCAGCTCCCACCGGCAGCTAAAATTATATAAATGACATGAATAAATAAATTTACAGACCAATCACAAATGAAAAATTACTGTCTACAATGACGCCTCACACGAGGGTCTACTGTCTACGACAAATGGTTGCTAAGTTATGGGAGGTGGCTAAAGTATTTGTGCGGGGCAATCCATTAACTATGAATGTGTGTGTGTGTGTGGGTTTTTATTAAAGTTAGGTCATGTTACATGAATCCGTTAAGAAATTACGCACCTTTTCGTTACAGGCCACTCCCACTGCCACACCCCCTTTTTACCAGTTGGCTTGAACAGTCAATCATATGTCCTTTGGCTCATGACCAACCTTTCCACTAAATCTTGTGCATGTCAGTGACTGCATTTGGAAGTTATGAACCTTTCTGCAACAGGCCAGTCCCACTGCCACACACCTTCACACCACAGACTTGACCTCCACTCCAAATGTCAGCCTCATGAAGCAAAAACTGTAGCTGCCAAACAGTGGGAAATTTTTGTGAACCAACCAACTGACAGAGCGGCCTATAGAGCTGCTGGTCGCAGCTTAAATGAAGATAAATAATGTAGTCTATCAAATTCTTTGTAAACTTAGTTATTTTGAGGTTTTTTTTTTTATGGCAAATCAATTTCACACATTTTTTTCTGTTTTATGGCGGGTGACAACCAATGTTAAGGTGCATTGCCACCAGGTGAGATTGGAAAGAAACTGAAATGGTGAAAAAGGCATTAAAAGTCAGTATTGTCACATGTGTATTGTTAACACAATATCGATACTAATTTCTTTTTTAAATATTATGATTATCCACCACACTGCATTTACTTAACAACCCTAGCCACAGAGAGCTAGATAAACACACATGCGCTGCTCAAACAACAAGTGTGTCCCAGCCTTAACAGCAGGTCATCTTGGAACCCATCCTTGTTACTGTCATCATCATCGACACCACAAGAGTGTAAACGTTCATCCAATTTAGCAACCTCAGGCAGTTTATCACACTACCCATTAGAGTCACCTAAGATTGTTGGTGTCTTAACTCTGGATTATTCTTAGCTTTGGAGCTGTATGAATTCTATCTGGCACGGTCAGTCTGCACGGCCGCTAGAAAATCTTTCAGCTATCTTCTTACCAGGGAGGAAGAGACAAAGGACTGACCCCTAGTCAGCACCCTGTAAATGGCCCTGAGTTATGAGATGATGTCACCCTTGCAGCCAGCCAGCATACAGATGGCCTTCTCCTTGAACAAACCGGACTCTGTCACTTTCTCTTTTGCTCGCTATATCTCTCTCTTTTTTAAACAACCAACATGAGACCAGTAGAACTTTCCAGATGACATGGAATGAGTTTTCTGTCATGCATCTTTTGGCCTTCGAATGTACAGCTTAATATTCAAAGTCAGGATATGAAAGTGAAGTAGAACAGGGATGGTCTGCATGAAAAATGCTGACATTACACGGTATATATATATAACAAAATGTTCAAAGAATTAGATTTGGGATACTGACAAAGAGCTAAAAAACACAACAACTCTATCTATAAACTGTAAGGGTGGTCTCCGTGGGGTTATCTGGCGTGCACCTTTGGGAATAAAATGGAACTTTTCTCTTGCGCCCATTGTGCTTCTAAATCCACTCCTGTGTCTGCAAGCGTTTAAGTTGAAAAATGAAATAGACAGATAAATTGAACACAGGGCCAGGTTCAGGGCCACTTAAGACCATTCTCGGGCATCATTTCAAAAGCGGTTCAGTGGCTCGCTGGAGAGAGAGGGAGCAAGAGTAAAAGGGATAGCGCTGTAATGTATGGAGAAAGATGTAGAAAGACCCCAAGGTGAGCAATAAGTGTGTCCACGTGTTTGGCAGACTGCAAAACCAAACCAAACAATCAGACAGTGGAGAGGTTTGCATGTCAGACGGAGGAACAGACATGCTGTAAGAAAGCCCAGAGAGACGTTAGAATGCTCAAAAGGAACAGATGGGGAATCTGGAGGAGAGCCAGGTATCAGTGGGAGGGAGCTGGGGGTAAAATGGGAGGCAGGCAGGTAGGCCAGGTTGACAACTATAGACGTAAAATAGTTGCTCTAACCCCTGTCCTCTATTAATAAATGGCTCAAATGGGGTAACTGATGGCACTTTAAACATCAGTTTTATAACCTGGGTATGCATCCACAGAAGCGCAGAGAGCAACAGTGAGGAACAGGATTATTTATATATTGCAAATGTTAGGCGTAAATGGACACGGTGAAGCAATGCTCGCCACAGCCTCTCGCCAAGACCAATATTGTTCCAGCCGATGGAGCTCCCGGGCTGGAAAGAGAGAGCAAGAGAAAGGGACCCCCTCCTCAATCACCACCTCCGTCCTCTGCTCGGTAACAGTGGTGTCTCCAAAGTATCCTTCAATTAGGCTGTAGTTTATGGCCTTGGGGCCCAGCCGGTCCGGTGTGTACAGGGCCAGGGTCCAAGCTTTGTCTCCCTCCATCCCTCCTGACCCAGCCACTATCACTCCACAGGGCCACATCTGCTACCGAATGTGAC